>MZZL01000401.1:172795-448367 GCA_002749535.1 Apophysomyces variabilis | reverse complement strand
TTTTTTTTTTTTTTTTTTTTTTTTTTTTTTTTTTTTTGCAAAGGAGGCTTCTAATATATGATAAACAAGCTAGTTTCACACACAAATAGATAATCCTTTCCGCAAATAAGGAGAGTGAGTCATGAACACAGTAATAAGAAAACAAAAATAACTTGGATCATGGGGTTATTTAGCTAGCATTTATCCTTAAGCTTGGCTAAGGTTTGCTGCGGAGATAGATTGTTCTTGTGATGTTTTCCAATTTCCTGGTTCGAGTCCCACGAAAGCGTGTGCAACTGTTCTTCTTCGTTCTTCTTTTTTTTTTCCTTTTGTACCCAAGCTGAATTTGCATGATAAAGAAACAAAAAGAAATCAACGTGATGGTAATACCAAACCTTGCTTCGTTCCTTTTTTCTTTTTCTTGCTAGAGAAGCTTGATAAGCATAGAGAAGTCGGAAGATGCGGATGAGGTTATGATTTCCTTATTTGCCATTGTCATTGTTTGCGACATTCAACAGTTGAACAATGCATAACATTAGTGATATTTGTGTTTGGACGCAGCATGAGCATGCTTTACTTGCATGCATATTTTCGTCGTGATGAAAACAATAGTAAGCATGTGTCGTATGCATCAAACCTGATGATGCATGTTTATATCGCTTCTTCCTTTTTTGTCTCCGTACATTTTCCTCAACATCATAAACAAACAAACAAAGCGATTAGAAAAAAGAGATGCACTTTGTTGTGGCATATATACTATTAGTGATGCCGGAATGCGTTTTTGATCGATGAACAAGTATATAGACAGCTATGATTTTTTCGTAAACGAAAAAAAAAGGAGAAAAAGAGATTTACATATGGTACATAGATAGCGTTGTGAATAGTATGTGTATCAGAAAAAGCGAAAATAGAGAGGCTCGTCGAATTTAGAACGATATGCCGGATGAGCTTGGTGCATAGGGTAAATACCAAAGGTTATCTTCGCCATTGTTGCTTGTGTTCCAGAGTAAATGATGGTCCATTAGATGAGTTGTCGGTAAATTTACCATCGAATGCGTGGAAGTCATGGAGTTTGGAACGGTGGTCGTTACTGTGGAGATGGTAGGTGTGGTGTAGTCGGTGGTAAGCAAGGGGATGGTATCAAACGGATCATCTGTATAACAACCGTTGACAAGCTCGTCCTGATAGTAATAAGGCTGCATCATCATGGATAATTCCATGTCGTTCCAGTTTGCACCGTTTAATTCATTGTTGTTGCATTCTTCGACTGGCCATGGATCAGCCATGCAAGAATAGTCAGGTGTGAGAGGAGCATCGGTAGACGGATCAATCGTGATGATGTCAGCTGAAGACGGAGAAGGTTTGGGGATATATTGAAAAGGTTTGGTCAAGAGTAGGTTTTGTGGTTCGTGCATGGCAACAGAGGGTGGCGGAGGGGGAAGGTCGATGTTGGTGGTCGAAATGAGGACGTCCATGTAAGAATCATAAATGGTGTTGCATTCATCTATCCAGTGATCTAGAGAGAGTGTGTCGATGTGCATAATGTGTTGTATAAATTCCCGTTCGACTAATATAAGTTTGGAAGTAGGAATTGACGAAATGGTCGACCAGTATCTCTAGAAGAAAGAAAAGAAGAAAAAAGAGTTAAGGTCATGCATATATATAGTTTTGTTTATCAAAGAGAATGGAAAAATGGAAATAGGGCATTACCAGATCAGGCGATGCCTTGCCATCTGGTTGGTATCTGTACGCCAACATAAGTGCCACGGTAAAGATGGAACATGCGGAATCATACGGATCAATTCGTGGCGGCGACATTGCCAAGAATTTCTGAACGAACTTGAGACTAAAAAAAAAAGATGGAGTTGGTTGCGGTCAACGTTACACACTTTTTCTTCTTACCTAGTGTAGATGATGACGGGTGGACTATTGAGTATACTAAGAATATGTCGACAATAGGCTGGAAAGGTAGATTGGCATTCTGCGTTCCAAGGTAGGCCGCGCCAAAGTGACTGAAAGACGACGTTACAAAGATCGGGAAGATCGTGTGGTTTCTTCATTGACGAATGATAGGCCATTGTTGTCAATGCCACGTGCAGAGAACAAAATAGTAAAAAGAGAAAGAGAGAGATAAAGAGAACAAAAGGAAGAAAAAGAAAAGAGAAGGAGAAGGAGGAGACGTTAAGAGAGGATGAGATGAATTTATTGAATTTTGGATGACGAACATTATGTCTGTGTTTATCTGACCTTTTTGACGATCAATAATCCAGGATATTTTGACACAAAATACTAACTTTAAAAAATGCGGACAATAAAAGACAAAATTCCTGATTGGGGACCAAGGGAGCGTAGGTTAGGATAGAAACCGAAGAAGATGCAAGGGGATGGCTAGAACTGACTTCTTCAGGAGGAATATATCCGGGGTCGGCTTGTAGGAAATCCGACAAGTTGAAGGATTGGGATGTTGAAATTTACAATATATACCGAGAGAAAAAGAGGAGTGACTTATACACAGAGAGATAGAGAAGAAAAAGAAAGTTTCATTAAGGTTTAGTTTAGGGTCCATCCCATATAGAGATTAGAAACCATTCAATGACCACATGTAACAGACCATAACGAACCAATGCCTTAGAACACCGATCATCTTAGTGCACAATCATCAACAAGAATCTCATTTTGCCATATCCTTACATTACACCGCGTCATTTTAATTAAACAGTTTCATATCCATCATGTAATGCAAACTTGTGTGTTCATAGTCCTCTTTCTCTCTCTCTCTCTCTATCTCTCTCTCTGTACGTATATTTATATTGTGCATACAACTATCCTAATTTTCCCCCCAAAAAAACAAATCGTATGACATACTGAGTGTAGATCACTTAATTTACACCCAACAGACAAAAAAGCCTCAAAACGCTAAATTTTTTTTTCCCTTTCACATGCAGGGCAAGCCAACCAAACAGGCCCACAAGAGAAAAAAGATCATCGGCAAACTCCGCCCGGCATTGCAGCCTCCCCCAGTGGGACAACGGACATGGGTGGGTGCCATAGTTGCACAAACCGAGATAGTTGCTGTGTAACTTCCGGGGAGCGCAGGGGGAAGAACAGATGTTACGTACTAGGAGACAGAGTGAGAGATAGGAAAAATAAAGAGGAAAAAAAAAGTATAAGGGCACAGCTAAAAAAGAAAACAGGAAAAGGTTGCTGCAGAGACCCAATCCTCGGCGTATCCGTACCTTCGCCCTCTCTTTCTATGTCCTTTAGCCACTCACACACTCGCTCTCTCTCTGCCTGTCTCTCTCTCTTTTTTTTTCTCCTCTTTGTTGTTGTGGAACATGCTCCTTGTGCATTAGCTCTGAAGGGTGAGAAAAAAAAAAGAAGTAAAGCTGTGATGGTATAACAAGTTTTTTTTTTTTGCTTTGCATCCACATGATATTACAGCCATTAACTAATTTTTTCGGCTGCGCTTAAACTAAGAATAATGTTTAGTTTATGTTGTTTACTGATTACTTGTCAAACGGCCAGCAGGATAGAAGTATGAAGCTGGATCAAAGGGGCAAATTTATGATTTTCATCCTGCACTTTACATGTATATCTGTTCGTTGCTAGAAATCCCATTAGCTAACGAATGCTTTAACTTGCCTTTTTACACGATCGATCCGTTCTTGTTTGTTTAAGTTTGTGTCACGAGGGAAGCACAGTGCCTCGTTTCGTAGCAGAATTTTAGAAACATCTTTTGCTCCCCCAATTAAAAAGCAAAAAAAAAGCTAAACATTTCCATCTTCTCCTTCTTAAAAACCTCTCTTCTTTCTAACCCACTGTGCTGGTCTTTCCATCCCCCCTCTTCTCCGAAGAATAAGGAAAAAAGAGAAGCTCCATATCCATCTGCTGTAATAAAAGGAATTGAATAAGACAGAAATGAGTGTCAATTCGTTACAGATACCATGTGATTTGGGTATCCTAATCCGTAGGAATTTGTTTCCTTCGTCATGGGATGGGGGATGCAGGTGGCGGAAACGACATCAGCGCGCCACGAGATTTTATAATCCCGAAATCCTTTGGATGACACGTTCTCTCTATGTTGACATCTCTTTTTTGTTTGCCGCAAAAACCAATCGGATGCAGTCGAGGAGAAAGAAAAAGGGGCGATACTCTTTTTTTTTTATCATACTGATCATTGCCCAAATGTATAAAAGAAAAAAAAACCTGCTTTGCCCTGTCTGTGTATAGATGTGTGCGGGGACCCAGATGTACCGAAGATCAGGTACATTCTTATCATTCAAGAATAAGGCTTAGAACCATGTAACCTCATGATGGTATCGTGTGAACAAATACAATTTTTTTGGCCTACTTCACCTCGTGTCCCTTGGCTACTTTCATTGCAAGGTTGGTATACGAAATAGAGGGGCGGGACTTTTTTTCTGCCCGTGACTTGGAAAAAATGACGGGCGGGTTCCAACCCAACAAATTATACACACAAAACATTTCCTGCTTGACATACACGCATAATCGACACACGCCATGTAAGCTCCATAGTGCTATATCTTTTGTTAGCTCACTGTTTACATTGCTTAACCTAGGGGACGTCATTGTCAACTAGTTATGGGACCTGCAGGAAGTGGCAAGGTAAGGAAACCACTAGATTGGACAGCCAGAATACAATGGATTACAAAGCAAGTCAAAAACAAAAGAAAAAATAAATGACGCCTTTGTTTTTTTTTCTATTGCCATATAATGTAGTCCACCTACTGCGCAACCATGATGACCCATTGTCAGACGACTGGACGAAGAGTACATCTTGTCAACCTTGATCCAGCTGCTGAGAACTTTGAATATGAACCGACAATAGGTAAATTGCGCATAAAAAAAGGGGGGATGAATGAGAAACAGCCGAGGAAGCAAAAGAAGAAGGAAAAAAAAGAAGGGATCGGCGTGGAGGAAAGGAAAAGAAAAGGGAAGCGAGAGGAGGAGAAGGAGGATGAAGAGGAGGGGGAAGAGGAAGAGGAGGAGGGAAGAAGGAAGTGACATATAAGCTAAGCTTTGCATTCATCCAAAATTTCTACGGGCAATTAGACATCCGAGAACTTATCACGTTAGAGGATGTCATGGAAGAGTTGGATTATGGACCGAATGGTGGCCTGATTTATTGCCTCGAGTGAGTTGCTTTTGGAATCCCAAGAAATGAAGAAAGAAAAAAAGAAACAAGGGTTTATGTGAACTGACACGTGGAATATTAGGTTCCTACTGAATAATGTTGATTGGCTTGAAGAAGAGATTGGCAATTATGATGATGACTATTTGATTATTGATTGCCCTGGACAGATCGAGTTGTATACACATTTCCCCATTATGCGTCGAATCTGCGAGACACTTCAACGATGGAATATGACAGTTTGCGGTGTCTATTGCCTTGAGTCGCAGTTTATAGAGGATAAATACAAATATTTCTCGGGGGTATTGAGCGCGATGAGTGCCATGGTGAACCTGGAGATTCCCCACGTGAACGTGATGACAAAGATGGATTTGGTGCAAGGTGATTACGGTAATAAAAAGGAGGATGAAAACGCGGGCAATGAGGAGGAGGATGAAACCAAAAAGCAGCGACGACGAAGACGACGACGACAATGGGAAAAGGCTATGACCGAACGCGAACTTGAACGCTACCTCGAACCGGATCCGTTATTAATTGCGGAAGAAGCCGGTGCGGTTAGCGAAGAAAACCGCAGTTCAAGGAGTTTGAAATTCAATGCATTAAATCAGGCGATTGTGCAACTGGTAAAGCTAACGGAGAGAAGCTAGTATGTTTGGGGTTGACCTGATTCTTTCTTTGTTGTATGTAGATTGACGATTATAGTATGGTTAGTTTCATACCACTTAATATAACAGATGAGGATTCGGTGGAATATGTACTTTCGAGTGTCGATCACGCAATGCAATACGGAGAGGATCTCGAGCCGAAGGTAAAAATAAGGGAAATAGTATAAGTGTTGTCATCCCATTACTGATATACGCGCGCGCGCATTTTGTTCTTTTTTTTTTACGTGCATATACGATGTTATCCAGGAGCCGGATGATATGGTGGAGTATGAATAATAAAAAAGTTAAAATAGGGAGAAACACTATTTTTATGCCGATTATATACGAGCAATAGGAAGAGAAAGAGAGAAAGAAAGCGTGTATATGTGTGAGTATATGTTTGTGTTATGAGTATGCCTTTCTTTTTCTTGCTTTTTGGCGGAGAGTGAAACCGGATTGCTTGTCATCATGATTCCCTTTTTGCGCGACATCTTTTTCTTTTTTCTCTCCTCTTTCTTTCTTTCTTTCTTCTTCTTCTTCTTCTTCTTCTTTCCTTCCCAATCCTTCTTTACTGTTTATATTCTTTATAACGAACGGGTTAACCTTCATGCGCCTTTTCTTTCTTTACAAAGAGAATTAAGAAATTATATATTTCTCACGCATTTGTGTATATACCCTTCTTCCTCTCTGTATAGTCAAAGCGTTCTTCTTCTTTCATACATCTGTTTTTTGCTCATTCGAATATCCTTTTTTTTTTATTTTCTTTTTTCTTGTTCATTTGACATATACTACTTAGCTCTATACCCCATTCCTTTCATTCGCTTCTTTAGAACTATAAATCTCTCTTCTTTATTACTATGACCATCATGATTCAACAAAACTCGGCTGCGCTTCATCCTCAACACCCATCCAAAGACGATGCTGACGAGGATATTGCATTGGCTAATTTTATCAGTTGCAAGTTACGGATAGATCAGGCAAGTCTTGAATCCTTTTCTCTTTCTCTCGGCTTTCTTCTCTCTTCCTCTCCTCCCCCCTTTTTTTTTCTTCCTTTGCGTATCTGTTGTGGTTTCATTTTCCAGAAAGGACCATTAAACGAAAGCGCCGTTGCCGCTTTTAGTAAGCGGTTTATTTTTAAATCATGCACTCTATTATTTATCAAACCTCTTTATCTTCTTTCTCCTTACCTGTCTCCTGAATTACTGACCTCATGATTCTTTTTTAGTCGCAAGATGCCTGGGCTCCCACGCCTACAGATTGGCATACTTATGCCTCTGTAAACCCGTACTATTATCCAACTTATCAACAACAATGTTATAATCTACAATACATGCAACAACAGCAACAACAACAAAACATGTATGTTCAGCAATCCCGTCGATCCTCTCGATCACATACATCGGCTAATCCGGGACGATCCCTTGGAACGTCGAATAATCCTGGCCGTAAAGAAGCCCGGTCCAAAACGCGACGCGAAACGAATGATCCAGCAAGACGCGCAAGAATATCTAACCAGCGTCGCATGTCAGGTTCACCTACACCCACGCCATCCGAAACATCTGTAGGACGACCACCTTCGCTATCTTCGTCTTGTTCCGCTGCACCATCCACTCGCCGATCGTCCATTACCTCGTCGGTTACATCGGCTACTTCACGTACGACGATTTCCGTTCAATCCGATCTGGATAAACCATCTCTTACCAAACGGTTGCGAAAGGTTTTCAGTATGAGTCATCTTCGATCCGGTGGTGATGATGGGAGCGATAAGCAGTCCATTCGGTCCATAAGTACATTGGCCTCGACAAAATCAAGTTTCTCTACTCGACGACGACGGTCGCTTTCTTTGGGTGGGCTATTTCATAGAAAACAAATGCCAGTCAATGGATGTACATTGGAAAAAATTGAGGAAAAACGACAAGGCCTGTCCGTTAATACCGAAAACACCAGTGTCAAAAAAGGCATTCTTAAAAGTAAGTTTATTTGGCATCCCCCTTCCCTTCTATATTTGTTTCTCGTTGTTTTTAAAAGACAAAAGGCACTAAGACAAAAGATATGGTTGGTATCGATTCTTTAGATACACGTGCCTATCCGGATTCACCTTGTTCTACGGAATATTCCTTCCCACGACCTTTTCCAGGCGACTCTCTACCATCTCCTTCTCCTTCTTCATCGACTGCTTCATCGACTCGACCCAGCAAACATTCGACACGAAGGAAACCCTATACTGAGAATGACAACGACGACGAAGAGGAAAACCATCCGTTGGACGGTTTATTGCCGTTACGTGGATCGCCTCGATTAAAGCCGGCCATGTCCTCCACCAGTTCAGTGGTCTCGGAACAACCTCAACGACCACGCCGGATCCAGTTTTGTGGAACCATCCAGGTTCATGAAACCTTGGCCGCCTCAGAATACGATCGTCGATGCGACCCTAATGCCACCTGCCAAAAGCTTTCACCGATGCTGGCCATGAAAATCAAACAGGAGCTAAACGAGTACAAGCTGACAGACATGGAAGTCCATGTCGACAGCCGCCAATTCACACATTTCTTTTTGTAGGAGAATGCTCTTTCCATTTGCCCCCCCTTTTTTTTTCTTTCCTGTTCTCTTTCCTCCCCTCCCCCACTTTTTCCTCTTCTCTTGTTCTTGTTTTGGTTTCTTTTACTGTTCAGTTTTTTTTTCTTCACTCCCCTCCTCTTATTTAAAACCAAATAAAAAAGAAGCAACAGCACGCAAAAGTCAGACATAGTAACCGTTTCTGCTTTACTAATTTGTCTCCATCATGAACTTTCTTTTTCCCTCTCTCGCTCACGTTAAAGTACGCGTGTGTGTTGTCTTGTCTAGCAAAATGTCGTAACAATGAAGTGTTCGGCTTGAAAGTTTCCCTAAATGTCAGATAGGATAAATCTCAATTACACTAAACACACTATTTCGTCAGAAGTTTGTTTGAAAATTCCGCCCAAAATTACTTGAAGCTTCGAAGTGGCAGATTTTGTAGGATCATCCAACCAAATTATCGAAATTCTAGGCAGAGATTATGAATCGGAAGCGTATTTTGTTTCAGGGCCAAGCACAACTACTTTACCAAAACAAGGATACCCATCCCACTTACTAGAAGACAATTCTAAACGATACAATGCTAAAAACAGTTGAGGATAAAGGAAAATATTAGCAAAAATGGAGTAACCGATTCCGCTTGCGTCAGAAAACAAATCATACAGTATTTTTTCAACATGATTCATTGAAACGCAGTAACTATGGCGATCTTCATGGAGATTTGCGTTTTATTTCTTCGTTACCATCCCTACTATACGTTAAATTGCATTACCTCCTTTCATCCTTCTTTTTTTTCCCCTTCTCCGAAAACTTCTGCGTTGCTTTATTGTTGTCATTCAGACACATAATGATCACCTTTTTACTTTCACGTCTTGGTCCCCCTGCTTTTTGGTCACGAGCTTACGCCACCGGTTGAAATGTAAAAAGCCACCTCCTCTCATCTTTTACTGCTAAAACAGGCTAATGCGATGAGTTTACTTTGCTGTTTCTTTATCTTACATTTTCGACTGTATTTAGAAATAGTTTCTTCTTTTACTGTTTTGGATCGATATTATATTGGACCAGAGTGTATAGGTAAAAACTTGAGTCTCTTTAAATTGAAAAAAAATACAATTCCTATGTTAACGTTCTAATGCACTGCCTCCTTCTTTCTCTTAGTAATATTATCGCCCGCCAATGGCGTCATAATCGTCCACAGAAGAGGAACGCCTTTCCTAAGCACCATAAGTTTTGTGCATCCAATAAGGGATTACTTGCACTCTTCTTCCGTTGGTTTAACGAGAGAGAAGAAAAAAAGAAAAAGAAAGGGTAGACGTAGCATTTAATAGATCTATAATTTCTTCTTTTTTTCTTTGATTAGCTAAATGTAAGGGACTCAGCAATTGAAGCATTCCATTCCATTTCTGCAGTTTAGGCGCGACGCATAAAAAGAAAAAAAAAAAAAAAAGAGACAGACTATAGCATAGTCTAACGCACGCACACAGAGGGTGATATCACCGTACGGCTGTCACCTGTTTCTATATTCCTTGGTTTGGGCTGTTTGCACTTTGAGAAAAAGTGCGTATTGTCGCCCAGACCATGAGTCAAAAAGTAAATAGGACGTTTCCTCAATGCATGAAATCACTTTAATCCTGATTTGCTCTTTTTGTCTTCTATAAAGATATGTCTTGGAGGGAGATGAAGACTGCATGACACTCCCCATTTTGTTCGTGCAACGGTCAAGTCAAATCGCATCAGTTGGCCAAACATTTTGACTTCATGGTGGGACAAAACTGTGACGTTTAAAAAAGGATTCACTTTTTGGGGGTGAAGACCATTTCCACCGATCTCATTGGCTGAAGGACTGAAAAATTATTGCAAGCTCTGGCAACTGTTATTGAAAAAAAAAAAGTACCTGTGACCCTTTTGGCTTGGTTCTACCCTACCCTACCCTTTCCCTTTTTTATTATTGTTTTTTTTGCTTTATCTCACTTTATGCTGAAATACGCGTACTCTCTCGTCTCGTCCGTGTTTTCAAGGAAACGTTCGTTTGAAGACGAAGAACAGGAGGACCAATCCCAACAACAGAAAAAGGTCAAGATGGAGGAAGATCAAGTCATCCATCGTGTGAAGGTGACCAACCTACCTGGTAGAGAAGTCGCCGTAGTGAAGAAGCTCTTCCAATCCATGGGTCTGTCACGGTTTAAAAAAGCACCCAAATGGGATTATGCCTATATCACTTGTGATGTTAGTTCGGAAATTTTAGATATCCCATCGCCTTGTCCGGTCAGTACTGAACAGATTTTTTTTTTCAATAGACCGAGGAAGAGGCTCAAGAAGTGATTAAGAAATTGGATGGTTATGAGTTTAAGAAACGTGTGCTCAAGGCCGAATATGTTAGTGTGACGCGACAGGAACATAGTGAGCGTTTCCAGCGAAATGACAAAAAGGCCAAAGGAGAACAGGCAGAAGAAGAAGAAGATACTCGTCCACCAGCAGAAAGATTGGCAGATCAAGTAACTCCCTTTCACAAGTAAAAGAACAAACAATCTTTTCTTTGATTTCGTTTTGGCGTACTAATCCGACTCTCTTTGTTTCCCTTTTAGGATGCCATATGAGGAGCAATTGAAGAAGAAAGGACGTAATGGAGCGAAACAATTGATGAACCTAAAGAAACAAATCTCCCAATTGCGTGATTTGTCGGAGATTGGAAAGAAACAATCGGCTTGGGCACATGAAAAGTAAGCGTTTTAAAAAGTGCGAAACTATCTAGGATGAAGAGCAGAATCGGGGTAACAGATCGTTTCTTCTTTCCCTTGTTTTCTTTGGCTTCTCCCAGGCAAGCGATGCCTTGTCCGTACGAAGATATCATTGCATCTCCCAACGTCAATGGTTATCGCACTAAGTGTGAATTTACCATTGGTCATAATTTGGAGGGAGAGGCAACAGTTGGATTCCTTTTGGGATTGTATCGCCACGGAGTGACGGCAGTACTCTCTCCAAACGATTGTCTGCATGTGCCAGATGTAGCCAAGAAGATTGCAAGGGCAATGGAGGTAGGATCGTGACGACTATCAAAGATCAAGTGGGATTGAAAGTGTGTGTCGTTAGAACTATGTGAGGGCTTCTTCTTTAGCTGTCTATGATCGTACGACCAAAGTTGGTGTGTGGCGAACAATGATGACGAGAACTCAGCGTACAGGCGAAGGTATTCGATGCAACTATAGAAACCAAAACGAATACAGGTGTCTTACTGTTGTTCATCTAGTCATGGTTTTGATCCAAATGAAGACTGCAGATATGAGTGAGGAAGAAGTGGAAGAAGAGAAGAAGAAGCTGATCTCTTACTGGACTGGATTGAAGGACAAGCCTGAGGAGGAAAAGGTTGACGTAACGACTCTGTTACTTCAAATCTGGGATGGTGATTCCAACGGTATTACTCCGAAGGGCAAGACAGAAGTTTTGGTGGGTGACGGCTACGTTCATGAAGAAATCCTAGGCTGCAAGTAAGTATATTGAATGAAATGGAGAGTCCGGTTACTGAAAGTTTGGGCGATTTAGGTTCCGTATTTCCAGTAGCGCGTTTTTCCAGATCAACACGCCTGCTACGGAATTGCTCTATGCTAAATGTGCAGAGTGGTGTAATATTGATCAGAGTAAGAAGACCACTTTGTTAGATTTGTGCTGTGGTACAGGTACGATTGGTATCACCATGGCCAAATCTGTCGATCAAGTTATTGGTGTTGAGATGGTTCCGGAGGCAATTGTGGATGCCAAGATCAATGCCGAACTAAACAGTACGTTTCATCATATATTTCCAGGGTATGAAAAAGGATAGTTTGTGTTTACGTATGGGAAACCTTTCAGACATCAAGAATGTTACGTACTACGCCAGCAAGGTAGAAGACTGTCTTGGTGTTGTCACGGGTGCGGAAAATGAAGATGTTGTGGCTGTACTGGATCCTCCAAGGTAAAATACAGGAGAATGAAGAGAATGGCATTTTTGTGTGTATCTCTTACTCATTTATTTTTGATGCTAGAAATGGAGTCCATGCCAGTGTGATCCGTGCTGTTCGTGAATCTCCTCATATTAACCGCATTATCTATATCAGTTGTGATGCTAAGCAAGCATTACCTAATTTTGTGAGGTAAGTAAAAAAGATAGAAGGAACCAAAAAAAATGCAATGCTGTTTTGTAAAGATAAATTGCTAAATCTATCCTAAATTAGTCTTTGCCGACCCCAATCGAACCGTTTCAGGGGATTGCCCTTCAAACCTTCGCGGGCTGTGTCGCTAGACTTGTTTCCCCATACCGATCATTCGGAATTAATGATTGAGTTTGTCCGTATGGATGAACCAGAGAGTGAAAGCGAAGAAAAGGAAGAATAAACCTGTGTACATCATCTCTATTTCTTTTTTTTTTCTGTGTTTATCAAATACAAATATTCTCTTTTTGAGGTATTTACATGCTCTTATGCTTAGAAAAGGAGTGCTTCGTAAAAAGGAAAAAAGAAGCGTCCCATCCAATCAAGCTTTATTAAGTTGAGTGCGTCAAAAGCCTATTGTTTGTCTTTTGCTTTTTCTCTCTTCAATTTTTTCTTTTCGTCTTTGGTGTTCTACAACCATGCATTGGAATATGTTTATGGTGATGATTGGCTTGTTCTTTGTTAAGGTGTTGGCGCAGAATGATAAACAAAAGCCAGGTAAAAAAGCAAGAGATGGGTTGTTACGCAAATTATTGATCTTGTTCAACTTCTATATTGTCTGCAGCCAATCTACCGCAGGTGAAGTGGACTATTCTGGATATGGATCCTCCCTCGCGGGAGAGCTTATGTGAACGTCAACGTGCTTATTGCGCGGTAACCAATACCCTTTTTTATCCTAAACTGGTGCACCTTGCTAATATCATTGTTATTCTTTTAGAGCAATTGTGGAGGACCTAATGAAGCCTCAAAGAAGTAGGACTGATCATCCCATACAGTTGGGATCACTGACTATCTCTGATATGCCTTTTTTCCTTTAAATCTTTTTATCTTTTTAGTTTCTGTAATACCACAAGTATGGCATGGGGTTGTGCCTGTTCGGTAAGGATGGGGCGAATGAAAGGGTTGCAAAGAAAAAAAAAAAGAGAGAGCACCAGAGAATGGTTTATTGTGTTTTTTTTTCTCCGTTTTTTAATGCGGTGGCAAACTTACGTGATACGCGAATGGTTTTTTTTTGGCATTGGATGGTGTATGTAGAAAAAGACGACGGACTATGCTAGTTACATTTGGCCTATTGTTGAAGCGGAATGTTCCGGTAAGGCGCAGGCGTGCCAGGGGATTTGCAACGGCCAAACGATCGGTCGACTGGACTGCGCATCGGCTTGCACCGAGTATTATCAATGCAGCAACGGCCATGGACCTACTAGCTATCTTAGGACCGAGACAGCTTCCGAAACACCTTCTTATGATGGCCCTCCACTTTCGACTAATAGTAATGGTACTTCGACAGGTCCGATGAATCCTACAAGCTCACCGAATGCAGCCATGAAGAAGGTCCCGTTGTTCTCCATTCAATGGCTCATAGTATTATTATTTATTTTAAATGTTCAATGAATATACTTGTACACGGTCTTTACTAACGAGCCGTCACTCCTGATGATTCATTGAGTCATTATTACTTCATGTTTACTTTGATCACTAAAGATTCGACATTGTTTCCCAGTTGGAAAAGCCTCTTCTTTAGTTACCCAAAAAGCAAGAAGGAAAAAGTCAGCCAAATAAAATTTTTTCCCGTTGTACGTGGATGAGCTTCTCCTATTGGCTTCTTCCCACTTTTTTTTTGTCTCTCTTTCCACGGCCCCCCCCCTCACCTCAGACTTGTTCCCTTCTCTTTCTTTCTCTCTCTCTCTCTCTCACTCTCTGTCTCTGTGTCAGTTGTCCCCCCGCACCCCCACTTAAACACTTCTTCTTCTTCTTGTTCTTCCAATTTTTTTATATTTTTCCATTCTCTCTTTCTTTCTTTTCTGTTTCTCTTTCTTCTCTCTTTTTTTTCTTGCATTTCTTCTTTCTCTTTATATTTCCAAACAATGTCGACTCCTCCGTTATCTCCTTCCAAGAAAATGAAACCCAACTTACCAACCTCTCCCGACGGTTTTACGGAAGATAAATATAAAAAACTAAAACGCAAACTGCGAGAAGTCATAGAGGTTAATAATTGTCTTTTTGCTTTTTATTTTACATAAATGACTGAAATGCCCTGCGCCTCTCTTTCATAGATCAATGAAAACATGACCAAGGAATACGTGCGCGCTAAGAAGAAAATCCGCACCCTAACCTTTGAAAGAAAGCAAGTCAGAAATATTACCTTGTGCGTCGTATTTTAACGCGTTTTCTCTTTTTCTTTAGTTTGTTGTTGGATAATATCGCACGTATGGAGAATTTGGGTCAATCTTCCGATGATAATAGTAGTGATTTACCAAGTGACTTCTCCGAAACGGAAAGTGAGGTGGAAGAAGGTAAAGTAAACAAGGAAAAGGATAAGAAAAAAGGAAAGAGAGAAACGGGTCTGGTCGTTTTTTTTGTTTGTGTGGTGCTTACCTCCCTTTTCCCCCGTTCCCCAAAAAAATTAGGATTGCCTTCCACGTCATCCAAGACATCACGAATGATGCGACGCGTGACACCATTCACACAAAAGCCCAAGTCTACTATGGGTTCTCCTATCCATAGTCCAAATCAACAACGAGACTTGGCCACCGTGGCCTCGGCTCCTCCGAAACGTTCCAAGATTTCCCGAATTGCTGTGAAAACTCGAAGAGTTCAACCCATTGAACGGGATGATAATGGTCAACCTAAACTACCACAACAAATCGGTGTACTGACGGTCCTCAGCCTGGGCAAGATTGTGAACGACCGTGATACATTCCATAATGAACGTTACATTTTCCCCGTGGGGTACACAGTGAGCAGGTAAAAAGAGAGGGAAAAAGAGATGTGGTATGGGAGATAAAAAGAGCAAGAGGGAAAACCAACATTCTTTTCTTGTTTCTTTTGCTTTGTTAGAACGTATCCTAGCATGATCGACCCTACGAGTAATACTGTGATCACTTCCACTATTCTTGATGGAGGAGATGGTCCTCGTTTTCACGTTGTTGCAGCAGATATGCCTGAGCAACCTATCATTGCTAATTCGGCCACTGGTGCCTGGACTGTGGTTGTACGACGATCAAACGAAATCCGTCATCGCGAGCACTCGAATTCCGCCAGTGGACCAGATTATTACGGATTTAAACACCCCACCATTGCTAAGTTGATTCAAGATTTACCAGGGACAGATCATCTGAAGCATTATGTTTGGCAAAATTTTGAGGAGATGGAGCCGCGGGCAGCTAAAGGCGTGATGGCCGCAGCAGAAAAGAAACGGGGAAATTTGGAACAAATGGGAAATGCTAATCGAAGGGCACCAAGAGCGGACGGCGTTCCTCCGGATGATGATTCTCTGGTGGATGAGGAGCAAGAACAGCATCATCAACACCAGCATTCCCATCATCATCATCAGCCACAACCATCATCTTCTTTGCTACCAACGTCATCTGGGCCAACACCAGCATCGACCTCGTCGCCAACGGTGGGTCTTGATGAACAACAGCCATCGTCACAGCAACCAGAAGAACAACCACAACCACAACACCAACTAGCATTACAATCCCCTCCAGCACAACAGCCGGCTGTTGTTGAGTCTGAAGCATTTCCTCCTACACCAGCTGCAAATCCTTCGTTTGCACCTCCTTCATCCTTGGGTACGAAACCAACGACGCTAACCTCACCTTCTTCGTCATCACAAATACACATCCCTGAATCTACATTAACGAATCCGGATGAATTAGTAGGAACAGATGAAGAAGTGGATGAACTAGGTGCCAGTGATGGTGATCAAGCATAACTAACTATTAAAATCGCTTCTCGTTCATATTCTTTTTCTTTTTTTTTTTATTTTGGTATTCGCGTCTTTTTCTTTTTCCCTTACTAATGCTTCTTTTTCTCTTTTTTTCTTGAAATGTTTTTCTTTATACTTTTTGGGTCACTGTATGCTATTCTTGTTCCATCTCTCTCTCTCTCTCTCTTCCCCTATATTCTTTTACTTTGATTTCCCTTTTTTCCCCCATGATACATGCCATCCTCATGCAGAACAAAAATTAAAAACATGTGGAGATATTAAAAAGGTTTTGGGGTATGTGTATATGTTATGTTATTTTTGGGAATCAAACACAAGCATCACATCAGCATTGCTTGAGACTACTGACACTCTTCCATCATCAGGTGTACTTCCATCCAACCGAGTACCCTGTTTCACTTGGTCACTGTTAATTTGGTATTTGATATGACCCGCTTTGGCCAACGCATCTTGAAGAATAACCTTGTTATGCGATGTCTGCATGAAAAAGCCACCGGTAAAATTCGAAGGCTATATCATCCAAAGAAAAAAAGTTTGTTAGTACTTTAGAAATAAAGAGAGAAAACCCGATCACTATACATTCGGTGATCGTACAGAGTCATTGTTTTTTTTTCTTTTATGGGTTTACCATATGAAGATTAATGGGGGCGTTAGTGGTGGATACGTCTGCTTGGACATTGGCTGGAGCAATCACGGCTGCATTCACTGGGGCGTTGGACGTTTTCAACATCAGATTGTCTCCTTGGATTTCATTCAATTTAATCCAGCCATTGGAGGATTCCACGGTGAGTTGGTTTGTTTCTACGCTGTCTACATGAATAGGTCCATTGGAAGTCATGATTTCGACCAACTCAGCAGCTTGAATGCGACGACCATTGATCTGACCGTTTGCATTCTGTAACTTGATTTGACCTTGATGCGATACAACATCACCGACCACCAATGCACCATTGGATGTATGGATTTGGACCCGTTGATCTGCTTCAAGATCGCCTTCGATGCGTACCTCACCATTCTGTGCTTCTAACAGCAATTCATGACCGCGCCAGTTACTCTGCACAAACCGGATATGCGCATTAGCTGTCGACAGAGACACGCTGTTGGTTGTTATCTGTCCCCGGGATTGTATATGAACATTTTCCATCCGAACAAAGAGCGATTGGGCTTTTGGAGGGACATAGATATCCATGAGAAGATGGATGCAATCATTGGATAACGGCATATTCAGCGTGAGACTTCCTTCGGATCGATCCAATACATAACTCATTCTGTCTGTAATATGGGGATCTTTGGAAGCAACCCGGATTTGTGTCTGGATCGAGCCCTGACCATCGTCTTCCGGACGGGCAGGATGGATCGTCACTCGACCACCTGAAATGCGGCCTTTGAGAACGACACGTATATCTTTCTGCAGAACAAATTTTGAAGGCAAATCTTCCCACAGCTTAGCAGGTCGATGATCGCATTCCAAGTCTGCTTGAGGTATATGACCATCAGAAGATGGAAACCGGATGATGTCGCTGTATTTAAGAAGGACAAGCCATATCAGAATGGCCAAAAATAGATATTTGCACCATTTTTTACAACATCCTGGGTCTCTGTTATGATTATGTCGACGGCTCGTAGGTCCATCCTCATCGTCCCAGCCTCGTAGAGACCAGGATCGTCGTGGTCGGGATCTGTCACCGATGATCGGACGTGGCGGGAGGGTATTGTTATGGGAGGGTGATCGTTGTTGTTGCAGTTGTTGTGATGGTGACTGAGAGGGAAGCGACGATAAAGGAGGAGCAGAAGCCGTAGAAAGTGGACGTGATGTAGACCGATGAGGTTGCCAGTCGCGTGGAATATCTACAGAGAAGAAAAGAAGTCTGAGCCCAATTTTATTTTATGCAGCCTTTTCTCCCCGATTCCTTTACGTGGATTGGTTACTGTCCAGGGAGGGACCGCAGAGGCAGAGGAAGGACCTGCCAGATCCTCCGTTCGTTGGTCTGATGGACTTCTCGTCAATCCATGTTGTCCGCCTAAAGAGGATGTGTCTCGTACAGGATCCAACAGACCAGGCTGTGCAGGTATGGAGCCATATTTTGGATAATCTGCTGATGAACGTCCTTGTTTGGACGGAGCTGGTATAGGTGCAGACGAAGCTGAATAAGGTGGAGGAGGAGGCATTCCTTCGGCTGAAGCATCGTCTGGTTTATGAATAACAGGTTGGGTGGGTTGGTGTTGATACTGAGTACTAGGTGAAGTATACTCTAAAGTCGCCCATGTCAAGTATTCAACCCACATGCTCATGAGGGAATTGTGTTATCTCTTACCTGCTTGATTGTAATAAGCCTTTGGATTGTTACTATACCCTGACATAGTTTTATATATGTGGGGTATTTTGTTGGCGATAACAAGAGAAGGAAGAAAAGGGAAATTGAAAAGCAACCCACTCCTGGTGTCTTCTGACTTGGCGTCTCTTTCTTTTTTCTTTTTTGTTTCTCCCCCCCTTTTCCTTTTTTTTTTTTTTGCTTGGCTTTGGTGTGACCTTAATGACTGGCTTGTTCTCTCAATACAAAAGTCGGAGTTCATCTAAGGCATCCACTGTCCATCGCAACATGTTACTCTTCTATAGCCTAACATAGATTACTTTGTTTCTGTTTCAACTTAGCATCAACCTAAAACGAAAAAGTACTAAGCTTTACAGCATCGCCTTATTTACTGTGTCATGTGTTCGTCCCTGACCAAAACAAATGCATTCAACTTAATCACAGTCCAAACAAAGAAAAGAGTCTATATAACCCATCGATACCCGGTCAGGCAACTGACCAACAAATAGAAATATATATCTTCTTGCCTCATATCCAGATTATCTGAGCCAAATAAACTAGCCCATATGTAGTGGCTCCGTTAGGCTATCTATCCAAACCGTTTATAACAACCAAAAAATCCTTCTTTGTCTGTCAGTCCAATGTCTACGAACATTATAGGATCTTTGTTTACTTGTATTAACTCCCTTATCTGTCTACATGCCAAGAAGTACCAAGAAGAAATCCGTGGGAGCCAATTCTCTGCCTACATAGGCAGCTTGGTACTGTTGCATATCTCGTAGCGTGAGCTTGATCGATTTACCCAAATCGGTTACCCACAGTGACTCCTGTCTTTGCTATTACCCAATAAACAAAGAAACGCCTGCTTAAGAGGGAATAAACGGCAAGAAGCAATCACATATCATCCTTATGTTGCTGTCTTTGGTGGATCAAGATCCCAATTCACTAGCATTCTTCTGGTGATTTTTACGTACGTTACTCTCTTACTTAATATTACATTTCTATATAAACTCTACTTCCGCATGGCGCAGAAAGATAAAGACAAGGCAACACTTACAAAATGATTGAACAAGCCATGCAAAGCTTGTATCCTTAAGCTGTCCGCATCGACTCCTGTGGCGACGGTTCAAAGCCAAATAATGGAGTTCATAAACACATAGACTTCCAATAGCAAATCTCCATAATAAAAACATAAAGAGCATACAAACCTTGTGGGGTATCAAAGTAATACGCCTTGGGGAAATGGGAAATTAACGTTGAAAGAAGGGCCGCTTCGCTAAAAAGAACTACAACTTTCTTTAGCAGAATTATATATACAGATATTGAGCGCATTTTAAGCCATTCAGCAGTAGATATTGCATTCGCCTCATCGCAAAAAAAACGAGGTTGGAGCAACTGGTGCCTTCAAAGAAAGTTTCAGCTCCCGCAGTGTGGGTGCCATAAGAGAGACATTGTGCGTATTAAGTGACTTCTAAATTTTTTCTGGTGGGCCAACTCAAAAATATCAACTGGCTTTGGCCCTGGTTCGAGCTTTCCATTGTAACATGTTCCGCACGGCATTCCTCCCCACCGTTCGTCTCACTGTACCTGTGCGTCAATATGCTACACAGGTGAAAGCGCCCAAAACACCCATTACGCTCGGTAGTCTATCCGACAATCCTGGTGCCGTAACGCAGGTAAGACCAATAGCGAATGGCCCGATTTTGTAGAGAAAAAAGTCGCATTCATCGATTGTTTGTCAAAGCGCCATCGTGTTGGCCGTGGTCCTGGATCAGGAAGAGGAAAAACGGCTACTCGTGGTCACAAAGGTCAGAATGCCCGTTCAGGCAATGGTACACCCAAACCATGGTTTGAAGGTGGTCAGACACCCCTTGTGAGAAGTGTGCCCAAGCGTGGCTTCAATAACATGTAAGTGTCAAATGGCCATTTGCATTGTTTTGTCCGACGACTAAAGTAATTGTGGTTGTACCTAGCCATGGGAAGAAATATCAAGAACTTAACCTCGATCGTTTACAACACTGGATTGCAACAGGCCGTATTGACGCATCCAAACCCATCACAATGAAGGATCTTTTGGATAGCCGTTGTATACATAAGATTGAGGATGGTGTCAAGATTTTGGGCGTTGTATGTTTCTTTGCTTTTTTGCGTTTGGTTGTGCACATTGACAGAATATTTTGGATTGACGAGCAATCTTTGATGTGTTTATGGCAATTAGGGTGCTGAAGGATTCAATACAGCAGTGACGATTGAGGTGTCTAGGGCCTCGAAATCGGCTATTGAAGCCATCGAGAAGGCAGGAGGAAAGATTACCACACGCTATTACAACGAATTGGGTCTGCGATCATTGATCCATCCCGAAAAGTTTGCACAACTTCCAAAATTGGCCGCACCTTTGCGAAAGGAAGATATCAGTAAGTGGATATTGTCATTCGACGAGGCGGACAATCGATGGGGACTGATATATGATTGTTCGTTTATAGAATACTATAGCGATCCTGCGAATCGTGGTTATCTGGCTAATGAATCACAATAAAAAGTAGGACACTCTCGTTTTCATTATAGAACAAAGCAAAACAAAGAAAAAGAAAGACTACTTGCAGTCAGATCAAGCAGTTAAATTACCTTTTCTCCCAATGTGTTAAGAGTCAAACACAAAAGAAGACTCTGTAAAATGCCTTATTTGGAAAAGCAGTCTCAGTTCATCTCCATCAGTTTTTTCTTTTTTCTTTTTTTTTTCCTGACGCGGTGGATTGACTCGGTGGAAAAGCATTGCCTCTTTTAGAGTGACTGGAAGTAGTTGACATTCCGATATTTATATCCAATCTTTACCTTCATCCCGTAACCTTCACCTCCTTGCTCCCTTTGTTCTTTCTTCTTCTCTCTTATTTTCATTTTCGCTCATGCTCAGATCTTTCTTGATTGCATCGAAGCCTACTTTGCGTGTAGCAAGACCACTTGTGCAACAAGCTGTAAGTAAAACATCTTTTTGCATAATCCCAATTTATGGGTAGAATAAAAGGATTGCGAACTTACTCTCATCCGTGCTTTTAGCGCTACTATGTTTTTCCTGCTGGTCAGCGTGAGGTAAGAATCCGAAGCATGATCCTTGTTACAGAGAGAAGAGCGCTTCTTATTGATCATCACGTACTTTAACAGTTTCTCAACGAAAGACTGGAAAAGTATGATCCGGAAATGTTCGATATCATTGAAAAAGAAAAGAAGAGGCAGCGCGAAAGTGTGGTTTTGATCCCTTCTGAGGTAAAACCTGGTTCACTCTATGACGTTCTCTTCTTACTTTGGTTGGCTACCCTTATAGAACTTTACCGCACGAGCTGTTATGGATGCGCTCGGCAGTATCATGCAAAACAAGTATTCGGAAGGTTATCCTGGGGCTAGGTAAAAAGATCTAGAACATGTAATGTCATTATGTAGTTATTGCTGACATCTGCCTTTTCGTTGAATTAAGATATTATGGTGGCAATGAGTTCATTGATATGTCCGAAAGACTTTGCCAAAAGCGTGCTTTGGAAGCATTTAATCTTAACGATAAGGAATGGGGTGTCAATGTCCAGTCTTTGTCAGGTAAGAACAGACAGGTTATTGACTTTGTGTTTGTTTTGGTATTCATCGCAAAACCTTAGGTGCTCCTGCCAATTTGTACGTTTATGGTGCCCTTATGAAACCTCATGATCGTCTGATGGGTCTTGATCTGCCTCATGGTGGACAGTAAGTCGGAGAACGAGAGCTGGTTCACAAGTTATCGTATCTCACAAAATTTCCCTTATAGTTTGTCGCACGGTTATCAGACGCCTACCAAAAAGATATCTGCCGTGTCATCTTACTTTGAAACCTTCCCTTATCGCCTGGACGAGAAGACCGGTTACATCGATTATGATGCATTGGAAAAGAATGCCATCTTGTACCGACCAAAGATCATCGTTGCTGGTGCAAGTGCGTATGCTCGCCATATTGATTATGCTCGCATGCGAGAGGTACAGTTTGAATCGAGAATGCACGCGATTAGTCACGCAAAGATCCTAAAAAAATCTGGGGAACGTTACTTTTTAGATCGCCGACAAATGCGGCGCCTATCTTATGTCTGATATGGCTCACATCTCCGGCCTGGTCGCTGCTGGTGTGATGCCAGGTCCCTTCGAACATTCGGACATTGTCACAACCACAACACATAAAACATTAAGAGGACCCCGTGGTGCCATGATCTTCTACAGAAAGGGAATCCGAAGTGTGGACAAAAAAGGCAATGGTAAATCAGAGTAAAAGAAGCGTCGTCCGGACAAAAGAGTGAGTCTTAACTTAATTCACCCATAGAAACTTTGTATGATCTGGAAGGCCCCATTAACCAATCCGTCTTCCCCGGTCATCAAGGCGGTCCTCACAATCATACCATCTCTGCCTTGGCCGTTGCTTTGAAGCAGGTAAGGAGCACTCGCCCCTTCCGATGCTCGGGAAATGGGAACTCATTCACTTTGTTCCTTTCGATCATTCAAGGTCAAATCACCTCTATTCAAGGAATATCAACAAAAGGTACTGGATAACAACCAGGCGTTTGCCAAGGAATTCTTGCGAAAAGGTTACGAGCTTGTGTCTGGAGGATCAGACAACCATCTGTTGCTGGTCAACCTGAAGCCCAAGGGTATCGATGGTGCCCGAGTAGAACGCGTGCTGGAACTCGTCAACATCGCCGCCAACAAGAACACGGTCCCTGGTGATAAGAGTGCCTTGATCCCTGGTGGTCTTCGCGTGGGCACTCCCGCTATGACTAGCCGTGGCTTGAAAGAAGAAGACTTTGAAAAGATCGTTGACTTCATTGATCGCGCCGTCAACATCGCTTCGGAGGAAAAGGCTAAAGTAAGCGGCAAGAAGTTGTCCGACTTTAAGGCACATATTGGCGAGGGAGAACACATTGAATCGATCCAGAAACTGAAACAAGAGGTTGCTGTCTTTGCATCACGTTTCCCTACCGTTGGTTTCGAGGAGAGCGAAATGAAATTTTAAGGAATATTCACCAGGACATTACAAAGTAGATAGCTTCTTTTTTACATTACCCTCATAATATAACTAATGGATTTCATCATCACAACTGACGCCCTTGGGCAAGTCTTGACAACACATGATCACCTTACGTTATGCCAACAAATTGAGTACATCTTTCACTGTTTTACATTGAAAGCTTCATCAGAGCTATATCATGGATTATTTCAACATGCTATATTTACGTTCTGTTTGTATTGCAACGAATGAGACATAGTACACTTTCCAGAAACTTTTTGCGCGCCAAACACAAGCAACACTTTGCATGTTGCAAAACAATAAACTTTGCCTAGCAATCAATAACCGCTTGACGTAGCTGAATTTTTTATAATTTGCGTATAGCGCGATCATAGTTCGAAACGTCTTTTTCTGCGACGATATCGAGATAACATCGTTCTATATCGTTTAAGGGCTTGAGGATACACACCAGTTTCCTATGCTTGACAAGAACAATCGAGTTGCCTGACACAAAAACACGATTGACGCAAAAAAATGGTAGAATCCTTGTTGACGTCTGGCCGATGCTCCAAAGTATACGTATCCACGGAATGCAATAGTGACGAACTATTGAAGCAACGAGATATCCAAAAATCCGCATATGACTACATTCACAACATCAAAAATGTTAATGGCAATATGCAAGGTATAAAGGACAAGACAAAGTGAAATGAATATTTCCAACCTTTTCCTTTTTCATATGGGGCAGACTTGATTTAGCGTTTGAAAACCAATTTTAAACCTATTCGATTGGTCGTACCGGACTGCGCCGGCCTCTCAACTAACCCAAACGATGTCAGATCATTCATAAGGTAAAAAAAAAAAAAAAAAAAAGAAAGAAAGAAAGAAAAGGTGCAAACTAGCAGTTGTGTATAAATTAGAAAGCACAAACAAATCAAGAAGTTGGTTGTCTTGCATACTAATGGGATCGAAATTTTTATTCGGCATGATCTTCTGCAAAAACAACGTATCATCAACAAATTTAATTGTCGCAAGGGATCCGTGCAACGATCGTCTATAGCATAATTTCATGTAAGCGTTTTTTTCTTGTTCCGCGTGTTGTCTGAATAAAACAATTTTTATGATCGCCTGTGGATGAATACCACCTTTACCAAAATGCTTATATTTAATTGTTGGTGGGTTGGGATGAATATAACTCATGTTTGCAAAAGCTTACTGGTAGACGATCATCAATGACTAGAGTATGATTGACAATGATTGCTTTACGCTTGCACTTTACATCGTATTCCAGATCAATTGTTGCTATCAAACCAACCACAATGTAGTCTCAAGAAGGCAACCATACAAGCATTTGCAAAAACAATCCTTTCCATCTCCACTCGCAAAGAAACACATTAAGCATCAGCTAAGCATCAGTTGAGCATCAGTTAAGCATCACTTAAGCATCACTTTGTCGTATTTGACATAGAATCTAATATGTACTGTGGCTTATATTCAAACTCAACGCTAGTAAAAAGAGAGTAATAATCAAAACAAGAAAGGTTGTTCTTTTCACAAGAATAAATCAGGGTCTCACAGTACTTCTACGTCTGTTGTATATCTCTTAACACACCCCACACACATCTTAAATACCACACACTTAAGCATCAGTTAAGCATCAGTTAAGCATCAGTTAAGCATCAGTTAAGCATCAGTTAAGCATCAGTTAAGCATCAGTTAAGCATCAGTTGAGCATCGCTTAAGCATCACTTAAGCATCAGTTGAGCATCACTTAAGCATCAGTTAAGCATCAGTTGAGCATCACTTAAGCATCACTTAAGCATCACTTAAGCATCAGTTGAGCATCGCTTAAGCATCACTTAAGCATCAGTTGAGCATCACTTAAGCATCACTTAAGCATCAGTTGAGCATCAGTTGAGCATCACTTAAGCATCAGTTAAGCATCACTTAAGCATAGGCAAATTATAAAAGTTCATCTGCATCAAGCGTTTATTGATTGCTAGGCAAAGTTTACTTTTTGCAAAATGTTACGCGGGACATGCGCTAAACGCATTGCATGGCGGAGTTAGTTCTCAGAGTGGCACTGTTCGGAGCGAACCTTATTCCATGGGATACCCTATATGTTTATATCGAATGTTACGAAAATAAAAGACCAGTTTTCTTTCTCTTTTTGGGTCTGCTGCGGATGCCGCTTTCTTCGCCTGACCTACTGAAAGTCATCGATCTTGCTTTTGATTACTTGTCGAAAGAGGATCAATTGATTCTTCTCT
Organism: Apophysomyces variabilis; assembly: GCA_002749535.1. Classification (NCBI taxonomy): domain Eukaryota; kingdom Fungi; phylum Mucoromycota; class Mucoromycetes; order Mucorales; family Mucoraceae; genus Apophysomyces; species Apophysomyces variabilis. The sequence goes on along the minus strand of MZZL01000401.1, from coordinate 422,527 downwards.
GTATTTGCAAAGAATGGCATAGCAAACTTGAACATCGATATTATCAAGAAGTCATCATCTATCAAAAAAAGTTTCTTCAATGCTTTCTTCGTAGACTCAGAGACACGGCTGAAACATCCTCTCCCTTAGGCCATAGCGTCAAAGAATTGCATCTGCAGATGTCTACGACGCTAAAGGTCAAGATATATGAGGAGTTGAAGAGCTTATGTCCAAATCTCGAGACACTGCATCTTAATACGGATGGTAGAGTGACTACATAACATAAGCGGTTGGATGTCAAAGGTCTCACTGGGTCATTTTAGGGTTCACGACAACGGCGCTCGCCTCATGGTGCGACGCCTGCAGCAACTTGACTTCCCTAACCTTCGATTCCTACCGAAAGGATTGCAATCCACTCGACATCCTGTCCCATGCTCCTCGACTTGAGTACCTGAAAATTGATTTCCAGCTTCCAGAAGATCTTCATATATTCGCATTTTCGGACAGTGTTCATAAGTTCTGTCCAAGGCTGAAAACATTGGACATGGTGTTCCATGGTGCTGAATCCACCGAGACATGCGTTGCCATTGAAGAAGACTACTTCAAGAACGTTGAACCAGCCTCATCCCTGACCTGTCTGGATCTGATGGTTGAGCTGCATTGTTACGATTACAGAGATGTGATCCTGTATTGTGCTTACAAGTACCCACACCTTCGCGTTCTGACGATAACCTCGTGGAAATTCAAGAAGTCCCCTTTTATCCAACGCCGTTTGGATCTTTTCGAGCTATTCGCCAAACGATGTCCTGAGCTGGTATCCTTGCACTGGTTTGCGAGATGTGCTCCCGATGTACAGTTCTTTAACGCTCTAGCCGACGCCGGTACGAAGCTGACGAAGATAATCTCTGGGGATTCGATTTATCCAGAATCACCACCCTTGCGTCAGTTCCCGTTCTATCAACCTCTCTTATTCAGTCGTCTACGACACAATATAACAGAATTTAGCGTCTGGCATTACCATTACTATAACATAATGACAGCCGACGAGCTTGTATCCGATTTAGCATGGCTGCCGAATCTCTCACGATTGACCATACGATCCAGCGTTGATCCAGAGCCGCTAGAATATACAAAATTTGATTACGATATAGATCATCTTTTAGATTGTTGTGCACATTTGACTGAGCTCATTATGCTGGAAACACGAATTGTGGTTTCGCGAAGGAGCTTGCCGGCCCAAATCAAGGAGCATCCCCTTCGTCGTCTCCAGATGAAGGAAACAAATATTGCTAAAGGCGTCTTGCCTCGCTTATCTCGCCGTTGTCGCCAGTTGAATTCGCTGTCCTTTTCTCTATGTGCCATTGAAGCAGAAGGGCGAGAAATACGCATCGAAATGCCCTATACCTCATTAAGACAGCTCAATATGAATCATACGTTGCTATCTTTATCAGATACGGGGACTATCATCAAATTCCTTGCATGCACATGGGTGGAAGATCCGACACAGTACGATTGTAATGAACAATGGGTCGAAGCTAAACCAGTATGGTATTACATGGCTGAGTCGCGCTTATTACGTCGTGAGGAAGAGGTTACTGGGAGAGTCCATAAATTGGCTGACAACGAAGCAAGGCTAGCCGATGTGCTAGCAAAAGCATTACGGATAGGAGAATTTCGTCTGCGTGAACAACTTCAACTGCTCAAACGGGATGGTCGAATACTATCAACCATGAAGTTAGATGCTGACGACTTCTCTTGTGGATACATCCACTTGATATGTGCATCTGTCAAAGCACTGTGTTTTAACGGAGCGCAGATAGGATAGATCAAGCTATCTCATTAGCAGAGCTTAAATGGAATATGTATAACTAAGGATGCGAGACACCCACATTCCTTCATACAAAGGATACCAATCGCAGATTATCCATACTGGAGAAGAAAACACACATATGATTCCTATACCTTTATTGTAAAATGGCAATGGCAACGTGTAATAATAACATGAGAATAAACAAACCCTTTCCCATCCATGAAAGCAGAACTGCCCTACAATAAAAAAAAAAGGCGGTCACTAGAGACTTTTTGGGCTTGTCTTAGACCTCCTTGATGCCATGGACAGATATTGCAATTTCTTCTTTTGTTTTCTGACAATAGACTGTGCCATGAGATGGAAAGACACAATTTTATCTGCAAATTTCTCAATATAACTATCAGCACGTTCGACAAATAACCGCATGGTTCCATTCTGCTACTGGGAACAAGATCGCATAAACCTTCTATAACGCCACAGTGCTCTATTGGTCATTAAGACTCTGGAATGAATTGTCCAGCACCGCTCTTGGGCCATGGATTTTCAAAATGGCATGCCTTCGCTCGTTGTTTCCTGAATGAAATTTGTCTTATCTACACCTACTGCAGATGTTGAACAGATGTAACGTACGATGCACGGAAACGGAAATGTTCTGCATTAACCATGCTAACCTTGACCGTTTAAGGTAAAAAAGATTGTCATGCGCTTGGTGCGAGCTAAGTTCGCAGTATGGCTGAGTGTACTCCGCTCGTCTTCTGTCTAGGACGATGCGTGCAGCTGTGCGATTCTGGTGCCAGCCAAAGACATGCAGTTGACTATAATGACTACATGGTGCAGATAAAGACATGCTGCAAACAATTAACCAGCACGCAATGTATTATCTTGATTGGCCGAAGTTCATTGCCACATTGCTTTTTTACCCGTCATGGTGGTGCATTACTGTAGTTCAACTCAAGGTAAGAAGTAACCACAAGTTATCTGTTTGATTTCCTTGGTGAGTTGGCCAAGGAGAAAAGCCCAGTGCGAGGATCTCTATGCCTGCAAGCTGATGCGTGGTGGCTGTATTTCATCTTGTTTTCAGGACGTTTAATTCCTTTGTTTGCGCTGCAAATATGTGAGCTGTTTTACATTTTTTTATTATTATTTGGAACACAGTAGGGCGGATAACTCATAGTCACAGAACGAGGAAGGATAAAGAAAAGTGACAACAGCCAATTCAGAACATACATGTGTATATAGTTTTCGTCGTTCATTTCTTTCAAGATGCACCTTCGCCCCCAGCAGATGATCGCGCAGCCAGCTTTGACATCACCAGATACACGAATACCACCAAGATAAGTAACCACCGCCTCCATTGGCTCACCGTTCTTGTTAATGCATTTTCATTCTCGTTTACGACGCCGTCAGTCCGTGGTTTTCCAGTGGTCGGAACTCGCTGCTGCTGTTGCTGCAATTGTTGAGTCGGTGCTGGTGTTGCTCGTCGTCGATTCAATGTGGAAGATGGTTCTGTTTGTGGCATGTTCGGTAAAGGTGCAGGCTCCAATGTACATAACTCAGGAAAGACATCTAAAGGTGAAAAATGGTTATTTATTGCTATTTCCTAGGTTTTCCAGGCAAAAAAAGATTAGCTTCTTTGTTACCTCTAAACTTTGCGTTTTTTAAGTTTGTTTTATGCGAGCGAGCAGCATACAAACGCTTTTCGGATTCAGTCGTTTTAATACTTCCGGTCGTCGTTTCATCGGTTGTCTATAGGAACGTCATGGTTGGCAAGGTAAGTTAATGAAACCAAGACGACCAACTAGTGATTTCCTGCTTTACCATAAAACTCAGCAACCCATTCAGAATGGTCGCAACGGACCAGCTAGGGTTCCATAAACTGGGATGGAAGTCGCTCATGGTCAAACAAAGTCGAGTATCTGGTTGGAATCGTCCCGATGGTGTAGTCATTCGAATAGCAGGCGGCTTGTAAGGGTAATCTGATGGGAATGTTAATCGTCCATAGTATTCTCCACCGTGATATGGGGTATCGGGTGGCCCGCGAATGACATAATGCCTAGATAAAAATGAGTTTAGAGATCGTTTTTCTTGTTTGCTGCAAACTTGCCATTCGAGGATGTTGCTTTCCAAAGGTTTCGCAACGATGAAAGGAGGGGGACTGAAAACAGATAACATGTTAAAACACTCTCCTGATCATTATATGCAAATCTCTCTCATACTTTTTTTGGATTTCCATGTACTCCTTGGTAAGTCGTCTGTATGCTGCCTTCGTTGCCATTTTGAAGATAGGAAAGGTTGGGCAAACTGAGCCTTTCCGAGATGGATTTTAAAAAAGAGTATCCGATGACGTCGAATTTCCGGTGAAGCTTCCTCGGCCTAGTTTTATTTGCACCCCCTTCACATGTCGGGAAGGACTGATCCATTTGCCTCATATAAATGACTGCAAAGACTTGCAGACCGTCAATACGTCGGTGTCGTCAAACGTAAAACATGCTATAATTGTTATTGGGGTCTAGTTATGCATAATGCTATTATTGATAGAGGAAGTGAGGGAGGTTATCATCTGTATGACAGGGAAAGCAGCCTATTTTACATCTGCAAGTATAATAGAACAGCAATAGACTAAATTTCATAATATGAATTCATTTATCCGAATGCCGAGAAAATCGGTGAATTACCCACCGCTGTTATCGCTATGATCATCGCATTCCAACCTATGTCCTCCCTCCCACTTATTTTCCATACAACTGCTATGATGCACTTAAAGCCAGACGTGCTAATTGCTTATGTTACGCTTTGCTGCATTATACGATAATATCATTCTATTAAACTGGAACGGCTGCTAGATTTTATGCATATTGCAAAATACACAGAGGTAAAGTAGACATCCTATTGCTGCCAAGTGGATAAGATATGTTGCCCTCCTCTCCGTTGCATGGGTGATCTGGGAACATATCACAAAGCCTAGACTACGAATAGTAATATAATTAGCACCTCGGACAAAGAGATAAAATACTTTCATTAATTTACTACAATTCCGCTAGCACTTGTAACCAACAGGAAGTGTTATCCAATGAAATTTAACTGAAATACTAAACCGACACCCTTGTGCTCCTCTTCCTTTCTTTTTTTTTTTTTTTTTTTTTTTTGGGAAGCCAAAGCTTCGACGTATATTTATCGAGTGAAAAGGTTACAGAACAGTAAAATATAACAATCTTTTTTTTGAAGATTTTTTCTTAAAAAAAAAAAAAAGAAAAAAAAAAGCGAGAAAAAGTGGATTTCGTCTATAAGTTTGCGTTTTTTTGTAATTTTTTGATCATCGAAAGAAAAGGGGAACGAAAAGAAAGAAGAAAACAAGCAATATTTATCATGCTTTAAGCGTGAACGGCTTGGGCACCTGACGGGCCACTAACACTACCTCTTTGTTTCTAGATAAATATCCTGGGTTTAGTACTTCTTTCATATCTGCGTCCTCTTCAACTTACGCCATGGTGGGGAACCTTGTAGCATTCACCCTCTTCTTTCTTTGGTGCTTCGGCATTTCTGAAATCTTTCACAGTTTTGTATTTGGCCAACAATGCAGTCAAGCGTTCGTTCAACTCTCTCTTCTTCTTATCCTTGCGATAGTACAAATAGGCCCAGAATTTCTCAAGACCGTAAAGGTGTCCATTATCATAATCTGCTAAAGTCAATTCCTGGAAGTCCTCAAACACTTCACTGCGGAAGCGTTTCTCAAGGCCATAAGAATACAGACGGAAAAGACATTCCAAACCATATCGGTAGTTCTGGTTCGCATCTTCCACAGCCAACTTCTTAAACTCGTTGTACATACGCTTGTTGAAATGATCACGCAAGAAGTGAGACCAGAAGCGGAACAGAGTGTTCATCTCCTGAGATTGACCAACGCCGAGCTGTTTGCGTTCTTTTAGTGCTTTGGCGTGGTATTTGTGATATTTGTGCTGCACAAATCCATTTTCGCGGAGCAACTCGTGGCTGGGATGCTGGAAGTTGGGGAAGGAATGGGCCATGTCCATGGAAGTAGACAGGATGTCTGTCATAGCAGGCGATTTACCAAGACTGGTCGACAACAGGTCAGCAGGGTTATAATGATAGGGCTGATCGCTGAGAACCCAACCAACATGGCCGTGGTCATGGTCCTTTTTGCTGGCTGATCTGGGAGTAGACCCATAGAAAGCACTGCTAGGCAGCGATTCAGGGCGAACAGGATAGAATCGAGGAGCCTTCTTCGATGTCTTGATACTAAATCAATACACAATTAAAGATCGTTTACTACGTCTAATGTTTGTGTTCTTTTCTTTTCTTTTTTTTTACTTACGGCTTGGCCTTGTTAGGCTTGGACAGCTCACTTTCACGCTTAGCACTAGCGCTAAGCTGTGCAAATTGTTCGGGATCAATAGTACCCACCTTCACGTTGTTGGATTTGTACTCGTGAATGCCGTTTTCATACTCGTACAATCCTTCGTTGATCATTTCCGAAATTTCGTCGTTCATCTTCGCACGATCGAACGAGGTGTGTGTCTTATCGCGCTTACGCTGAGTAACGATCATGATCCTTGCGACTGTATCGTCGTCGATTTCGAGATCATCATCGTCATCAAATTCGGAATCATCGTCGGAAAGGTAATATTTCTTAACGGTATTTGCACGGCTACCATCCACCCAGTCATCTTCAAAGTCAAACACATCATCCTCTTCCTTCACTTCCTCTTTGACGTGGGACTTGCGGCGCTCAACGCTGTTTGGGGCGGCAGTAGGTTTCTTGGATAACATAACGGAAGGGCCATTGCCAGCAAGCGAGGCTAAAGTTGGGTGAGCAGCAGCAACAGCTGGCTTTGGCACTTCGCGGGTAGCTTCGTTATTGGCCACGGCTGGAAGAACCCAAGTCTCCCATCCTTCCTTTCGACGGATCTTGCCATTGCTTAGTTCCAGCAATTCACTCTGCTGCAATGCTTCAAGAATCAAACTCATATCAGTTGTCAGGCCCTTCACTCTGTTGAAGTTAGCCAGCAATTTAAGATCGACGTAACCCTGTGCATCCATCTGACCACGCAAGAAAAGATCTTTGCAAAGATTGTCAATGCTGAAGTAGTATTCACTGAGAGATCGATTTCAGTTAATATAAATCAAGCGGAAATAGATAGTTTCTACCCACATTTGCTGCAAGATGTACACCTTCAAGGTTTCGGCATCCACATTAACGTACATGGGTCTTGTTCGCGGAGGGAAGCCAAATTCATGACGACGGAAACCACCACGGCCACGACCGCGTCCACGGCCTCGGAAAGATGGTCGGGAGAATCGAAGGGCGGCAGCTTCAGCTTCTTGGGCATCGTTTGTTTTGCATTCGCCTGCAACTTCTGGCTTCGATCCTTCTTCCTTCTCCTTCTTGGTCAACGTGGGTTGGCTTCCGCGACGAGCCTTTCGGTCTTTGTTAGACGTAGGGCGGCCGCCACGGGTGCTTCGAGAACGACCGGTAGGTGTAGGCGTAGAATGTGTGATAGTTGGGGTATAAGGCTTCCATTGACCTCTACCTTTACATAACTTCGTCATGATCTTTCATCCAGTATCCCTTTGATGATGCATACCTTTAGGTAAAGTGATCTTTTCCTTCTTCTGGTCAGGCTGCTCCTCAACTTCCAAAGTTTCCTGGGGTGCAGGCCATGCTTCTGGTAAACAAAGCATGGACGTGAGCAAAATCACAAACCAACTACTGTAACACCTCTATCTCCTTTTCAATTCTTATTTTTTTCATTAGTTTACCGGAAGCTGCAGCTGCAAGTGACGTTTCTGATTCTTTTCCATTTTCTGTCGCGGTGGATTTGCGCACTTGCCATACATTGACAGGAGGGGCTGGTGCAGGAACGGTGGGTTTTTCGAGGTCTTTCTTGGTGGTATCGTCATTCTGTTCAACAACGACGGCCTCGGGTTTTTCGGCAGTGCAAGGTGTGGTGCTGACCATGGTGAATGTAGGGATAAAACGTTTGAATTCGGCCTTCTCCAATGAAGAACAAGGTAACCCGAGGAGTAACTGAAAAAGAAAAAAAAGATCGAAGCAAATTTTAAGGTGGCTTAAGCACCAACAGTCCCTCACAATTTGCCTGGGCGGGGAAAATTGAAGGTAACCAAATCTGAACGTTCATAGGACCCTTACCCAAACAAAACCTCTCTGTCATTCATCCTATCATGCAGCATCTATATATAAAAAACTAGCTCTCATCGAGAAAACACGGTATGCCCAGGGAAATCCGCATTGTTACATATATTATTGCCAACAAGGTAAAATAGAAAGCCTCTTGTGCATTTTCAGGAACGACCAAAACCCGGCGATGACTGGGGTTGAACCTTGTTTAGAATAGTGAGAAGTAGTTAAGAAATTCCATAATGAACGTAATCTTAAATCATACCTATGAAGAATCTCGAAGCCCTGAATTATGTCGCAAGTACATGTTGCGCTTAATAACCGGGTTCCTGGTTAAACGTCTATTATAAGTGACCAACTAAAACTTAACAGTTTGACTGCTGACCCGGTGAATTGAACATTGCAAAGGACTGTACCGAATATGGACTAGTTTATGTGTCAAGCTCTTGAACAACTTCAGACCTGCTAGTATGCTGACAGGTTGCCGTTCCTGAATAAAAGAGACATGTAATCTTTCGCGGTAGTGTAACTGTATTTAATGAACCTGTTACCTGTATGCATCAATTGAATAAGTGCATTAGCACTGAAGCGAGTAGTTTGCTCTGCGGAGTGTCGCAATCATTGGAGGGGTATCTTGGTAAATTTATCCCAGATCACGCCAACCATAGCAATATAAAGCATTATATGATCCAGTTGTGACGCTTCCCATAACAACAATAAGCTGCTTTACTTGACGTAGTTGCCATTGATTGTAGTATCTCCAGATCCGTTAAAGAACGGACAATGAAATCATTTAACTCCGTTATGGTTCGTATCGGATTACGCAAAGGGTAAGCCGACACAGAGAATATTTCTTTTGGAATGCGTGGGGTTGCAGGCAGTATGTCACCATGGTTCTCAAAATAGCAATTGGAAATCTTGGCAACTGATAGGAAAGCATGTTTATCAACCATTCAGAACCAGTGAAAAAGATAAAAAGGACTCCGTTGTCAAAACCAACAAGGAAACAAATATAGTTGATAGGAGGACCCAGTTGGTCAGTATATCACTCTATTAGTTAGAAGAGCATATATCTTTCTTTTCTTTTGAGACAACGTGCATGCAAGGTCTTCCTTAATCTAGCGTATGGCCAATTGAATCGCAGATCCGGGATCTGAAAAGATGCAAAGGGGTTGCTTTACTTTTGCGCAGATCATCTTTTTCATTTTAGAAAAAAAAGCATTGCCACAACAATGGATACACTTTTTCTCCTCCTCGTTTAAAATGAACCTTTTTTCTTGTGATAGTGATCATAATAACTATTCAACTCGGAGGAAACAGTTAACTCCTTAAGGAGCATTTCTCTTTTAAAGTGAAAGAGGAAACCCATTCCCCTAATTTTTGTATGACAAAAAAATCTGTCAAAACTCAATTAGCAGTAAGTTGCAAAGCGGGAAAGAAATAGAGAGAGAGATAGAGAGAGGGAAGAATTTATCTTGTCTTTCTTCGCCCCCTTTTTTTCGCTTCTTTCTTCCCTCTTTCTTTCTTTCTTTCTTTTTGACCGCTTTCCCTTTTTCCTCTTCCTCTTTCCTTTCTTTCCTTTCTAATGGCGTGTTGTCAAAGGTATTAAAAAGGTGCTTCACCAATAATAGAAGTTGTAGAAAAGGAAAACGATTGCTTATAACACTGTTATTCTATCAGGTTGAGTAGATGTTACCTTGTCATCACCAATCTCCTCTACGCATTCTTCGGATGTGGATTAATGGCCTTCGGTATCATGGGAAGCCATAATTATGTGGATGGATCGATTTTGATACCTGTCAATATACTTAAAAGTAAAGATCAGTTGCAATACCCAAGAGAACATAGCGCAAAAAATTCGTACACAGCTCAATTGTGCTTTCTTTTCTTTTTTCGACAGTGATCAGCGTCTTAGGAATCATTTTGCTATTTGCTGCCATCATCGGCATCATCGGCGCGTTTTTCACACAACGACAATGCATTCACGTCGTATACACAGTCATTGTATTGATTGCCTTTGTTTACCAAATATCCACTGCCGTCATTGTATACGACCAGGCAGCCCATACAGAATCTTGGTTAAATGTTGTATGGGCTGAGTCGTCCACAGATTATCGAATTTATGCTGAAACGAAGGTAAAAAAAAATCACTTGCTTTTATGGCATGGAACAGCAATGGACTGAAGCTCGACCCTTTTTCTTCTTGGTCAATCGTTCTATTTCAGTTTACTTGCTGTGGGTTCTCACATATCCTCGATCATCCAGTTTCTACTGACAGATGCACTGGCGAACTCGTAAATTCAGCACCACCTTGTTACGACCCCCTGACTCATTACATACGAAAACAACTTTCATTTATTTATCTAATCCTCTTTGCCGCTCTAAGCATCGAGATTTTGGCACTTTGCAACGTGATTACGCTTTTGTGCGCACGCGCGATTTATCGGTCGCGACAGGAAGGCCCCATTTCAATGGATCGCTTGGCATCGAATCCAGAATGGGTCTATGGAGCAGGAGATAGGGGCGGGTCATCCCCTACCTTAGTCGACTCGGCTATCTCGGAATCGATTTCCAAGGAGGATCCAGCAGACAAGAAATACTCATATCACCAGAGACAGTATTGAATAATATAAAGCCTACGTTGTTTATTACATAGAGATGAAAGTCATGTTGATAACATATCTACATCACATCGTCTCAACTCCTCCAATAGTTTTTGTTTCTTTCCTTTGTCTTTGCATGGGTACACTGTAATATAATGATCTTTGTAGCATGTCATCTTTCACTCAACACATGGTCAGAAGCAACCCCCTGAATCCACACTTGCTCCGCAAACTATATGAAGCTTGCGTATTGTTGCTGGACTAATACATCTAGGGGGACCAAAATAAAAAGGACCGTTGGCATACAATGGCTGTGGAAAGCTTAAATAGCTAAAGTTGCTGCCCCTTTTTTCACCATCAAGAAGGAGGTTTCTCTCTTGATACAGTGAACTTGTCTCCCTGTACTATCGTTCCCTTTCTGCTCACTCTAGCTTATTTGTCTTTGTAGATAAAACTACACCATTTGGAGTCTAATCTATATAATTCGGCGTATCACTGATTCACGGGCTGATGCTTTACTAATTACTACGGCATATCGAACAGCGTTTCCTACATTGTCTATAGGAATGATTTGCTACCGCTGTCGTTCATAGAACGTTGTAAGTAATATTGATCTTATCTTTTAGGCCCGCCAGCCTTTTCCCTACATTATGCATAGAAGAACCCTGTTTGCCTGTAATAACATCTAACTGGTTTACTTCTATATAATGACGGGATAGAGATGCGGAACCATGCATCTCATCTCATGTTTGAATTGAACAGCAAGTATACTATGTACCCTTTCTTGCTATACAGTGCTATGTCGCACATACGTGCAAAAGAGCTTTGAACATAACCGGGCAAACAGAAGATGCAACTTTATTTATTGGCACTTATTCATTTTCTCGTGTGCAGTGCCAACTGACAAAGCACGGCTATCAGCGCCAAACCAAATGGCTGTTTTGAAGCTGTCTTATTGGTTAAAGCCCAAATCGCGACAAACCTCTGTCACATGAATCCATGGTCATCATTTTCTCGGTCGGAGCGTCCCTCCTTTCTGCTTTCACCTTTCCCCTGTCGCTTTCTCCATGTCCAACCCTCTGCGTATTTTTGTGCCTGTCAAGCGTGTCATTGACTTTGGTGAGTGCATATAGCCATGGAAAAAAAGTCATAAGAGTGTTCCCCCCCTCTTGGCTTCCCCGCACCGCGCTTGTGCGATTGGCAGAAAAAAGAACGAGGACTCATTGACTTTATGGTTCGTGTTCTGACTTTGTCTCTTTAGCTGTCAAGGTCCGTGTGAATGCTGCCAAGACGGATGTTGATCGCAATGTGAAGCACAGCATGAACCCTTTCGACGAAATTGCTGTGGAGGAGGCTGTGCGTATCAAGGAAAAGTCTCCCAAAACTGAAGTTGTTGCTATCTCATGTGGTTCTGCCAAAGCCCAAGAAACCTTGCGTACTGCCTTGGCTATGGGTGCCGACCGTGCAGTTCATGTTGAAGTGAAGGACGATGCTACTTTGCAACCTCTTGCTGTGGCTAAATTGCTCAAGGCCTATGCAGACAAGGAAGCAAAGCCTGATCTGTGGATTTTGGGCAAACAAGCCATTGATGATGATAGCAATCAGACCGGCCAGATGTTGGCTGGCTTGTTGGACTGGCCTCAGGTATGCTCAAAGACACTGGAAGATTGTCGCTGGTGTTATATATTTTTTTCCCACGGTTGACTTCTTTTTACACTCTCGGTTAGACAACCTTTGCTTCCAAGGTTGAAATTGAGAATCAGTCGCTCAAGGTCACACGTGAAATCGATGGTGGTTTGGAAACTGTCTCAACCAAGTTGCCTGCAGTCATCACCACAGATTTGCGGTAAGTTAAAAAGCAAGAAAAGGAACGAGAGCATGAAGGATTCATGTAACATTTTCGTTGGTACCCAGATTGAACGAACCCCGCTATGCTTCCCTGCCCAACATCATGAAGGCAAAGAAGAAGCCCTTGATCAAGATCACCCCTGAAGAATTGGGCATTGATATTACTCCTCGTATCCAGACTCTCAAGGTCGAAGAACCCGCTAAGCGTGAGGGTGGTCGCAAGGTGGAGAGTGTAGATGAATTGCTGGACAAGTTGAAGAACGAAGCTAAGGTGTTGTAAGACCAAAAACACGCTTGTTTTTTGTATTCCTGGATGAAAAAAAAAAAGAATAATTGCACTATAAAACAACAAACGCGCTATAGATGAACCCCTCCTATCTTACAATTCATGTTCTTTACTTCCATATGACATGCAGGGAATAATATATTTCTTTGCGCTTAAGGGTATCTTAATCTTCGTTTGCAAAGCATGTTTGTAAACTATCCTAATCACATTGATTCCACAGGACGTGATTCCATGATGAGGCATCCGTAACGAAGCATGTGTAGAGCTTTTGTCTATGTTATCCCGATTCAGCAGTGAAAGTCGACTCGCTCCCCCTATAAACTTTCATCTGCCTATTCATTATATTCCCAAACTGTGTTTCATGGATTGGATAGTTTCCCGAGACGGCGCATCCGCACACTCAGAGATGTTTTGCACAAGAGAGATAGGCGCATAGCATTGCAGTTTGATAATAAAGCATCTGTATAATGCATCAAAGTTAGACATCATTTCAAACGTGAGACTTGCATATCAAATCTGTTATGAAAGTCTTTTCGAATGTAGACGCCACTTTTGCAGAGAAGCCGCGATCCCACAGCTGAGAGAGGATAGAAGCAAGCGGATATCTTACGGATAATCGAAAATTGGAATTAGTCGAGAAATCGATAAGCTCATGAAGGCATTCTGCTAAGCCGCTACTCACCATCATTTATGTTTAAATAGCTGCACGTCTTCGTTAGCGGCACCTTGCTTTCTCGTGCGCAGGTCTCTTGAAGAGGTATTGCAGTTACTTTCGCCGTCACGCGTCTTGCGCCGATTGATACCCGCGCTCCCTTTTTTCCTATTTCAGTTTTGATCGAATCCATGCAGGCAGCATCGATTGCATCCTTTGATACCGTTTACAGTGCGGATTCCACCGAATTTTGTCCTTTTCGTGATCATGCAGAGTATCTCGCATGTGGTACCTACCAATTGACAGACGAAACTAAAGACAATGCACGAATTCGCAAGGGCAAACTCTACCTGTTCCAAGTGGAGCCCAAAACGTCTGCACCGCTTGTCCAGAAGCAAGTGGTCGAGACCCCGGCTATCCTTGACATGAAATGGAGTCATGCCCTGATCAATGATCAGCAAGTGCTTGGTGTGGCCGATTCTATTGGCGGCCTAAGCCTTTATGCTTTACAGCACGACGACCACCTGCTCCACCGCGTTGAGCATATCCAAGTCTCGGAACCCGACATCCTTTGTCTCTCTTTAGATTGGTCTGGACGAGTGGACCAAACCAAGACTGTGGTGACTTCTCACTCGAATGGCGATCTTTCCCTTGTCCAAGCTACGGATGCCGGTCAATGGACCGTGCTCGATAGCTGGCAAGCGCATGAGCTGGAAGCATGGATTGCTGCCTTTGATTATCACGATACCCGAACCATCTTTTCGGGTGCAGACGATGGCTTCTTAAAGCGCTGGGATACCCGTACACAGACACAGACATTTGCAAAACGCCATATGATGGGCGTCACCACCATCCAATCCTCCCCTCATGATCATCTACTTGCTACAGGAAGCTACGATGAACATATCTCCGTGTGGGATACGCGGTCCATGCGTAAGCCATTGCATGATATCCATACTGAAGGTGGAGGCATATGGCGACTTAAGTGGCATCCAACCGATCCTTCCAAGTTACTTTCGGCCTCTATGCATGCCGGAGCGTTTGTGGTGGATACCAAAGAAGGATCCATCGTGAAGAGTTTCTTAGACCATGAGAGCATGGCCTATGGTGCCGACTGGTCATTCGCTTCCGATCTGATAGCCTCTTGCTCATTTTACGATCACATCATGCACCTCTGGTCACCGAACTAACAGAATACTCGATCACACAAAATACACCATCCATTTTCCATGATAGAGTCTGCCATTTGTACAAAATAAACTAGAAGTTGTCTAATACATTTTTTTTCTTTGTCTTTCGCAAGTGCTTTTATTGTTGGGATTTCAGTAAGGCATCTTTTTGTCAGACTTTAGTGAGCTTTCTTGCCAGTAGCCACTACAAAATAAGAGAAATAAAGTTAGTTTTGATTAGAGCTCTTTCTTTGTTTTTCTATTCTCTATAATCCACGTACAAGCAGGGTTTCTGGGATCGTTCTTGTAATCCTCGGCTAAAAAAAACAGAATTGAAATTAGGTGTTTCGTCATGACCAAAACAACGCGATTTTTGTTGAGCATGTGGACTTACAGTTAATCATGGCATCCTGAGCCTTGGCGACCAAGAAGAAAACGGCAACACCACCGGCAATGAAAGGAGCAACGGGGCGAAGGACGGGAGTGGACCACTTGCGCATGCCAAACATTTTTGTAAGGTTGTAAAGACGAAAAAATAGAAAAAAATTAACTGGGTCCCGGCAAGTTTGTTGGGATGCCGCGATTGCACAATTTTGCTAAGTGACGTAATTGCTATAGCAAGTCCCTATTGGCTAATCAACTTGTCAAACTGAATAGCAAATTCATCCTTGATCCTCACAGTCCACGAATGAATAGAAATGTTACGGAAAGAAATAAGGCGACTTAATCATTAATTGTTTGTGCAATTTTTCCATGGGAGAACTTTCTCCTTTGTATCTTCATACAGTGGCTCTTGAAATTTATTGCAGTGCCCTATCATAGGCACCGATTGGCTTACCGACCAATAACCAATTTCTAACGTTGAGGAAAAGGCTATTGCTCCTTGAAGATACATACCATCATTTCTTGATACAAAAATTAAATTTCTTTGAATATTTAGACTGGAATGAGTTCCGGAAAGACACATCGTGCTTTACTGTGCCTAAGCGAAAATCGATTCCCCTTGAGCTGACAGGGGCCAGTGGAAACAAGATCTAAAGACCCAGTTTTAATTCTGCTGTCTCAACTAAGTGTTAAAGAGAGTGATAGTAGTTATCCCTATGGCAATATTTTGGTTAAATCTCTGTTTTTCTTTGTTGACTTCAAGAGGTTGACTGTCCTTCTCTTCCCAGTCCTCATAGCAGCTTGGAGCGACAAGCTTTTGCTGAAGAAAGCAAAGGAACGGAGAACAGGAAGAAAAAAAGAATTACCATGGAAGGTAGTGGCGGCGTACAGACGCACTAAATCTACTGCTAGCGCAAATTTTCGTTAATGGCTGCAGATTGTATCACAGCTAAACATAGTATAGGCCGTACACATTATCCTTCCCGTTTCGTTTAACTGTATGACATGTGTTCATGCAACTATCAAAATAAAAAAAAATTACTCTTGCATTAGTTACACTACATCTAACCGTGCGCTTCATCACGTCGACAAGAGTAAATTGAGAAATACTATGAAAATAAAGCAAATATAGTTCGAGAAACCGAACGAGTTTCTCAAGCACTGCATGGATTAGAATTGCTTAACTAGAGATAAAAAGAAATCAACAGGCCAATTTTTCTCTATACGCAATGTAATGCTATCTGCGAAAGATGGTGCCGTGATTGTTATCGCAAGGTTAAAACGAAGAGTGGGTGGACTAGGTTAGCCAAAGAATAACCCTTGCCCTCTTAACGGGGTGGGAAACACCAAATGAACATGCAACACTTGTTTCTATTACCTACTTTTTTATCCGTTATCGGTTTTGCCATTCTATGGCCCTATTCATTCGCTTATCCAAACCAACCAACATGATGTAAGCCAAAAATTTATGCAGACCATGCAGGACCATGTCCATTTTTTTTTTCGCGTGAGAAACACTTTACTTGGACATCTCAGAGTAAACTACGCTTATGATCTTGTCGTGTCGGCTTGTTAGTACGACTTTGGTAGAACGTGTTGATTTGACATGACATCTTCATATGATTGAAAGAGACCGATGAGTTTTGTTGACAACGTTTTAATTTTCTTTTTAATTCTGGCAAGAAAAGGAGGAGAAAATAATAAGCATTTGATGCAAAAAAAAAAATATAAACAAAACGTGTCAGCACATAAGTAAGACTACCTTGTCACTCAGTACTTTTCTTTTTTTCTTTTTACGGCGGGGATGAGGGGTTATGGAAAATTATTTGACTTTGGCAATCAAGGCCTGGATGACCGTGGGATCTGCCAATGTAGAGGTATCGCCCAAAGAATCTGATTCCTTATTCACAATCTTACGAAGAATGCGGCGCATAATCTTTCCAGACCGTGTTTTAGGTACTAATAAAAAAAACAAAAGATTTAGCAAACCGAAGCCTTGATCACCCTTCCCAGCACAAAAGCTCTAGTCCACTCATTATATCTCCTCCTTCTTTAATACTTACAATCGTTGACAACATAAATTCTCTTGGGCTGGGCAAAAGGACCGATGACCTTACGGACTTGTAAAGCCAGTTCCCGTTCCAATCCTTCCGAATCTTCCACATTAGGTTTAAGCGTACAGAAGGCATGGATGCATTGACCGGTCAGATCGTCATGTCCGCCCACCACGGCAGCCTCACCCACAGAATGATGCAAGATCAAAGCTGACTCGATCTCAGCCGTCGATAAGCGGTGACCGGACACATTGATAACATCTAATAGAGGAAGAGATAAGATGGGGAAAAAATCAGTACGCCAAAAGGACACAGAATACGGGTTTTGGTCGGGTAGCCTACATACCATCCACACGGCCCTGGATCCAAATGTAACCATCTTTATCACGGCGAGCACCGTCACCGGTGAAGTAATAACCCTTGTAGGGATTTAAATAGGTGTCGAGGTAACGATGGTGATTGTTGTATACGGTACGAGCCATCGAAGGCCAAGGCTGGGCAATGGCCAGTACACCAGAGACATCGTTGCCAGTGAGTTCGGCACCTGTCTGAGGGTCGAGAATCGCTGGTTTGATACCGAAGAAGGGGAAAGTGGCCGAGCCTGGTTTCATCTGTGTGGCGCCCGGCAGGGGAGCAATGACGATAGAACCTGTCTCTGTTTGCCAGTAGGTATCGACGACAGCACATCGGCTCTTGCCGACCTGTTCATAATACCACTCCCAGGCTTCCGGATTGATTGGTTCACCGACAGATCCAATCACTCGAAGACTCGACAAATCATAGCCCTGAAGCCATTTATTTCCTAATCGACGTAGTGCACGAATAGCTGTAGGTGCGGTGTAGAATTGCGTAATCTTGTGCTTCTGGACCACTTGCCAGAATCGTGAGGGATCAGGATATGTTGGCGTGGATTCAAATAAGAGAGTCGTTGCGCCGACTGCTAAAGGTCCAAATACGAGATAGGTGTGACCTGTAATCCAGCCAATGTCACCCAAACCTAGCCAAAAATAAACATATCAGATTAACTAAGACGCTCTCTCTAATGAAAAAGGAAAAAAAACTGGGAACAGGAGAGTACAAACAGGATGCGGGGAGAAAAAAAAAGGGGGGGAAAGTTTAGCAAGGAACAAAAGAAAGAAAAATTTGGCTTACAAGCAAAGATATCGTTATCATGATAATCAAACACGTATTTAACAGTAAGCGAGGCGCCTAATAGATAACCTGCTGTAGAATGCAAAACACCTTTGGGTGTTCCGGTAGAACCGGAGGTATAGAGTAGGAACAGCGGATCCTCTGCGTTGACCGGCGTCGGCGGGCAATAGGGACGAGCCTTGGCCAGCTCTTCGTGCCACCAGAGGTCGCGACCTGCGGTAAATGGTATGTCTGATCCAGTCCGACGATACACCAGCACATGCTCAACACTTGGGCAGCCTTTGAGAGCTTCATCCACGATTCGCTTCGTAGCAATGTTCTTTCCTCCACGACGACCTTCGTCTGCTGTCAGGACCACTCTGGCACCACAATCCACAATACGATCGCGTAAGGAATCAGATGAGAAACCGGCAAACACAACCGAATGCACCGCACCAATACGCGCGCATGCCAGCATGGCAAACACAGCCTCCGGAACCATTGGCATATAGATCGAAACATTATCACCCTTGCGAACATCCAATGATACCAATACATTGGCAAGACGTGAAACTTCCTGAAGTAATTCACGGTATGTAATATGACGCACACTATCAGGTTCATCTCCTTCGTGTATGATGGCCACCTTTTTTTTTTTAGAAAAAGAAAACAAGTTAAGTTTATTTATTTTGCATGGTGCTGTCGTGTTACCTTCTCTGGTGTAGCCAGTGCGTGTCGGTCGATGCAGTTGTACGCCGCGTTCAATTCACCTTCCAAAAACCATGCAACATCACCTTGATGAAAACTTCCGTTCTGTACAGTTGTAAAGGGTTTTGACCAACTCAAGGTTTCCTTTGCCAACTAATTCATCCAAATATCAAAACAATTGATTTAGATATATTTCCTTTTTTTTTCCCAGTTATAACTTACGTTGCCGAAGAATTGGGTAGGATTCTTAACACTTTCTTCCCAGAGGGCCTTGTATTGTTCCATACTTGTAACATAGGGTTTAGGACATTCTGGACTCAAAAGTCTTGCAGGCACAGGGTAAATGTGAGATTCGGTAGATTGAGGATTTTCTGTAGGTGCGGTCATTTTTTTTATGTAATGGTAGGAAAGAGAAGAAACGCGAGTTGGTGAGAAAAAACAACGGTTTTATACATCCCACATCCCAAAAGCCAAAAAAAAAGGTGGGGGGATTAGAAAAAAAAACGCTTATTTTCTGGCGTCGATCAAATCACAAGGTAGCGCATGTGACCCGAGTCATCCTTCATTTCAAAACGCCTATTTTTCTTTTTTACTTGTCATTCCAGCCTTAGATAAGCAAAAATCTGAGTATTCAATACGATGTATCTATGAATGCATGTTCCATTGTTAGGAGAATATCGTTATGTTTGTTGTTTTTGTGCCACATTGCGTTTCAGACCATGCTCTCTGCCGGTCCACCGTCATACATCAAACCAAAACACATAGGCTCCGCCAATTGGAAAATGAGGGAACCAATAAGACATACTATGAGTCGACTGTCCTTTCTGCGTGGGGAACAGGAGTGGGAAAAAAAAAGTAAAAAAAAGCTAAATTAAAATCTGTTGATTCTTGTTGGATTTTTTTAATCCTTTTTGCTTTGTTTGATGCGATAAATCATAAGAAAAATAGAGAGAAAGAGAGGGGTGACAAGGGAACAATGTTTTCAACCACCCAAAGGTTCATAACTCCAAATCCTTGCTCGATTATCACCTGAACCAGTGGCAAATAATGGTTTTCGTCCTGGGCTGGTGGCCACCGAAATCACTGTACAAGAGGCTTGCGTGAGAAATTTTTTTTGTGCGGGGAAGAAACGAAATGTTCTTTTTTGACTTGAATAGGTTCAAAATAGCTTACCAGAATTCTTATGGCCTTGTAACATGAATTCAGTTTGACCAGTTCTCGGATCCCAAAACTGTACACCTCGATCTTTGGATCCGGATACAATCCAATGACCATCGGGTGTTGTGGCCACCGACAACACAAAGTCCTATAAGCACAGATTGAATGAATCACGCTGCTTGCACATAGAACGATAAATAGAAGGATTAAGTACCTTGTGACCCGTAAAGACTTGGGTACATGCGCTTCTGTTATTTCGATCGTATCGTTCACTGGTACCCAATTGCCACATACGAAGTGTCTTATCTAAGCTGCCACTGACCAATGTCTTGCCGTCGGGCATAAAAGCCACGGAGTACACACTGTCTTTGTGTCCCTCAAGTCGTTCCAACATATTACCTGTGACTGCATCCCAGACACGCACAATCTTATCTAGACTTCCAGCAGCCACAAGCCTATTATCAGGAGAAATAGCCACACTAGTCACACCAGGATCCTTTTGATCATGTTCCTTGACTCGAAGGACATGAATGCAATTTCCTTCAGCCCAATCCCACAATCGTGCCGTTCGATCGCCGGATCCAGACACGAGAATACGCCCATCACGACTAAATTCAAGCGAATAAATATCTTGATCATGACCCTGTAGAATTCGTCGGATGCGTTTCTTGCTAATATCCCAAATCTATGTTTATCCCCCCCAAAAAAAAATAAAATAAAAAAATAAAAGATGCCGTTGAGTCCCATCTTCTTTTCACTATAACACCTTAATCTCATCCATGATTTTACCCTGATTTGCTTATCTTCTGCACCAGTGGCCAAATACTTGCCATCAGGACTAAAGCTCACAGAGCGAATGTAGAGATCACCATCTCTCCCTGTGGTCTCATCTTGGAGAACACTAAATAGAGCAGTCATTAGGAAATTGCAAATTCAATAATAGGACTAGCTTCACTCACGCAACTCGTGCAGCAGTGACAACATCGTAAATGTAGGTCACCTGATTACATCCCGCAGCAAGGTATCTACCATCAGCGCTGAATTTGACACAGCAAACCACGCTGCGATGATCAAAACTGTGCACAAGTTCCACTTTAAGATAACGATGTTTCTTCGGATTGAACCTAAAAAGAACCCATAAATTCCCTTCGGTTCAACCATAGACGACTCATGCTTCTTCCTTCTTACAATGCAAACCAGTCTTCCCCCTCGACTTTCATGTTAGCAGGAACACTCTCCGGATCAATGTCACCAAGAGCACCCGGTACACTAGGCGTGGTGCTGCCGCTGTGAGGACCAGCCCCGGGCTTAACAGTACTTGTCGGTCCCCGTACCGAAGCTACGTTTGGTCGTAAGTATCTTCGTACGACCTAACAACAATAAAAAAATGGCTCTACTTACGTTGTGGAGCTGGAGGTGGAGGAGGTGTATTTCTTGGGAGAGGTGCGTTACCATTCATGTAAGGCGTGCTGGCAGGATGGGGTGCGCCAGAGACGTGAGAAGGACCGCTGGGAGGAGGGGCGCTAGGATAGCCTGGGTGGAGCGGTTTTGAGTCCAAAATGGGTGGTGGTGGAGGTTGTTGTTGCTGTTGTTGCTGGGTGGGATAAGCTCCTAATTCCCTTAGTACCGAATATACACGAGCTCTAGTGGGATGGACAAAGCCTTACCGGCGTAACCACTAGTGTTACCCACAGCGGCGGAAGGTGGGGGTGGCCCTCCGTGCTGGACCTAAGCTGCAAATGAGCTTCATGCCACTCCACAAAACTTTTTATGCTTTATGCTTTGGATTCTACCTGCTCCAGTTGCTGGCGCAAATGGGCAATTTCTTCTTCGTACCTAAATTTAGGATTCGAAATTAATAAAGACGCATTTGGCTCATGTACAAAGTCAGACGTACTGCTTTTTGATGATCTGTTGTGTTCTTTCGAGATCTAGAAGGTTCTGTTGGAAATGACTCATTTCTTGAATCTGACTGTTTACTAAATCCAGACGCGTCAGTTGTCGTCATCTGAAGCATCTGTTACTGATTCCGCTTGTTACTTTTGTGTTCGTATTCGTCTCTTTGAGCCTTGGCGGCCATCGCGTCCTGCGTCAACTGGTCGTATTCCGCCTTAACTGCATCCAACAGTTCCATAAGACGACCTGGATTAGCAGGTACCATGGGTCGATGATTATAGACCGACATGTCCAGAGTTAGACAAGGGGAAATGGAGAGCTGAAAAGAAAAAAAAAGCGCACCGTGCAGCGCCTCGAAAGGCGACTCGTGACCGTTCTGTCAATGGTCAAACGTCGGTAGAAACCCAGCCAAATACCAATAGGTCCCCTGCACTAAACCATCAACCGGAAGAAAGACCTGTCTAGATAATAATAACCAAGTGATGGCATCACACATGCTGACAACAAAGCAAAAGAGAAATTCTCATTTAGAAACCTACTCCGGCACACTACGGCTGAGACCTTCGTTGGGTTAGTAAAGATATAGTGTCATGCCGAAATAAAAAGTGCTATGTGGCATTGTTAGCGGAAGCCATCTTGAATAATAAAACGGAGAGATTCAAGCCAGAAAAACCATATTTCTTTCGGGGTGTTCTGATTTCTGGAAATAAGAAAAACGATCCCATAATCACAAGCGTTTTGCTTATGAGATTAATGTGGTAGGATAGGATAAGCGATTTGTTCATTGAGTGTGCACACTGTTCAAGTACATTAGGATACAA
The DNA here is from genome assembly GCA_002749535.1 of Apophysomyces variabilis. NCBI lineage: Eukaryota > Fungi > Mucoromycota > Mucoromycetes > Mucorales > Mucoraceae > Apophysomyces > Apophysomyces variabilis. Next base: position 399,871 of record MZZL01000401.1, on the reverse strand, counting down.
AAAAGCTCTTTTATTCGCCCTTAATGATAGAAAAATCAGGATCTTACGGTGGGGAATGAAAACCAGAAGTTTGTCATTTGGTGCGTGGTATGCATGCTTACAAAGCAGTGATGCCTTTTCATGCATAAGAGTCTCCGTGATATATCGTTAGAAGCTAAGCTAACGTTAGGTATTGGTAGCAAACGAAAATTCCCCTTCTTGCCCCGTTTACCAAGCCAATTGTATTACACAACATAAGAGGTATTACTACGGGAATGGAAAATAAGCGAACCCGACAAATGTTTGTTTTCATATGCTTATGGGCTTGTGTCACAAAACGCTATCCAAAAAAGCAGCATAGTGTGACGAAGATATTGTGCATAAAAGAAAGGAGCATCAGATGGAACAGCTAGATTCTGCTTTTAGTTTGTCCATATTTGTTTAGCGTCTTTGTCAGAGATGACAAAAACCTGCATAGCTGAATAAAGCAGGGGAAGTTCAAAGAAACTCATCAGTGACCGCTTTAGGTAAAAAAGAATTAGTGTATCTCCATGGAGACATGATTCAATAAGCATTAATAGTAGGAACTGTGGACACACGGGCCACATCATTTCGGACTGGTTAGCGAATATAGATATCGATATCCCCGTTTCTGTATTAATTTGTGTTGCCCGAAAGTTGGCATGTGCTTATGGAAACGACGAATTTGCACAGGCTTACAATACCCATTTGATAAGAAGAAGCTCATGTTCACTTTCATACCACAATTAAGTCTCGTCCCATACAGAATTCGTTTACAGTCTGAAGAATCACATATTATCTATATATTCTTCCATTAGAGATATCCATTCATGATGTAGATCTTATTATATATTAACAGCAGTAACAGAACAATCGTATTTTTTTTTGGTTTCAAATACATGCTAACTTTAGCAGCATTTATGGCTGTTGGGTGTTCCTCAAACAGCACCTTTGGACTTGACAGATTCGGCTTCTTGCCCATTGTTCTATTTTCAGGAGGAAAAAACATAATCACAGGGAGCCCTTCTAATAGCAGATGGAGCTTCATCTGATAAAGACATTATCTCGAAGAAGGTTTGGCAGTTTGTCTATATGTTAGCATGATCAATAGAGCTTATTCGAAGCGTGTGTTAGAAAACGCTTTATGTTAAAGTGAACGATGATACCGGCTGACTGGTTAGTAATGAGAGGGTGGAGGAGGCTTTCAATCCCTGCGGGAACTACAATGGTATACAAGTACTCATTGACACTAATTTGCTGTTAGAATTTGGATAGCCCGGCGATCTTCATTCACTACCTGTAGAGCCGAGGTCAAACTAAAGACAGTGTTTGTACACGGAAACAACTTGTGGACTTTAGAAGGAGCTCCAGCGGTCAGATCGTTAGGCACCTGCAGGAAAAGATGGCGGAACGTCTAGCCAAACGCTATGGTGGCCGTCCATGGCACGAAGGCTTTGAATAGGATGAAAAACGTTTTTTACATACTGTATCAGCCTCGAGAAATAGTTAATGAGTATTAATCACTGCTGCCTATACTTTCCACGTTGACGAGATTTCGACAGCAATAATTAATGCACAAATAGATGATCAAGCATTGACTTTTGGTTTGCAGTATCGTACATAACGTACTAGCGTACAAAAAAAAAGGCATATCGCAAGACCGCCAAGGGAAACCAATATATTGTTGTATCTCAAGATCGTGGGACACTGCATAGATGACAATGACACCATGGTAGGATAGAAATCGGCGCATGCTCAGTCAATATTCCATCAACCTCGGTAGATTGGTCTCGTACAAAAGTAGGAACACGCTATGTGACTAAAAAAGGCACCTAGGCCAGAAAACACATGTTTTTTTTTCTTAGTTGCCAGGATAAGGTGAGTTTTGGATATGACATTAAAGGGGGTTGGATATAGCTTAGAACAAGTAATCTAAACTGTTGGATTTGTGGGGGATTGGCACTAGTGTTGTAGAAAGAAGAAAACTTTACTCCCGCTCATCGTACGAGAAATGGGATTTTACACAGGGTAAAACTCACAAATTTGTTATCTGTGCACGTTACATAATGGTGTTCTTTATGCATGACGAAAACGTTCTCCGTAGATTCCCCACAGAAGGTCAATCAGCTACAATACATAAACGTCATTACCAATGTTTCCCTTCCCGTCTAACCTGAAAACGGGAAGACGCAGGGGGTCTTCTTTTTTGTCCACAGTAATGGGAAAAAGGATCAAACCGAACGAATGTTCTTCCATATTGGTGTCCCGTTCATTGGTTCGTGTTACAGTAACTTACCTAAAAAGGACATGCAGTGTGACTAACTCGGTTGTGCTGTATGAAAAAAAAAGGGATATAACACCGTACAGTTTCATTTCGCTATTCTATTCTCCTAAATTTGTTTAGCGTGTTAGCCATCTAGACAAGTTTTCCGTGGTCTCAATCAACCAATAGAAAAAAACTATAGTTGTTGTCATGGAGATAAATTGATTTCTTAGTGATGTTGTCCGACATGAAGATCAGGAAAACAGAAGGATTGACATTTGGTATTTGTATATGGACACGTGGCTGAATCATCATTGAAATGGTGGATGGAGATTGCGATAGAATATACAAGAAACACGGACCACATTACCTTTAGACAGTTTCCTGTAATGGGACTTTTGGCTTGGGAAAAAAAAAAGAACGCTGCTGCACGTCATTAAAACTTCATAAGCTCTGTGTGTCCAACCTATCTAAGCCATTTTGTTTTCTGATGCTTATTGTTACTCCCACTTTTTTTCCCTCACTTTTGGCTGAGTTTTGTTTACATAGCAACATGATAAAAGGGTGCAGGTAACACCAGGTGGCAATTTCCGTTTGATCGATCATCTAAAAAGACCAAAGCCCTATTTTTCTTTTGCTTTTTCTTTTTCTTTTCATACCAACAGCAAAGTATACATCACTTGATTCTTCTTTCCCCTTTCCCCTTCTTCTTTTTCTTCTTTTCCCAAACTTGGACATGGGTCTGATCAGTTCGTTACGCCATATTTTTCATCATAATCATCATCATAACCATCATCAACAGCATCCACACCATCCTCATTCTCATCATCATGATAAATCATCTTCCAAACAATCAAATTCCGAAAAAAACCTGCATACAAGCTCTAAATCCAGCAATAACTATCGATATATTGGTGGACGGCGATTCAATACAACGGAGCACGTAACCTATATATTGCCTGGAGACGATCAAGGCAAGTCCTGATTTTTATTTCTCCCCCTTTCTTTCCTATATGGATCTCACCGACAAAAACTTTGCTTTCTAGAACTCGATCGTATGCATCAACAACACTGGGTCCTTCGTTATGCGTTCGAAAGGTATCTTATTCAATGACTGGAAAAATGGGAAAGAGAAGAAACAGGGAAACCGAGCTGACCTTTAAAACCCTAATGGGAAACGTTTAGTAATTTTCTTGCGCCTGTCCATGATCTATTGACCAAGGGATGTACTGTTCTTGATTCGGGTTGTGGTCCCGCAACCTGGACATTGGAAATGGCCGAAATGTATCCACGCTCCGATTTCCATGGGATCGATGTGAGCGCGGTCTATCCGGAAGATATCAAACCTGCCAACACGCACTTTTATATGGCCAATGTGATACAATTGCCTTTCCCGGATAACCACTTTGATTATATTCATCAACGAACTTTATCTTTTGGCCTGACGCAAGACGATTGGGCAAAGGTAACTGAATCACACTCAAGTGGTTGTTCTTTTTCTTTTTTTTTTTGTGGTTTCTAGCTTTTTACTCATTGGAAACGGGGGAAATCCTTTTTTGTAGGCTATTCAAGAACTGATAAGGGTACTGAAACCCGGAGGCTGGATAGAACTGACAGAGGTAAGCTAAGAATAACTCGTTCTTCCTTTGCGATTTTGGGAAACTGAACGGAACATGATCTCTTTTATCTTATTTACTTTCCAAAGCCCGACATTGAACTGCAGCAAGCTGGGCCTATGGCAACCAAACTATCTGCAACCAGTTAAGTGTGTCACACAATTAAAGAAAAAGGTCCTTACTCAAATGTTTTGTATGTAAAAATACTATATTAGTGCTTGAGACGTTATTAGCTTATTCAATAGATCCAGAGATGCCACGTAAATTAGCTAAACATCTTGAAGAAGCAGGTTTACAAAATGTGTCTACCAAGAAAACGGAAATCCCGTTGAAACATGGTGGCAAACTAGGATCTCTATGCTGGTAAGTTACTTAAAGGGTGATTCAAGCAAGGGCAAAAAAAAAGGTGAAGCTTTTTATCTGACCCCAAAACTTCATATAGGGATGACTATAGAGAAAGCTGTCATGCGATAAAGCCTCTGTTGGCTGAGATCCATCCAGAGTGGGCATCAATAGACGTCTACAATGATTATCTCGATCAATGCGGAGTAGAATGCGCGAAATACGAAACACGAAGTGACTGGTACACCTCTTATGCACAAAAACCACTCCAACTATAAGCAACAAAAAGAAACAAAAAATAACTAAGAAGAAATGGGATAAAAAAGGAAGAGAGAAGAGAAAAAGACCTAGATGGTTGTTTTATTGTTCTACAATTTTTAGTTTCTCCTTTCTCATGTCTATATATTTTTTCTATATTTCGTTTTCCTTCTTTGACAGAAGGGCCAAAAAAAATAACATAATAAAGCAAAGCCGGAAGATCAATAGAGTTGATCCTCCGTTAAGCAAACATGTTCTTATCATAACGAAGAAAAGAATCAAAAGAACATGGGAAAAGGTTAAAGGGATTTACTGGCTAAATGGGAATAAATGACCAAACCTGAAATGTTGGACTACTGGGACCTTTTTAAGCACCTCAGCAACGTACATTTTAGCCATCCCAGAATTAACTTTGTTCCAAGAAGCCACAGACGAAATATCATGTAACATGGGAGAATGTTCGTGAAATGGTCCTCGTTTCACCTACAAACTTTACTTGTTACCTTATTTTCTGCTCGTCTCCTTCTTCTAGTCCGACTTTTGTTTCCCTTTTTTCTTTTTATACCTCATGAATATACTGAATACATCGGAAGTACATGTAATCTTTGGCCATAGCATGGATGACATCTTCTTGTAGAATGGATCTCGGTTTCAAGCGAGGATGATCTAGAATAAAAGAAACAAAGAAGGTTAGTCATTTTGTGTAATGAAAAAGAATAACCATATGCTCAATGCTCTCTCTCTATCTATATTTACCCAAGAGTTGCGCACTACCCCACACATAAGGCAGGAATTGATGATCATCCAATCCCCAGACACCATGACTACCAGCTGGTTCGAGCGTGTAGGTTCTCTGTATCTTACGGACTAGCTCCAAGTAGCGTACAAAGACACGGGTCACAATGGCCTGATAATCTTGTGGTGTGAATCCATCCAACATCGCCACCCCGCCGAGCCACGCAAAGAAATTAAGCTCATGACCAGATCCATAGTCAATCCTTGTCCCATTACCAAATCCATTGACTAAGTAAAACCTTAGCTCTGGAATAGCCACATGTAACTCCTGGCTCAGGGCTGTGCGCATTAAATCGTCTGCCCGCTATGGATATAATAATAATAACTCTTGGTAAGGTCTTTCCATCTTTCTTTATTTTTCACCCCCTTCTCTCGCCTTTTTCTCTCTCTCTTTTTCTCTTTCTTTGTTTTGGGTTTGCGTTTTCTATTCTTTTACCTCTTCTAGTCGCTCTAACCATTGGCGAAAAGCCTTGTTGCCAAAACGCTGTGGATTGTCTAAGGGTGGAAACTCCGCTAACCAAGCATCCAGTTCGTCCAACATAGCCATGATTCTTTGAGTTTGCTAATAAAAAGGAAAATGGGAAAAATAACGTTAAAGGAATAACGTAATTAAAAAAAAAAGAAAAAAAAATAAGACAAAAAGAGAAAAACGACTTTCACGGTCGAGTTACTCACGAGTGATTCATGACAAGGATCTGAATTCTTTTTTTTGGAGACACTGTTATTCAGCAAAACGAGGAATGACATTAATCGTGCAAAGGCTTTCGATCGTGTAAAGAGATCAATATCAGCCTGTGTATGTATGCATTTCTTGGGCTCCTCTACGGTGTAAGTTGGCAACAAATGAGGTAACTGCTCTTGAATGGTTTCCATCAATTAGCTCGGCTGCCGGTTTGCAAAAAGGGGATAACGCAGCGGTCCATTCGCGGAACAAATCGCACTGAAAACTAAAAAAGGGAAGTCGCAGATTCTCGGACCGGTCGTCTCCCAATCCGTTCTACAAAGTAACGGTGCCTCATCTCTCTCTATATCTCTCTCCTCTCCCCTTATATATAATTTGCTCTAATGTAGCTCATGCACACATTTTCATCCTCTTTCTCTTTTTCCCTTTTTTAACCTGTCTTTTTCTACTTCACTATCTTGACCTTTAACCAATTTATTCCATAAGAAGAAACATGCAAACCACCAATAATACCCTCTCTGAAATGATAACGATCATTAGCGATAAAGTGAGGATTGAATATTCCCCTCCTATGCCTTATAAGCAATGCTAAGAATATTGAACGTATAGCATAAAACAACCAATTCTGTTGAGCAACCATCTAGCCTACTATGGATAGCAGATCATCATCAGGTAATATAACCCATCCTCAGTCTTTCTAGGTCCTTTCTTTTTCCTAAGCGAACCTTTTTAGACAAATAATTTTTCATTATCACAATCTCGGCGAGACGCAGATCAGCCGTCTATGCAAGATGACGAATCTTATGATAAGATTGACTTTGACACAGTGATAAGCGGTCATGGCCAAAAAACAGGTCTGGAATAGATCAACCGGACATCTTCGGACCGAATGTAAAAAACAGAAAATAACTCGCTTCTTTAATCTTCCTCTTCCTCCGCTGTACTAAGCCATTCAATAAACTTGGCACTCTTCTTCCTAATCTCACTTTCTTGATCCAGTGATTCATACCAAGAGTGAAACACATCCTCGTCCACCAAGTCACAATCATACCAATGCGATAAAACAACGGCAGTTTTTGAAATGACCGCCTTGTTGCGTTGTATAGCAAACTTCTCCCAAGCTTTCAATAAAATGCGTTGGTCAGCCGTGCTCTTGACAAACTAGATAACACACATCAGAAACATGACGCAATACAAGCGGGACCAGTCAACTTACAGTCTGAAATAATGTGATGCGTGCCTTCAGCACGGCCAATACATTGCATGGCGCACCGTCCTTACCTGCATCCTCCAACAAGCTTGACAGGACGATGTACAGCAATTGTGGTTTGGAAATATCATTTCTCATCTCGATTTTCGTGACTTCCTTCACATCATCCGACAATTTACCGTTCACTGTCGAGGTTTGATTATGCTCTTTAAAGAATTTCTTGAGATCAGCAATGATAGCATCTTCCTGTGAAGTCTTGCTTGGTGTTGGTGAAGCTGTCTTTGGAGGAGAAGGCGTGCTATGTTATTATTAAAGTTAGAAAGGAAAGAGTTTGCTACCGATAGACTGCTATTCTTACATCTGCATTTTAGCTTGATCTTCCTTCGAGAGATGGAGAATCTTCATCCAGGATTTGTCTGTTTCCTTGATACAAACTAAATCAGATCAAAGAAATCAACTCTATCCCCAATTTACCCTGACATCACCGTTCAGAATCTTTTTCAAGGGATCTGCTTCTTCCGCTGGAGCCTTGGGCACCGGTGCCAAGATAGTGTTTCTTGGTGCAGAAGTCTTGGGAGGTTGCACAGATAGCTTAGCAAGATCATCCGTTGGTGTTTCAGTGTCTTCAAAGCTAAACCAGATTACATGATTTTTTGATTGAATCCTTTGCCATTGATATATTTCATTTCAAAACCTCTTACCTACACGATGATGACACGGATGAGGATGTCAATGTCTTTTGAGAATTCATCATACGATCAGAAGCACGTCCATTCTCAGCAGCTGCTCGTGTACGCCAAGAGCCTTCCAATTGTTCTGCCTTCTTATTATCCGTAAAAGTCTCTCCCTCAGGCTGATTCTTCGGTCTGGATGGAGGTCGTTGACCATTCTCACGTTCCTCCGGCTGACGGTGGTTATATACTGGCCTTTCCTTCAATTCGCCTTCACCATGAGCTAACAGATAAATTGTTGAGTATCACCCCCTTTTTCTTTTCTCTATACCCATGCATGATCCTACCGAAATGACACTTTGGCCCATACTGACAAAACTTATCCTTCATATAACGTTCACATAGTTTTGTCTTATACAGTGGGTTACTCTCATTGGATACTGGTGCAACAACGACGGGCGCCTTTCCATGAGTCTCTTCAGTCCGTTCCCGTAACTCAGTAATTCCATGAGCAAAGGTACATTTGCTACCGTACGGACAGTCGCCCTCCGTCTCGAATCGCTCACACAAACGGGTTTTGTAAAGCGGATTGGCACTATTTTCCTGAGGAGCTGAACGCGAGCGTTGCAACGAAGTCTGCTGTAGGCTGTCTTGTGACAGCCGGGATGTCATGAACTCCGGGCGTGATCGCTGAGGAAGCTCTGAATCTCCGTTAGGATATCTGTACCTTTCGGGCTCGCGTCCATTTCCGTTGGTACGTGGTTCATATTGCTTTCGGCGGGGTTGTTGCTTCACCTTTGGTTTATTCTCGATGAATTTCTGGGCATACTTAAATACTTCTTGCATGCTTTTAAAAATAACTTTTTCGGTTGCAATAGCTTGGGTGCACCATTGCAAATGAACGCCCTCGGCGTTGGGTAACAAGCGAGCATGGTTATCGAGGACTTGGGCGAGGCGGTATACGACTTTCTTTGGCCTGGGAACTTTCGGTTTAGCGCATCCGTCTTCGTGCTTCCTTTTTATTCATCGTTCGACAACTTTACCTAGTTCCTGAAAGATATGTAAGTTCAATTTTAAAACCTTCTTCAACACGAAGCTCTTTGGGGCTCAGTCCTGTCGTTTCAAAGGTTTCGCGAAGAGCGCATCTAATCGAGATTGGATGAGACGACTATAAGGAATGAAAGCGTGATCGAGCTTACTGTATTTCGTCTTCTTGGCCAATGACCTGCCCTTTGGGACAAAACCAATGTTTTCTTTTACTAAAGGAATCGTTTAATAGTAAATACTCGACGTTTCGTTGTAATCGATAAATGAGTAATCCGGCGTATAGATTGGTTTGGGAAGGTTTGTCCATGTGGTGAATAAGTTAATAATAGTCAGCAAATAGCGGAAAAGCGAGTAAAGAAGAAAGAAGCAAGCAATCCGTTGACTGTTTTAGTGGCGTGAAACTGATGTCTGAGATGGAGTGAACAGAAAAAAAGCTGTGCGGGAAAATACCAAGGCCCAAATCCGCGCCGCTGGAAAAAGGTCCTTTTGCGTAAGCAAATAGGATCCCTCTGCGCTGACTGGGAATAAAATAAGCGCCAGAAGTGAGTAAAGCCAAAGAGCCAATTCATTGAACTCTGCTTTCTTTTGCAATTTAAAAACATATACAAACCTTATCTATTACGTAGCTCATGAAGTCTGTTTGATGAATATCATAAAGTTCATTTTGAATTGCATATCGAATGGACTGGCTGATGAGCAGACAAAAATGACTCACAGATTGGTACGTATGCGTACCTTTTCTGGATATAGATTAGCAAAGCAAGATGAGAGAATTCTGCTTGAATTGAAATACTTCGTGTGGCAAAATTGTCAGAGCTTCAATCAAACAATGGAGGATCAAGCGACAGTAAGGATAAGAGCATCCCCTAGACGATATACTGCAAACAAAAAGAACAGCCCTTTTTGATCTGGTCATTGAAGAAGGGCAGACAGCGAAGGAATCAGCATTGAATCGTTGCTATGGATATTCCATTTGGCTTAATGTCCTTTTAACTATAATGATAATGAAGAAAGACGTTTGCGTGGGATGCAAAGGAAGCCTCTCGCTCAAGACACCAGTCAGTTAGATGAGGTTTTACACTCCATGTCCTTTAGATGAGGTTGAGGAGAGTCCGAGCTTCTATCTGCTGGTTATAGTCTTACACAAGGTCAAATAGGTACAAATAGCCAGACCATTGGATGAAATAAAAATGAGTAACCATTCTGAAAGGCTTTGACTCATCTCCCTATACCTATATCACATTTAAACAAAGATTGATTTCGTCTTGTTGCATCTGTATTGTTCATTGGGTGCAAACATTTACCGTCTGTAGTCCACATGCGATCTATGGGGAAAATACACTGTATTTGGCATCATTTGTTCGAGCAATGTGTATCTTAAGAGAGCTCTAATTATCTTTGGGTGATATTTCTCTTAAGAAAGTCAGGAACATGGTTTATCTATGACACACAGAGAAGTCCTGTCAGTCTCTCCTTTCACTTTTGATAAACCAGCTTACGCTTTCTTTCCTCGTTATTTTCTGACAAGAATGCCCAAGCCTCAAAGAAGCCGTCAGCAGTCTACCCAAGAACACCCGGATGAGCAGACTTTCCGTTCTACAAAAGGATACAGCTAGAATGACAAGGAAAGCGTCTCGAAGATTGGGACGGAATTTGGCGAGGTCAAACGTACAAGCCCCCCTTTAGCCGTCATGCTTCGTTTCATGATCACATGGGCTATAGTTCTCGAAGATATCGACAATAGCAATTTGTCTGCAAAGCACCCACAGACTAGACCGACAGAAATAAAGAAGGAGCTCCTGCACACTACGTAGAAATGAATCATAAATATCAACAGTTACTTGCACATAGGTAAACCGAGACAAGGAAACAGGCTTCGGATCTAATGGCATTTCCACTGTTCCCGAGACCCGAAAATATACGTTCAAGGTAATAACTACTCCCACAGGCAATTTCAGCCAAGACCTCAAATGTATTTGGAACGTCTCTACTATTCGAGGAGCAGCTGAATAACTTGTACGGATTCCCAGAAAAATAAACAAATAGAAGGAACACGGTGGCCTGCATGACTTTTATCTTTCTTGTACAAATACAACATAACAAGATTTGTCTAGTACCCTTCATTGCAGCAACGCATCTGCCTATTGATTATCGCAGGCGATACAAATCTTATATAAATGGGAAATACAGTGATATATGAAGTGCTTGGTTCCTCAAGCAGTGACGAGAACAAGGAGTCGTATCCTAGCATTCGTTCATGATTACTTGGCATGCTTACCTCGTTGAGAATATGCTGATAATGCATGACGTAAATGCTATCGATAAGACATTAGTGATATCAAATGCAGGTAATTTAGTTAGGATTGGTAAAATTTATGCATAATGATAGAGAATGCAGGGTGATCTAGTTAAATGTCTGTTGCACAACGTGAAGCAATATGGGACTTCGATTGATGTGTGCCACGTTTCGGTGAGCGGACTTACTGAGTCTTGTGTTGTCGATTCGATCGACGTCCCTTTGCTTGCATTGCAGCGTGCCCAATTCCATCTTTTGGTGGATACCGGGACTTCGGCTACACTCTACATGTTGATTGCTTACTTCCATCTTTCTTTTCTTCCTTGGTCTGTTATCTCATCAACTTTTGACCAAGATAAAGCCTCTTACGGTTCCAATAGATGGGTAATACAAGATCTTGTTCTTTTATCGTTACCATGGCTGCAAGTATTTCAATAAGTGCGCCTTTTCATTATTATGCTTTGGACGTGTCCATGGTTTTCATTTATTTGGGTTAATTATTCATCCCATCTCTTTAAGGGAAACGAGGATGATTCGTTTGTCACCCGATCATGCAATGTGTGTGGCCAATGGGTGTGAGCAATCAGGGTCGATCAATTTTATTGGTTGAGAGAATGGATACTGCAACAATGACGAGCTTTCGATTTTACCACGCTCCTTCTGGTGAACGACAGGCTATTCCTTTTTTTTCCCACGGTTGTAGGGAAAAAAGGACTTCATCTATATAACTGTTCCCTTTCCCTCTTTTCATTTTCCTTGCTTCTCTCTTTTAGTTTCCATCTTCTAGCATTATGGCTACTGACACTTACACTTATCACGAAGGATTCGGAAACCATTTTACTTCCGAAGCTCTTCCAAACGCGCTTCCTAAAGGTAAAGAAAAAAGAAAACGAATCCAAACTAAGATTCATTCTTATTCCACGTTCTTCTAGCCCAAAACACGCCTCAAAAATGTCCCTACGATTTGTATGCCGAACAGCTGTCTGGTACAGCCTTCACTGTCCCCCGTACACACAATCGCCGGAGGTACTTTGGAAACACAACCGTTCTCCATTACATTACAGACTGAGTTGATGTTTCCTTTTTTAGCTGGCTCTACCGTATTCGTCCCTCCGTTGTTCATACCCCTTATCAACCAGATAAGAACGAATTACTTGTCTCGAGATTCGGTGGAGCGGATACCGTCATCACCCCCACCCAAACCCGCTGGAGTCCTTTTGATCTCCCTGCTGATAATGAAAAGGTTGATTTTATACAAGGCTTGAAGACCCTGGCCGGAGCCGGTGACCCTTCCTGCCGTTCCGGATTGGCCATCCACATATATACTGCCAACAAGGACATGGAACGTAAAGCATTCTACAACAGCGACGGTGATTGGTTGATTGGTACGTCCTCAACGAAAAGAAAAACAAGTTGCGGTGGGTTGACATACTTTGTATCATTTCAGTCCCACAGCTAGGTCGTCTCGATATCACCACCGAGTTTGGAAAAATGATGGTGGCTCCCAATGAAATCTGTGTCATCCAAAGAGGTATCCGCTTCTCTGTTGCATTGCCTGATGGTCCAGTGTAAGTTTGGCCAAGAGAAAACAAAGGATGGTGCAGTTGGGTGCTTAAAATGGATTGTTGTTTTTAGCCGAGGATATATTCTTGAGGTCTATGGCAGTTCCTTTGAATTGCCCGATCTTGGTCCTATCGGTGCCAACGGTTTGGCCAACCCTCGCGACTTTTTGACACCCACTGCAGCCTATAACAAAGAAGATGGTGTGGAGTGGACAATTGTAACCAAATATATCGGTGAATTATTCAAAGTCAATCAGAACCATACGCCATTTGATGTGGTTGCATGGCATGGTAATTATGCGCCGTACAAGTACGACCTTGCAAAGTTTTGTGTTATCAACACTGTCTCTTATGATCATATCGTAAGCCAAAAAGGGGAAAAAAACAAGAGTGAGGGAAAAAAAACTGATTGAACTGCGAGTATAGGACCCTTCGATCTTTACTGTGTTGACAGCTAAATCCAATACGCCTGGTGTTGCTATTGCTGACTTTGTTATCTTCCCACCGCGTTGGGCTGTTGCCGAAAAGACGGTGAGTTTTTTTAATTGTTGGACGAAATAGGCCGCTGCCCCGGATTCGAATGTTAATTTGTTCGGCTCTCTGTAGTTCCGCCCACCTTATTTCCATCGCAATTGTATGTCCGAATTCATGGGGTTGATCTTGGGTGACTACGAGGGCAAGTCGGACGGCTTCCTTCCCGGAGGTGGCTCGTTGCACAGCATAATGACTCCTCATGGACCAGATGCTAACGTATTTGAGGCTGCGTCAAAGGCAGATCTTAAGCCTGTCCGTGTGGGTGACAATACCCAAGCCTTCATGTTCGAAACCAGCTTGATGCTTTCCATGACAAAGTGGGGTCATAAAACTTGCGGAAAGGTCCAAGAAGATTACTGGAAAGCTTGGTCTAACCTAGAGAATAAGTTCACTGGTGAATTGTAAGAAAAATGAGTAGTTAAATAAATACAGATGGTCTTCGTAAATTTTTTTGTGGGTGCCTTCTCTCATAAACGACTGAACTTCAGCTTAACTCATACCTATTTGGTTGGAACATCACCTATTTTTCCGATTCTTTTGTGTTTGTGTATCCTATGCAACACATATTTTTATTGTTCGTTCATTGAAGATTTTGAAGGTTTGGTGTACTTAGTAAATTAGAACGGTTGACTCCATTCCGACTCCCGATGTGGTACTGACCTCCCAAGCCACGCTTTATTTTCATAAATTTGCTTAACTTCTATTTCTATTCACTTTATAACTTTCTAACAAGCAAGAGTCAATTTTTTCTATTGGTTTCTGTTTTTGGGAGGGAATTCATTGAACGTATCTATGATACCAAGGGATGGGCTGTACCACATCTATCGTCTTCGTTCCGTCAACTGTAGGATTTGCGCTTTTTCTCAATGGATTCTGCCTTCCCTGACTTTTTGCACAAAATATTTTCATTCCATAGCGAAACGGGAGCCATCTTCCTCAGTTTATCAATACTCCTCTTTTACTGGTATATTTGCGAAAAATATTTGAATAGAATATACACAATGGTTAGCGTTCTAGTCCGCGCATGTAAGTAAAATGTTAATGAATGTTCATTAATTAAAGAAATATCCCTTCAACTAGGTAGTTAATCTTACTGAGACACCAGTAATATAGTAGGAATTAATATGTTCTGAAAATTGTATAATTGGGCCTCATACTAAAGAGAGACGAAATATAAGAAACCCGTTAGTATAATCGTGAAAATTTCTTGGCATCATTTTCAAAAATATTCAAGACATCCAAAAGGAGAATTGCGTCAAATATCATGACATGCCGTTCAAAATATTCGTCCTGGCGCTTTTCATAGCATTGTTATGCCAATCTTATCTGTCCAACAAGCATGTAATTGATAAGGGTCTATAATACTTGAAAAGAATTGAAAACAGTTGGCTCGCATACGAATTTTTATTGTGCCATAGTATTACAGGAGAAAAAAGATGAAATGCTCCAGTAATGGAACAAGGCCTACATTTAGTTAAAAAGTTGTCTTCATGTTGAACAAGCTGGTACATTTGGAGAAGGTGGTTCTTAGAAAGGAACATCAAAGAAGAGCTTTATAATGTCTGGGAAAGGTGTCCAGCCAGAGCATTTAGGTTGCAGAGATAGTCGGTGTAGTAAAAGCATTCAAGTCAATTAACGTTTAGGTAAGAACATTGGTTAGCAGCAAGCAGTAAGTGAATTCATAGACCAGTTGTGCTTTAGATATTATGTATTTCCAGGTTAATGTGAGTTCTGAATGAAAAAAGCAACCGAGTTCTGCGGTGTACAACACTGGAATACATACTTTTGGTCACTGTTCGTAAGGCATATCAAACATTCAATAATTAGAATGTGGAGACTGGATCATTAGGAACTGATTTACAATCAGTTCTTTGATGATATTACTCTACTGCTAATTGTTCGCTGATCTCGCAATCCAGCATCATGCGCAAGGTATTCTTTATACATAGTGAATGCTCAGAAATCAACTAAGACTTCAAGTTGCAAGCCCAGTCTTAAAAACATATCGAAGGAAGTGACCCACAAATGATATAGTTAATTCGATAAAAATATGTACTAAAACACGTTGAAAGTAATAAATACAAGAAAGCCCACGGGGTATATGCCAACTTAAGAGCAAGCCGTAGAGGACAGGATACGTTGTGAGATTTTCTATATTTAGTGAGCTCACTATTCGTGACCCTAGCCTTTGGTAAAGTGACACATACCATTAGAAGAACAAAGCATTGAGTGAATGGATTGTACAAGCAAGCCTTCCTTTTTGTGCGACTGTCAGTTTATGCTGTCCTACATCGTAAATGTTGTCGTTCAACAAATGACTTTAAAGTGACTACGATCTAATTGTTGTCTACTTTCGTTCCTCATCAGTGATCCATTTTTTCTCTTTTCTTCTCTTTAAGCCTAATGGATAATCTTTCGTTTGACATAAACTCCCTTATATGGGCATTCTTTATGCTATCTCTCAATGCATTCAGTGCAAGTACCTATATATTGAATAAAAGAGAAAAGAAAGCAGAAGATGTTGAACTGCAGAAGAGGTTATTGGAACAGAAACAAGAAGAGACAGGTTGAGTCCCCGTCTGTATGAAGATAGGATATCTTACCTTAAGCCTACCATAGCTCGCCAACTTGTATGTGGCTACTGTGGCCGAAGTGGTCATCGAGATCGACGGTCTTACAAATGTCCGTTGAAGGAAAAGAAAGGTACAAAATGGTCCTTCCTTGCACCTGTCTGTTTGATAAGGTAACCAACAATTTGTAGTTGGAGTCAAACGAAAACATCAATGTGATGTTCAAGCAGAAAGTTCAAAAATGGCCAAGGAACGTGGCCGACAGCGCAAGCAGCAAACCGCTTCAAAGACATCATCTACTCCCCGTCCTAGTCCGGGATGCGGTTCAACTGAACACAGAAACACGAGAGCAAAGAGCTGTACCGCGCACAAACAGTCTACCAACGAGCTGTTGGAAGCCGCTCTGGGGAAAAACCCCGAATTTTACACTCGTACAATTACGTTTGATGCAGTTGTTCGTGAGGAGTATCGCGACCAAGTTCGAACTAAGATTGAAGAGCTGTCGTCATACTTGAGACTGGTAGTGACAAGGACGCAGCTATTCGTCAATCAATACATCATTGACCACGATGTCATACCAGCAATTTGTTTTACCCAGAATTTCTTTTATTCGATCATGCAGCTAGTACTTGGTCGATCAATAACGACAAAGAACGATAATATGCCTATAGATCTCGAAAAGCCTTGGCAGGCATTTACTCACATACATCCTGTTTTGCTTAATCCTCCAAGAACAACACTACGTGCTTCAGACGTGTTAACAGAGGCTTGTGTTTTACTTGCGACATCGTACAGCAACAATATCGTCGAGAACTTTGAGTCAAGGACTTGTTCATTTGTCCAGTACAGACTTACTTCGTGGTTCCCAGTATGTACCAATTTCTGTACAAACAGACTTTTGCTCATCAATTGTTCGTAGACACTTAGCAAAAAGGAAGCTTTGGATATGGCTTCAAAATACGTATTTGAACGTATTGGTGGCGGTACTCCTGAATGGCCGGATGGGATAGAGCCAACTTTGCCTTTGGTAGCTCTTACTGATGGTTTATGCGATGACCTAGAAGCCCTCGTACCAAAACCTGCCTCCCAAGAGACTATTTCTGCTTCCCCCGGTTCCTATTTGCCAGTACTGAAGTACATTCTTTCCTACTACGAAGAAGAGCATCAAAGGGCCATGACGGAAAACCGGTCAGATGACACATCACTACCTCGACTCTTTTCTATTTCTCCGAAGCCAAGTGCTCAATGGCGATTTGTGTCCATTAACGCCGAACTGATGGCCAGTTTAGCCTCCTTAAGGAGACCGCAGCAACCAAGCGAGTATTCCACAGTCTTTTTCTAAGTGCTTGACTTATCCCGTTTTGGATTTAACAGGTATAAATTCTAATCGAATTTAACCCTACTATGCTAAATGCTATCATTTTATTATATGTTTCTAGTTTAGACGACTTTACGCAGAATTTTAATCAGCGCTTTGCTTGTCGAATCCTCACGGACGGATTTGCAGTCAATTTACTCTTTGCAAGAAGGGCGAGGGAAGGTACACCAGATACGGAACTTGAATTGGAAGATTTCAGCCTCGATGAGATGAACCGATATTTCGAGCCATGGCCCGTTGATCCTGGCCATAACCAAGTATTTATTGCTGTGGATGGAAGTGGTTCCAAGTCGCATCAAGTACGACGGGTTTCCAACAAGGAATATTATGCGATGACGGGGTCAGAAAGGAGAGCAAAAAGATTGCAGAAAGACAAAGACACGCATGGTATTACGACAATAGAAACAAATATGATTGCATGCAAAACCGCATTATCCCAACGCCACCATGAATTCGTTGCATGCTTTCTTGAGAAATTTCCCTCGCTAGCAAGGTTTTATGGACCTTGCATGGCAAAAATACGGTTCAGGAACTACCAGGGCACACAGCGAGCTCCGGAGGAACTCGCAAACATACTTGTAAATGGAGGTAAAAAATATTCTAAAAGACGGCGAGCGAACACGAGGCGTAATCGGAAGAAAAGAAGAAAGCGAAGATATAAGCGCAAAGAACAAAAGAAGTTGCAGTGGCGTTCCAGGTGAGTGGTGACATATGGATACAAGCGCAAGCATTAACGAAAGTTTCTTATTTCAGTCCAAGAGAATCTACTTTGAGATCGACTGTGAACAAACCACATCCACAGACACGAAAGTGGCATCCATGTCCTTTTCGAACGACGGGAAAAATACCATTGATTGTGTTCGGAGCGGGAATGTTCGGAGCAAAAGGGCACGCGTCAAGGAAGGGAAAAAGAGCAGCGGTGGTCAACAAGTTATGGAAGACACTTAAAAGAAGAGAGCGTCGTGGTGACCTGATCGCTGTGACTATAGATGAATTCTATACTTCACAGGTTAGTGCATCTTATGTTATGTTCGGGTTTATGGAGCGATATATCCAGGTTTGTCATGCATGGATGAGAAGAGATTTGAGCAAGGTCGTTACAGCCGACGGTATTTCACACCACGGTATATCAGTATGCAAAAACTGTCATATACTGTGGCAAAGAGATGTCAACTCGGCTAAATCGATGTATCACATCGCTGACTCGGTGTGGCGTGGACTTGGACGCCCTGAAGAATTTCGTCGACCGCAGTAGTTTATTTTTTAACGTCACCACTACGAATGTGGCTTCCTGTTACCTTAGGTAGCAGTGATTCAGATATATACGTCTTGAACGGTAAGTTCAATACTTTTTAAATCACCTTTTTCTAACGACTGGTCTTTTCACCTTGCCCAACTTTTTCTTGTGCATATCATCCGGGTAAGTAAAAAAATGTTATCCTACGGAAGCAATGTTCTCACAAGCCCCTTATCTATATTATTTCCAGTCGACGCAAATTCTTTTTCTAAACAACGCAAATTACTATGCAATAAACAGTACTTGGTGAATGGTGTGTGCTGGTTTTCTCCAAAAAAGCATCGCCGGAACCTTTTTATTGAGATTGTCACAACAAAGTCACAAACTGTCACCCAAGGGGACCCCCTTGTTTTTTTTCTTTTTTGAACAGGTAACTCCGTCGGAACCGTAGCCCTTTACTCTTGCCATGTCATTTGTGCGAACCCTCTTTGGAGGGCTGTCCGGGAGGGTCAAACCTACCGTCTTTCGTAGTACGGTAGCGACCTTTGCAGAAACCAATCCGCACACGTTTTCCTTGTTTCCTCTCGCTTCTTCCCGTCGCTGGCTGTCGACTGAGGTCGACGAAAAGGATAAAGTAAAAAAAAACCAAAGACGAAATGAAGACAAACTTTCTCGGTCTAATTGAATCATGTGCTTGTCTTTGCTTTAGGATCGTCTCTCGAAACTTCGTAATATTGGTATCTCGGCTCATATTGACTCTGGAAAAACAACTTGTACGGAGCGTATCCTATTCTATACTGGTCGTATCAAGGAAATCCATGACGTTCGTGGACGTGATGGTGTTGGCGCTAAAATGGATTCAATGGATTTGGAAAGGGAAAAGGGTATCACTATCCAGTCAGCAGCTACCTATGCTAGCTGGGGTGATCACAACATCAACATCATTGATACACCTGGTCACGTCGACTTCACTATTGAAGTCGAACGTGCCCTTCGTGTTTTGGATGGTGCTGTCATGATTTTGTGCTCGGTTTCTGGTGTTCAGTCGCAAACTATCACGGTTGATCGTCAAATGCGTCGTTACAATGTTCCTCGTCTTTCTTTCATCAATAAGATGGACAGAGCTGGTGCTAATCCCTTCCGTATTATTGAACAAATGAGACATAAATTGAAACTGACCGCTGCTGCTGTGCAAATCCCTATTGGTGCTGAAGATCAGTTCCGAGGTGTCGTCGATTTGATTCGCTGGAAAGCTTACTACAACGAAGGCGACAATGGGTATGGGTTTTGGTTATAGTAGACAGTGATTGCCTATAGGATTGAGTAGGAGGATTAGGACTGATATGGTTATGTATTTTCTTTAGCGAAAATCTTGTGATCAAGGATATCCCTACGGAATTGATGGAGCTTGCTACGGAAAAACGTCATGAACTGATTGAACAATTGGCCAATGTGGATGATGAGATTGCTGATATCTATCTGAACGAGGAAATCCCCACGACTGAGCAATTTTTGGAAGCCATCCGCCGTGCTACGATCAGCCTCAAGTTCACTCCTGTACTGATGGGTTCTGCTTTTAAGAACACCGCTGTCCAACCTCTCTTGAATGCTATCGTTGACTATCTACCTAATCCTACTGAAGTGACCAACACTGCTCTCGATATTGCACAGGATGAAAAGCCAGTGACACTTGCTCCTTACTCCTCCAATCCCTTCGTCGGTCTTGCTTTCAAGTTGGAAGAAGGCCGCTACGGTCAACTGACCTACATGAGAATCTACCAGGGTACTCTCAAGAAGGGTTCGTTCATTGTCAATGTCAAGACCGGTAAAAAGATCAAGGTGCCTCGCTTAGTCCGTATGCATGCTGCTGATATGGAAGACGTCGATGAACTTGGTGCTGGCGAAATTGGTGCTATGTTTGGTGTCGATTGTGCTAGCGGTGACACTTTCACCGATGGTACACTTCAATACACTATGGTAAGTCAAGGAGGAAAACAAAATGAGAACCCTGTCGTATTAATTAGGTTGCCTTAGTCTTCCATGTTTGTTCCCGAACCTGTCATTTCGCTTTCGCTCAGCCCTAAGGGCAAGGAAACGCCAAACTTCTCCAAGGCTCTTAACCGTTTCCAAAAGGAAGATCCTACCTTCCGTGTCCATGTTGATAAGGAGAGCAAAGAGGTAAGGATAAGAAAGTTGATTGCTTTATACAAGTTGACGCGGTTGTTGCAATTTCGTTTTTAGACCATTATTTCCGGTATGGGTGAGCTCCATCTTCAGATCTACGTTGAACGTATGAAGCGTGAATACAACGTTGAGTGTGTTACTGGCAAACCTCGTGTGGCCTTCCGTGAAACGATTACCCGACCTGCTAAATTCAACTACACCCACAAGAAGCAGTCTGGTGGTGCTGGTCAGTTCGGTCGTGTCATGGGTGTCCTGGAACCTATGGAGAAGGATGAAGAGACTGGCAAGGATATCCAGTTTGAAAACCGCGTTGTCGGTGGCAACATTCCCACGAACTTCATTCCCGCTTGTGAGAAGGTAAAGAACAAGAAAGGAAGAGACGCAAAGGAAGAGGTGATGATTAACTACTTGATTTCTAGGGTTTCATGGATGCTTTGGAAAAGGGTCCTTTGATTGGTCACCCCGTCAATGGTATCCGTATGGTCTTGGAGGATGGTGCTGCTCACTCGGTTGATTCAAGTGAACTTGCTTTCCGCATCGCTACCAAGAATGCCTTCGCTGCTGCCTTTGCCAACGCTAACCCCACTATTTTGGAACCTATTATGAATGTCGCCATTACTGCTCCTATTGAGTTCCAGGGTGCAGTGATTGGTGGTTTGAATAAGCGCAAGGGTACCGTTGTCGATACCGAAATCCAAGAAGATTACTTCAATGTCACTGCTGACGTGCCATTGAATGATATGTTTGGTTATTCTACCGAACTGAGATCCGCTACCCAAGGCAAGGGTGAATTCTCCATGGAATACAAGGAACATCAACCTGTGCAAAGCCATATTCAAGAACAGTTGATCCAAGAATATAAGAAAGAACTCAACAACAAGAAATAGAACATCTCCTCCCCTTTATTTTTAATCATCCTATACTTCACTCCTCTCCCAAAAAGTAATAAATGCGTCAGTTTTTGCTTTAGACTAGAAATTAAAGTTGCCTTTACGATAGCTTTGTTTCATTTTATTATAATGATTTATGGGGTTTTTTTCTTTAGTTCCACCTTCTACTCTTCTTCTGTCTTTGAGCAAATGGTGGAGGAGGACGATAATTCGAGCCGTCTGCATGAGGACGCTTTCCAAGGCCATTCCCTCCACCATGATGGTGACCTCCTGGGTGCTGTTGCTGTTGCATGTGCTGTTGTTGTGGTGGGACAGGACCTCGGCCATATCCTTGAGAATGATCTAGGCCGCTACCATAACCATGTTGCTGTCTGCCCATCATTGGAGGAGGCGGGCGATACGCAGGCATACTTCCTCGACCCATACCTTGCTGGTGTTGTTGCTGTGCTTGATGCTGCTGCTGCTGTTGTTGTTGTGGACGCGACATGCCTTGCTGTTGTTGTTGATATTGCCGAGGTTGTTGCTGTAAAGGATATCGTTGAGGGGGATGGCGACCATCTCGGTGGTTTCTTTCTTGAAACTGGGTCTGTTGAGGTGGCAAGGGTGGACGGAATGGCATCGGCGGTGCCTGAGGACTAGCTCTAAAAGGAGGTGGTTCATTATGCTGTAGTGATGGCTGACGTGATACATTCGTCGGCCGGAATGGTGGTGGCTCCATTTTCGTCTGGGTGGCATAAGGTCGAAATGGTGGCGGCTCAACGAATGACCGGGTTTCTTCTTCTTCCTTGGCGGATTCTTCGTTCCTGTGCTGACTGGAGTCAAACTTTTCAGCACTCGTTTCACCAGGTCTCGGCCGTGTCCAGAAGCGAGTAGTATGATCGTTTGAACCGGATACAAGGATATGGCCCACTGGATGCCAGTCCAGCGACCAGATATTTGATTCATGAGCTTCCTCCTGCTCGCCTACTGGGGCATCTTGTCTACAGAAAGATTATTATTTCTGTCCTTAATTTTTCACTGCCAGTCAGTTTACTGTACCCTGTAAGCCAGAACATCAGAGACCCGTCTGATCCGCCAGTGGCTAATAATCGTTCATGCTGTGGATGCCACTTTGCAGCTGATAGCGTGGGGGAAATAGTACCTCGTAAGTTTTGCTGAACTCTTTCCAACTAATGACAATTACTTACAGCAAATCTCTTTCTTGTGACCTCTGAAAATCTGCAATTCTTTCATCGTTCGGATATCGTATACTTTGACAAGTTGATCTCTACCAGCCGTGACCAGCCAGTTACCATTTTGGTTCCATTGCAACGCTAGAACCGTATTCTTATGTCCATGACTAAACCAAAAGAATTAGTCTCAGCTCCATTAAGCAAGGGTATCAAAGACAAAGGTAACTCACAGAGTGGTGATATTCTTTGCTGTTTTTGGATCCCATAATTTAATAAGGTTATCTTTACTTCCTGAAGCCAGTAAAGCCTTGTATGGATGCCAATCAACACACTTCACATCCCAACCGTGACCTGACAGTGCCTTTTCCTCTGCACCTGTGTTAAAATCCCAGATTTTAATTAATGAATCATCAGAACATGTTGCAAATCGCGTATCAGATGGAGCAAACCTAAAATACGAAGTATTATGCATAAGTAATCGTTTCCAGTTTAACGAACAAGCAGAAGTAAACTGCTCGTAACCCACGTTAGATCACGGATAGCTTCCTTGTGTCCTTGGAACATCTTGAGATTGCTCATATTCGACTGCCAATATTTGATAATGCCACTGTGATCGCCAGTCACCATCCAGTTGTCATTATGCGACCAGTTCATCGCACGCACAGCCGAATCGTGAGCCTAAAATCACAAGTTATTTCTTTTATCATGCATCAGGAAAACAGCCTACCTGCAAAATAGTTTCAAAATTGAATGTGAGGCCGTTCCACAATGTGAATTCGCCACTGGATGATCCTGTGATTAGACGTCTTCCTTCAGGGGTCCACTAACCACAGCAATTCTTGTCAGTCTATCTTTCAGGAGGTTCAACTTGATACTTTACCCGGACTACGTTCACAGGATATCGAATTTTGTTTGTTGACGTGTGGATGAATTTGGTTGTTACTGCATTCACGGGATGATCGAGATAGGCAGCAGGTGGAAGCAACTAAACACAAGTTATAACCCAAACGAAAGAAACAACGCATAATGTGTAAAGGTTTTTTTTTTATTAAACTTACATCTACAATAAAATTTGCATCTGGTCGTAAGAACCTGGTGTCTCTTCGATCACGTACCCATGTACGTTCCTAAAGATATAATAACAAATTTAACAGTTTTGTACTGATAGAATATACCGGAACACAACGTAGTTTATTTTGTATTGTTGTAAATGCTAATTCTTTTTCGCTTTTTTTTCTTTTTGTTTTGCAAGCAAGTGTTCTAGAAAAGCAAGCGAGGAAAAAAAAAAAAAAAGGAAGATAGGAGACAAACCTGCATCCACTTTGCCAAGCTGTGATTGTAATCTACAGTTCTTCGCTGAATCGCTTTTCTCATGCGTTTTCCGTCGAATACCATTTTTGAAAATGGAATATTGCCTCCTTCATTGCCGCTCTGCATTCGTCCGGATGGTCGAGTGGAGGCAGGTCGACCCATGCTAGATGAGGAAGTTGAAACGCTAGTAGTCACCGTCCGTGAGGTATTTCCCGATGATTCATCAACATTTTCATTCCATTTGGATATTGTTGCCGGTGCTGGTGCTATTTCCATTATTCAAGGCAAAATTGCGCTTGGGGAGTAGAAGAACACTGCTATAGAAAACCACTGAGTACGAGTTTTTTACGTGATGGATTGGCAGTCACGCTCCTTTGAGGCACAGCAGTCATCTCCCACCAAGGGAAGTTCGAATTGTTAAACCGCATGCTACTCAAACTATAGAAACCCTGTCATTTTCTTTCCTTTTCTCTAATTCAAAGTCCATCGCCAAGGTGTGACGTGACTCAATAAAATAGAAAAATAATGCCACTCTAACTAGACAGATGTTATGTCCAGGAAACCTTCCAGCTCACGCTAAAAGTAAACAAAATATGTGTTTTTAGCAGATAAGCTACGTGGAAAATACTTAACGAAAGACAAAGGAAAGAAAGCGCCAACAGATTTCGCATTCATTTAGAAACGAAAGTAATAAAATACAGTATTTTGCAAGTTAAAACTTGCGCCAGCGAACATAATAATTTTGCGCTGAGAATGACAAATTTCACGCTACTATATTACCGAAACAGAATACTCAAGGTTGGAAGAAAAAGCCCGCTTTTACTACGCAGAGTTCAAATATTGATCAAGTCTAAGATAATACTAGGATAGCATAGTCTTATTGCTTTACTGTACGATATTAATCCGATGGAGAAGAATGAGAAGAACCGATGGGTTGAGCACTGTTGCAATTTACTTTGGCCGAAGAAGATGTCCGGGTCGGTTAAGAACGATACATAAACTGGTCAATGATAAGGAATAATTGACGGATAACATCCGTTTTTTATTCCATTTCCTATTTCTGTTTCATATGAATGCATTCTTGCGCTACAGACTGTCAATCTATGCAAATGGATGTTTGTGGTATAAGTACCTTGCTGATGACCCATAAAAAGTCACAAGTGTATGCGTATAGCTTCACATTTATAGATCGTCTCTTCCATACAAGTGATCCAGATTTGGGTTGGTGTTATATCTCTCTATTCTTTGCTCCTTTTCCCTGCCATCTTACACTATATGAGCGATATTGCTTCCAATGTCTATTAGGCAAGCAAATACCTTTGTTGCCATTATCTTTGCTGAAGAGTGTGGTCCAGACTATCCCAGGATGGTATTAGGTAAAATATCATGACGATGTGCTATATATGTTCCTTTACAAGCGAGTGTGAAATCGTTGTCACTTTTTTTCTTCTTTGCACTTCTCTTTTCTTTTGCCAGGACTTATCCCTCTGTTGGTATATATACACACTTTGGAATTGTACTCTTTGACCTTGACCGACTTTATGTTGGATAGTCTTTTCATGGTTGATGCCGTCGAGGCGCCTTTCACTTTCATGGCTCTCCTGCTCTCACTTTTCCTTTTGCTTTCTTTCACCTCTCGCACCAGGATGAGCACCAGCTCTTCCTGACAGAGTGCGTATGCCATGGATATGTATGAGGTGTCTATAAGTACTTTATCATTTATTCAATGAACAATTGCATTCTGACAACACCTTTTTCCATCTGTAGCTCCTGGCAGCTTTTTCTTTCTTAAAAGGATATGAATACGGTTGGTCACCCTAGATTGGAATCAGACTTTGTATGCATTCATCATGAAATCTCGATGGTTAGCACATAGTAATGATATCCGTTCTTAAGTTGCTTGCTAGTGTAGAACTACTATCGATCAAACGTCCATTGTATCCAACCTGTGGCAAAAGCTTTGCATCCGTAGCAAATAGGAATCATGTTCGTGATGTACGTAATCCAGAATATTATCAACCTAAATATCGCAGCAAACAGGGCCCTGAAATTGTAGCAAACAAGCGGATAATGCAAACTTGGTCCCTTTCATGGGCGCAAATTTATTTCAGAGTAGCGCGAAATGTAATTCAATAAGCACTAATCATGATGTCCTTACTCAATGACATTGTGGGATGATCGAAATTACATTTTTCAAAGATAGTAATTGAAACAAAAGTTTTGTTTGCTGAAGATACAATTGGTATTAAAATATAATACAAATAGCAATCGGAATAACGCACTAGATCAATACAGATACACATGATTC
This sequence comes from Apophysomyces variabilis, assembly GCA_002749535.1. NCBI lineage: Eukaryota > Fungi > Mucoromycota > Mucoromycetes > Mucorales > Mucoraceae > Apophysomyces > Apophysomyces variabilis. The sequence goes on along the minus strand of MZZL01000401.1, from coordinate 373,545 downwards.
AACCTGAGGTGGTCTAACAAAGCCAAATTCCAGACACATGTAGTTGTAGTCTTTGTTAATAGATTAGCTACATGACACTTGCAACGCAAAGATAAAGATCAGGTTTAATTTTGCGTTAATTGATGCATTGTGATAAAAGTAGCTCAATAAACCAAGGATATTGAATACAAGCGTAAAAGAGAGATTTTTTCAGCATAGTTCTCAACATCAACTAACATAAGGACGGCTTTTAGTCGATGTAAACTCTTTTTTATTCATGAACATGAATATATTTAAAAAAAACCCAAAGCGATATCAAAGGTCTCTTTATTTACAAGCATTATATGCACAAGTGGAACTTTTGACGCTTACTACTGCTTGACACCGACTTGCCACTGTAACTGCGAAGTAGAAGAGAATCTGCCAGAATTAGATATCGCCAGCCAGTCATGATGTGCTCTCTGTCGAAAAGAAAGGTTAAAATTCTGGTAACATCATCCTTTACTGTCGGCCTCGGTACCTTAATTGCGGGTGAAGAATCCCTAAGATAAAACTGCGATCAAACGAATAATAGTGAACAGCAGATTGACCCTGTAATTCTGTTTTATCAACTTGCGTCAGGTCCAAGTCTTGTGAAAACAGAAAGAAGGATACTTACCTTGTCTAAAATGTCCATGAAGCTTCAAGACCATGACAGTAGGCGAAATCTCCCAAGCATCAATGACAAACATTTCGGGATGGTTACTGTTGTGCTTGCTGGCTGGGAGTCCCATCAGTAGGTTTACAATTTCCTGATTACCAAAAGCTAACATCCGTGGAATTTCTAAAATGATAAGCGTTATTATAGTCATCCTGCAGCAAAGGTATGCATAGGCTCCTACGTTTTTCTGGTGGTAAATGACGAGTCGAGGAAACGGAGAAAGTAGCTTTTGGATCATAAAGTTCGTAAAGTCCCATACGATTGCTGTCAAATAAAAGAAAGAATCTAATGTACCCAAGCTTTTTCGTTAGTCAATCTTTGAATGCTATGCTCCACTTACGTAGAAAGAAAGCTTTGAGCAGCCGTTCGTAAATTGTCTTTAGCGAAAAAACTAGGCTGCGACGCTGGCATAGGTTGAATAATTTCCAAATTACATTTGTTCAAGATTTGAAGTGTGGGAAACCGCTTTTGGATTTGACTAAGCAAAGAGTAGATGTTAAATTGCATACCGATTTGGAAAAGACGGGGTTTACCTTTGATACAATTGCTGATCAAATTTATCAAGCGGATTATTGGAAAGCAGTAGTTCTCGCAGTTTAGGGAGCTTATTCAAGAGGACATCAAGTGATTGGAACGTACTAAGCTCGTTGTTTTGTAGAGAAAGATTTTGAAGGTTTGGGAAAGAGCAAAGAATATTGGAAACGCAGAAAAGGGAAGAAAGTTTGTTTGATGCGAGTGAGATTGTGATAACCTGGAGATGCACAAGGTTAATTCTTTTTTCTGTCTCCAACTCTAAATGTCGTTTTACCTGTGGGCCTACATATTTACATGCTATTTCCAAGAGACCGGAGATCACAGTGTCAAGAGAATAAGAAGAAGGGGGAATTGAATCCAGATTTAGATAGCCTGATTCAGGATGCCAACGCGAACGTAGGAATGACGCTGCCGTTTGACTATCAATGCTGTATCCGATTTAAGCTCCCATAATGAACACTAGCGATCTCTTGCTTACCTATAATTCCCCTTTGAAGCAGTAAGATTGTTAAGTGCAGGTATAGCTTCAGTATACTTTTTTTTGTACGTATTTTTCTTGAACGAGAGATGAGTACTGGGAATGGTGGCCTGCTGTGCCATTAAGGGCCGGTCATAAAAATCCATTGTAACTCTTGGCCCAGCCATTTGTTGGACATGATTATGAAACACGGCTTGAGGAGAATTCATAGCTTATCTAGAACTTTGAAGATGTGTTGAAGGGGAGGGAGAAAAAGGCTATTAGTTGACGTGAAATTTGAGACGAAAGAAGTGTGCGAACACAGCGCTTTAAATAGGTTTATTTTGGGTTGCCATGGCAACCATAATCGCGTGGTCCAATTGGCAGTAACCATATATGGTATCTCTCTATAAGCATACTGTATTTTCGAGTAATTTTGCGCGCAAAAACATTTTGCCGGTAATACAACCAAGTTTCTTGCAAGCTGGTTCGACCGTCGTACTCTTCAGTTGATATATAGAAGTCTTTAGTTAGGAGAAAAGAGTACGTCCAGCAACGAAGTAGAGGAACAGATTAGTCTTAGATATTGTCTGACGCTTTCCAAGAAGGCTCAAGGAGTCGAGTTGCTCTCAGTAGCAATTTGATAGGTGGGTGCAATCTTTGATGTGTGGGTCAAGAAAGTTGAGCTGCAATAAGTGGGTAGAAGATATTGCGAAGGATAGTTAAATAGGCATTCGTGGAAAAATTTCAGCAGTAGTGAGAAGGGTCAAGTGCTTTCCAAAGTGCAGCGAGTAGTTGAATATATTGTCTGATTGACCTCCACCCGTTTTATATGAGGAAAATGCTCAATGATAGGATCATTATATAGACGACTTTGCTTTATTCATTTAGGCATGTACCTTCAGTGAAAAATGCCGACTTATCTCTGTTTTTCCATATTCTATTGCCAACAGAAGTAACCATTCCTATGCTAACTTTGTCATTCGCTTTGTATTTTTTCAACGTAAGATCGAGGTTCATAAGCTGTGTTATACGAGGCAGGTACTTAGGCTTCAAACATTCATTCTGCTCTTCTTTTGCCTATCTGAAATTGTTGCCCACAAGAGATACTGGCTTATTTACGTTCTTATGTCTCCAGATCGTCTTTCGCATTTTAGACTATTTATCTTATTTGGTGCATCTTTATTTCCCAACACCATATCTATCAGTCACTTACGTACACCTCTTGAATATCTTACACTGAAGTGAGGACTTCATTTTCAGCAATATTTTCTGTTACGGTAAACGTATGCTAAAAATGGCCACAAATCCATTTCCTGCAGCCGCACGCGGCTGTAACGAAACGAGCGAAGCGAGTGCAGAAGGACTAGTCTCGGACTATACTGATTATTGAATCATACTTTGCGCTACTGCAAAACAAATTCTGCGCCCATGAAAGCACCAAATTTACGCTAAAAGTAAACTAATTTTATGTCATTAACCATATCTATTATGCTGGAAGTATACTTTGCTTACATGAATCTGGTACTTCAGTGGGACAAAGAACTGATTCGAGTAGCGAGAAATATAATTCATGGTTAACAAATCCGAAGGGTACACTGCTGTCTTTTTACTTACCCCGAAGGTATCCTGCTGTTAAGCGCGGGCACCCACGCCGCACCCCTCCGGGATGAACATAAGCGAAGCTAACAGATTATTATCCAGCAAGTATTTACTGGCTTTCTTTGGGTTGAACTCCGAGAATGGTTTGTGGTGTTTTAAGAAAAGGGCACTTGTCCCGGCGAGAGCAATGTTCAGGGCAGCATTTTGGTCCCGGCCACGTGAGCCGTACCCTTTCTTCACACTAATGCATTCGGAATTTGTAAATAAGACTGTGCCAAAGTTTTTCTTGATATCGCCATCTTTTTTCTTGTTCGGGGTGGGAGAGAAGTTGGTAGCCGTAAGGACAGAGTTGAGAAGAACAGAATTCGTTTGTTATCCCCACCGATGTTTGTTGTAAATGTTGCTCTCTCAATTTCTTCCCACCACGCCGGTAATGTCCTCGAATAGAGGAGCACACTCCTGTTCCGGCCGAGCCAGTCATCATAAGTAAGACATTGGTTTTCTTTCCCGAACGATTCAGGAAATTGCGTTCATTCGAAGCAACGGTAGCGTATGCTTTCTGCGTGTATATATCTTGAGTGTGTTTTGACTTTTTTACTGATTTCTTTTCCAAATAAAATTTCCTCAATATATCTCTGTTATCTATCGCAATCTATAATCAGATCTAAGTTAGTTGTTTAGTTCAGTAGAACCGTAAACTACTACCTTGCGATAATTGTGCAAACTGTCGATGTCAACTGCATTTCCGACATTGTTTTTTGACAATTTCTTTTCGATAGCTTTTACCTTCTTTCCCTCTTTGGTCGCCTGCGATGCAGAAAGAATTGTCATTGCAGCGTAGCTCCACATGAAATACGGCTCTTACCCTTTTCCTATACTCCCTTTGTCTTCTGACGCGTCTTGTAAAGGAAAGGTCATCAATTTGTTTCGCAGTGATTTTGAAGGTCTTTGGTATCTTCTGGAAATCTGACGCCAAGTCATCTTCGGTCTCGTCATCCTGAGTCTCAAGTGCACTGAATCGGTTATGAAGCTTCAGATCGCAGGCAAAACGTTCAATTGGCAAAGAAGCCGATTCCGACATGGTAATAACACCGTAATCGGTGCCGGAAAACGTGATTCCTGTACTTGGATCTTCGGTCATTTCTCTGATATCCATTTTTAAAACCTCATCTTCACATTTGAAACTATTCGCTGTAATCTTCGTCAGGTCTTTGTCCTTCGTTTTCCTTTTTATTTTGCGTCCTTTACTTAATTTTTCAGACGCTCTTTTCGATCTCTTCGTCAACGATGGCCTGTAAAAGGGAGACGCTTTGCTTAGCAAGGTTTGTACCAGTAGGCTATTTTACCTGGACTGCGAGATACTTGTCGTGTCGGAAATTCTGCAATTTTTTCCGTTCCAGAAGCAGTTTTTTGTTTTCTTGTTTTCTTTCGTTTTTCAAACCATTCCTGACGGCAATAGTATCTATGAGATCTTCTGCATTCGACATGTTGGATCCACCGTCTTCGATAGCGTTGATTTCTTCCGTCAATAAACATATAGTTTCCGTCCTATCTCTGAAGCTATTTTCTAATTGCTTGACTTTTGCTGTGGTTTTAACGATATCCTTGCCGATGGCTGTAATGGTATCGCTTTATTGAACCTTTCGCAAAATCGCTGCTGAAGGCCGTACATGCTTCTTTTTGCGTTTCTTGTATCGGGATCTTGCAACTTTTCTGCTTTCCAACACAGTCCCTTGTATGCTCGTAGAGCCATATGATGAAATGTTTAGGACATTGTCAAATTTCAGAGCTGTTTGTGGCATATGCGATCTATTCGCTCAAGGTCAAAAAAGGCACCGAGAATGTATTCAGAGTTATGGGTGGCGTCGGGACAGGTTGTCATAGTCTTGCCGTTTGGGCCAACGATGTCGAACCCGTCCATGTCGTCTCTGGTACAGCATAATATTTCGAAAGTGGTGGTAGGATTTAAAACGAGGGAGTATATGGCCGACGGTCGAACAGCGGGGCAAATAGAACGCGTAAATTTTTTGTTATCAGTTATCGTAAAGACTGCATTTGCGAGCAGGACCAAAGGAGCATTCAGCAATGGGTGTCGATCAACAGCAAGCTCGCCAGTAGGACACAGAACAAAAGGCTTGATGAAGCTATACACGTCTATGACTGCCTCCGCTTCTTTCAGGTCCAATTCGGCAGTGCTAAATTCCTTTTGTAGCTTCCTCACTGTGATGTTGTCTACCGAGGCGTCTTCAAATGCTAATAGCCGCTTTGTTAGAGTTGTTAGCCTTTGAAGTCTGGAGCGGCTCATTTCTTGGGTTATTTTCCTCTTTTTTGAATTCGGCTCTGAAGATGTCGATGCTAGAATCGGGCGCTTTTTACCTGCTTGATGGCTCTGTGATGTTGGCACTTCCTCTTCCTCCTCTGCTTCGTTTTTGTCATTTTTCGTACCTTTCTGATATTCTTCGTCTTCTTCTTCGTTCCTTTCCCATTCTGCATCTTCATCGTTCAACTGGACCTTGTCCATTTCGTTATCTTCTCTTTCCTTAGATGGGTTACTTGCTAGTTCCTTCTGATTGCTCTTTTGTGCAAATAAATTTGATCTGGTTGATTTTAGGGTAGCGATAATGGCGGACAGCTTCTGTACACGTGGATCGTCCGCGGATACCCGGTTTTCGAGCTTTTTTAGGCGGCGAGTTTGATACTTTATGCGCCAGTCGAGAGTTGCAACTGACGATTTATTCTCGCACCTAGATTATTATATCCTAGTTAGATCTACATGACACGTAAGGAAAGAGTATACATACTTTTCATGTTTGTCTTTTCTTTCCTGCTCCCGCTTCCGCAAGTCGTAGTTTTGTCTTTCCCTTTCGAGAGCCAGAGCGAATCGTAATAGCAACAGTATGAGTTGTTGGGTAATGTAGGGAACCGTGGCGCCATTCCACATATTTCGACAGGCTGTGGCATATTGCCGCAGTTTTGCTATTGAAATTTTTGGGAGCATAAAGAGGAGGCAGACTGTAAAAGAAACGGGCGATGGGAAGGAAAGAGAAAAAGAGCCTTCTGTGTATAAAAAAGTAAGAAACGCCAAGGAATAAGCGAAACTCTGATTAACTCTTCTATGTGATAAATAATTGTTCTACTTGGATATCTATGATAGGGCGCGGATAATGTGCCGATTGGGATGGTTACTAACATATTTTTGTAAAATCTGAAGGATTGGTGATGATAAGTGGTTCTTCTGTCTTTGCTATTCTGTGTCCACCGGTGCCTCAGTAGCACATAGATAGAATAGAATGTTAATGTGTTTACCAAATCTGAACGATAATTACAGCCAATACATTCACTGAAGAGTCTGGAGTGATCAGCAAGACCTACCGCTATTAAAACAAAATGCTGGAGATATATCTTAAACCATTGAGTCAGGAAAAAGTAGGTTCGGAAGTTCAAAGGAAGTAGAAAATTCTCCAAGCAAGCATATAAATTTCATACACGAGTTAGTAGACATGACTAGTTTTGCTTTATCACCCAACCATGTTTCTGTTCTTGTGGCGCCGCTTACTTGAATGCACCATAACATAATAAGAGCATACCAGTTTATTCTCATGTTTATCTTAGAACTTGGCAAGATTTGGACTACTTACATTGGGGGATTCTTCTTTCTAGTTGGCGCAAAGGCGAAGGTTACCGAAGAGAAGACGAACGATGTGGTACACACCCAACCCTGGTTCCGTCGTTTCTTCTGACATTTCCCCTCCAAAGAAAATCGATTGTTGCGCGTCTTTCAAGGTATGAGTTGAGATAGATGGAGGAGTTTTTCATTTTATATTATTTCTTCTACGAATTAAGCGCGGTTTTAGGGGATTATACCACATCTAGGATCGGAGCGGAGGCGACCAGACTTAGCGTAAGAACGAACGTTAAGATGTTCATATCCGCTGGCGCAAATTACCTTGCAAGAACGGCTAAATTTCTCCTGTAAACTTCTGCATGTCTAGATGGAGAGACGGCCGCGTGTTTACCCACACAGTTGGAACTAAAAATGCAAAGACCGTTACAGAGATATTCACAGTTCCTGATATCCTCTCTTAGATAGATTCATCTTCCCACTATGGTGTTTATCCTAAATCAGCTCTCTTAGGAGTTCATAAAGCTTTGTTCGGTCCGGGCGTCACAAGTAGAATACGCCTGCTTAGTACGTTTGAAATCAAATCTAACCGTCCATGAGAAAAGATATGATAAAGTGGTAAAGGATCACTCACTCACACTGCCAAATAAGCTATTTATACTCTCAAACATGATTATATGCGCGCTATGATTGAATGGGAAATAACTAGATTTGATAATGAGACTATACCGCATTTGCTGGATTAATTGTCCCTGTTTGACATATCAATGGGAAAACGCGTAACACATAACACATATTGCTACACGAATACGTATTCTTTCTTCCTTTTTAGAAAGTCAGTAGCATTATAGAAACAAATCCAAGTCTTTCACAACTGAATTATGCGGAGCTATTCTTTAAGAGCATCGGATAGAAAACGGCTGATGGTGATCGCATTTGCTGTTAACTGAGAAACATAAATCAAACTTAATCGTAATCCCTTCTTAGTTCGTACGTTCAATTAGATCATTAAGCATTGATCAGTCGACTCTATGTTCTATTGTATAAAATACATCAACTATTTAATCATTTGCTGTAGGTGTTCCGGGCATATTTTCGATATCTTGAACATCTTCCGTTGTCGAGGTATCGACCGCGTTATCTTTGTTATGTCCTTCCACCCAAGTAGTCACCAGGTCCACGGCTGCTTTTGGATTACGCTTGTGTCCCATCAAAAAGCCTTGTAAATGAGCCATGCTGAATCGACCTTCCGGTATTCCGGCAGCAAATTCACTAGCCAACTTGACGACTTCTGCCTCTGGAAGAGCAGGATAAAATTTGGTAAACAGCTCGTAAGCTTGTTTCCTTGTGGCATTTCCGAAATGCACACGAACGTCAATACGGCCTACGAAACATGATGTTATTAACGTTAGTAGCCGGAAACATCTTCTCACCTGGCCTTATTAAAGCTGGGTCCAGCTTTTCAACATGACTTATGACTGATAAGTAATGGGAGGGAATCAGTGTTAAACTTACTTGGTTGTCATGCAAAGAATACGCCCTTCTTGAGCAGCCACTCCATCAATGGCATTTAAAAGACCTATCATGAGTCAAATCAAGCTGATGCTGGAAACTAATTTACCTGAAAACGTGATATTGTTTGCAGCTGTACTTTCTCCACGATTTCTCTGCACAAAAGCCGCGTCAACATCCTCAATCAATAAAATGCATCTGATCGAAATATTCAATGAGCTTAGATAAATCGCTTTTGGGTTTTGCAAACCTGCTTGGTGTCTCTGCAACAAGTTCCCCAAGCGTATCGTCGGTCAGACTTTTGTTACTCAGATTGACCACATAGATGTTCACTCCTAATTCGCCCTATAAAATGCTCTTTTTTCAGTTTATATTCTTAATGAATATGCTATTCCGCACCGCTAGTGAATAAACAAAACTTGTTTTCCCTAGTATGGCTGTTTAGTATGTCAGTTACTCGTCTATTGCATTACCTGATCCTGGTGTTCCATACAACAGATATCCACGGCGAAAGGGAATACCACGGTCGCTGTACCATTGTTCTGATACGAAGAATTCCTGAGCATCCGTAACCAGGTGCTCTTTAACGTTCTGCGGAATAACAATCGTGCTTAGTGGTCTTTTAGGTCGAGATCGAGTGCGACGCCAAGCACCATACTGATCTACGGACAGTCTTAAATATAAAACGGCAGGATTTCTGTGTTACACCATTACCTGCTGCAAATACTACAGTTCTACTGTGATCACGGTCAATGTACTTTCTTTGAGCTTCAAACACAAGCGACTGGATTAAAACGCGTGAACGACCAAATGTGCTTATCTGGATCTTCTCCAGCGGCGCATTTGAAGATGTCGAACCAGGTGTCAGTGCTTGAGGCCGTTCTCGCGTCAACCAGATAAGCCGATTTCTATAAGTGAAGAAATGAATTCCTAAACTATCTCAGAGATCAATTTCTTAAACAGGTTTTCGTACCTGGTGCTGGAAGGAAATACACTGGCGGAAGCATCGCATCCATCCCCTCTCCCGTCAATCTTTGACCTGCACGAGTAATGGTGGTCGAAACGGAAAACTGTGAAGTATTATTACTGTAGGGATGCTCGCTTAGCCAGTTCAATATCCAGCTGTCGAGGGAAAGTTGAGTCACCGTTCAACGGGTATAACCTAAGTACCTGTAAGATTCGTCCCGACTATCAAAGTGAGCTGTGACAATCGTGCGCTTTTTTATATACTCAAAGACATATGAGCCAAAGTAACGAAAGGTCGCCAATGCACCTAGCTTCTCATCAGCAAGGGCATTCGGTGAAGTCTCATTAACTTACCGCCAATGACGGCAAGTTGTAGACCGCCAGTTGCCAATCTAGCCGGAATCCAAAGATGAATATGGAATAATCGCGTGCTTACATACTACTCACTCGCCTACACCAAGTTTGTCAGCTACATTTGCCACGATTCCACCCAAAGTGCCCTGCGTAGCTACGTCAGTTGATGGAGGAGGTGGTAAGGAACTGATGCTTCTAGACAGGGCATTGGCTCGTCTGACGAGAAACGATATATGAGGAGGCGTTAAAAATAATATATTTGGGTTGGTCAGAGTAGGCATAATGTCCCACACAGTGTGGGGACCGTCTATTCACACCAGCAATTCGCACCCAGATACTATATCCTCTACAGCAGTGTCCACTTAAAAGAAGGTTAACAAGTTAAGGGATATTATAGTCATTCTTCTATAGTTTTCAACTGGAAGCACGTCGTTGAAATTCTGGTGGTCACTCATCCTTATTGCTCATCATTTATAAGAATACTTCTCGGATATTCATGGCAGCCATATGATCGCGGTTCCAGTACATTGCCGGGCATGATTCTTTCTGACAAACCAACACAGCATGTATCCCTGCGCCTTCTTGACCACTTGAATCCGGGCGTTCCTTGTTTTTTTGGGGGGTTTTTTCCTTGCAACGTGGGCATATTTGTGAAGTTAAGTACTCATCAACCATAAAGACATAGGTTGGCGACTGTCAAACAAAAAAATTAGAAGTAAATAGGATGACCTTAAACATTACCTTTCTTCTAAAAGCTTGACGTTTTAATTCTTTAACTATCGCTTTCGTTGGGGCAGCCACCCGACCATGCATTGAACCTGAAAAAGTCCCATTGCCATAAGCAACTTCTATAGGCTCATTTCTTTCGTCTTGCTTGTCTTTAGGGCAAGGAGCAACCCATTTCTTTTCATTCGGCTTTTTTCGATTCTGAAAACTGTACATGTTGTATTTTTTGCTATCACATAGGAGTCTCTTGGCTATTTCGGCTCTTGCTTTCTGTCTGCCGATGTATGATTTGAATTTGAGTTTGTTATACCTAGACTATGGTTACATTACAGGTGATATAACATCCTACCTCAGGTCTCTGCTATAGAATTCGGTAATCGTTTGGTAGTGCTGCATAACATATTTCACAGAGTCAGTGAGCTTCCGTAGCTCAGACGTTTGAGAGACGGTATATCGTCGATCAACTTTTTGGTTTCAGGCTCGGCATCCATATACTGTTTTCGCCTCTGGTTTGCACGATTATAACCACAGATGGAGTAGTACTCAGTAGTTGGGCTTGTGCGAACTCGGTGCGGTGACGAAGGATTGCCATCCGCAGCCACAAACACGCTTAAAAACTTCTGGATCAACGCCCCAGACGACTGCATTATCGTATTTGCCTTTCAGATTAGCCGGAGTGAGAGGTTTCTTTTTAGGGTCAAACGGTTCTTTGTACTTCTTGAATACAAATTCCACGTCCACCCCGTCAGTACGGATGACGTCCCTTCAAGCACTTTAGTAATTCAACATATGAATGTCATTGTCTTACCAGAACATTGTTCTTTCATTTTCTAGGCTTTCATAGGTAGGATAACCGATTTTGGCCATGTCGAACAAACCAAAGTACTCACGTCGAGTTTCCGAAGGGTTCACGAGCGTCTGATTGTCTCGTCTACCGGCTTGGAACAGAAGATGTGCCAATGCTTGATTGTCAATGGTAATGTGTCGCATCTGAAAGCTGTAAACGGGCAGCAGTGTAAACTTCCGGGTTCCCTTTGGATCAGTATATTTTTCCGGAGCGAACGTGTTGCTTTCAATGGCATCAATAGTTTCTTTGATAACTGGCCGTCTCGGCCTCAGGGAGTGGTTTAAATCTCTTTGGGAGCCGAAGCGAAGATTTTCTTCTGATTGCTTCTCGAACTGCATACTTGAGACTTGATCGAAGTCGCTTAGATAATGGATTCATGTTTACCAGCTGAAAACGGGAAAAGAATCAATATACCGAAATTTAAGAAACCGCAGAGTTAACGTACTTCTTCCACGATCCGGTGAACGTATGCTGTTGAAACATGTTTTTATGGTTTGCCTTCGGTAATAGCAGTTTTCTGCTCAAATAGCTTCAAGACTTGAAATAACCAGGGCAAAAACAAATGAGGTTCGGCACTCAAAATGTTCTCGTCTATGGTGGTTACACTAAATGTAGAGCGAACCAATTTCACCAGTGATTCGGATATGTCAATAATGCCTTGATTTTTATCAATTGATGTAGGCCAATGACAATCAATATCACATATCTTATTGTACATGTACTCCGCCATAGTATTGCGATCTTTCACTGTGGACGACTCCCAGAAGGCTTCATCGTTCTTGTCGGACATGCAAATCAACAGGTACTGCGTTGTCTTTTTCTTAAAGTTTGTGCAGACGTGATTGCGAATCGCCTCTTCGTATTCTTTGTCCACACTTGAGACCACTGTCATGAATCCTTTCGACTTGAACTTGCTTTCTTGAAAATTACCAAGGGTCTCCTGGAAAGTGGCAAACGCGTTTTTCAGGCTTCCATCGACATTATGTGCTTCGCCTGCAATTAATGCAAAAAGTGTGTAGCACAGCTGATGGGTGATCGGCGGAATCTCTTTTGATTCGGAAAGTAGCTTTACGAAGTAAAAGTTGGCAAAGAGAGACTCAACATGTGTCACGTCTCGCACATGCTTTACACATTCTCTGACATTTGCAGCAAAGCTTGTGCTCCGACAGGTGTTTGACAGCGAGACTTTGATTACTCACGTTTGCTTAAAGTTTTTCGGAGGCTTCCTTTTTGTGGTAGATCTTTACACAATTTGCTTGTGCTTCTCTGATGATCAGTCCCTCCGCAAGTGGGACATCTTAACGCCTTGCCGCTTGACAACTTTTCCTGTACGCTTACTTGTTGTAACTCTGCTTTTGCTTCATATTTTGCGCTTCTCTTTTCAGACGCCTTTTCAGCCTTGATCAGAGCTTTTGACTTGTTTACGGACGATGGACCTGCGAGAACTTGTAAGCAAGATCCCGAAAGCGTGGGAAAAAGTTAAGTACCTGCTTCAGGAATGCTTTCAGTGTATTTGTGGAGTGAACTCACTGTCTCATAAGCATCCTTTTGCGCGACATCGACTGAGTCTATAACCTTTTCTTTTCCTTTCTTCTTTTTGGCAGTGGGGCCAACTTTAATCATATCGCAATTTAGCTGCCAATACGCCACGGTCATAAAAGCATTACTGCTTACCTGAATGTGTTTTGCGTTGAAGGACAATATGCGGCTGGAAGTCATCATCTTCCTCTTCAATAGGTCTTTTGCGGTTTTTATGCTTATCTATTGTGGGATTGAAGAAAAATAAAAAGAAATGACAACAAAATCTGTCCGCAGCTTTCATATATGGACTTTTATTTTCTTTTAACCGGTCACTCGCTGGAGAATACAACACTGATGTTAACTTGTTTGACTCGTGATATTATCTCACTCCTTCCTTTTTAACACCTCTCAGTCAACGGAACACTCATATAAGGTTGGAACTTTTGCATATATTTTGCTTAAACTTTTGATGCATTCATTAAAAAAACGTTTTGCAAATGCATATTTATTGGAGAAATGGCATAAAATAAACTGAAGAGGGTCAGTATCTGTAAGATGACATACCGATGAGCCGAATACAGGCGATCTGACAGGTTAGTGCACCAACGGCTATATCTGCCTTCAGAATGAGGTATAAGTCTACGATAAATCGGCACATACTATTAAAAACAGAGAGTAATTTGAGGAGTTAGCCTACGGATAAAGCACAGCACACTGGCCAGCTTTGAGACACAGCTTATGAGGCTGTAGCCTACCAGCATTAGCCCTGTGTTGATCTGCCATGGCTGACATCAGGAACAATCTGTGATAAATTACTTGCCCGCCTTAGTTCGACCCAAAAGATATTGGAACACAATTAACTAAATCATAACAGAGCATAGATCTCATTCATCCTATATAACTGTCGATGTTTTGGAATACATAGGACGCCCAAGAATTCTCAGATGCATTACTTTCATCAATATCTCTGCTTAATGGCTTAAAAAAACGCAGATTTTCACTGTCCTTCCTTCCAATAGACATAAAATAGGTACCAGTCACCGGCTTAGCCCTTGGGCATCATGACAAGAAGGGTGCTTGCTGGCTACTAGTTTCGGCCCTTTGTGCCTCGCATTCTAGGTAGTGGAAAGTACCCCTCGTGTAAAGTACACTTCAAATTGTCATCACCCATCGTCGCCTATACAGGCCAATGCGCAGACAAGGTCATAAAGACCTATCTGTAGCATGGACTGCTACACAACGGAGGGTCTCGAAATTTAGCGTGAGCCCTACGGTAATTAATCAGAATGTGCTCAAAGTCGACTGCATGACAACTCTACCATTTACGTTTTTTAACGTAAATTGGTGTCTGCTCATCTCTTCCACCACTCGCTAAATCGTAGGCTTTGCGGTACATCTTTAATTCCATAATGTTGCTCTTGTTTGTGGGGTGCTTTGTTTGTTCCCATTGCGAACTCTGCAAAACGGAGCGGGCCTTCATCTTCAACAGCTGTAATGCAACCGTCCCACTTTGTTGTCCCCGTCCAGAACATAAAACTTTCATCCTGGAAAGACTTTAGTGACGGCAGAGGAATAGGGACCTATCAGCTTACCACTCAAACTTTATTACGTCAAGACGTGGCCGGAGCAAGCTGTTTAAAAGCGGTATAAATTTTCAACTAGCGCGTGTTCGCTCAGCCATCGGTGCTAGCATTAAGTCGACACTTTATAAGAGTTAGTTCAAATGTCATATTGTGTATATGTTAATCATATACCCACAAATGCTGTATAATCGAGCTTGACGAACAGAATTCTAGCTCTGCAGCTGGATGGGTAATTCTCAGGATAATTTAAGGTTCGAATTGCTTTGTCCATTGCCGCAGGACACGACATACTGTATTGAAGTAAATTAATCAAATCATTGTACAGATTTGATCCCTCGAATTCAGGCAGAGCATGTTGGCTTTTTACTCCCTGGTAATCGCTCCTCGGCAACTTGTACTTTAGCAATTGGCGGATGATCTTTCAATCTAATCAAAAATTCCAATACGCGCCAATGTATCCATTGGGGAAAGATGTAGCAATCTCAGATGTAGAGATGATAATGAAGCTAATAGACACAAAGTGGAATTATTAACGACTTCCTTATTTGAGGTGTCATTTGCTTGCCAAGCAAGCCGTCATCGATAAACGCACTTGGCAAGTGATCGCTTTGCCTATTATTTCTTCGTTATGTTTAACGCATCACTATCGCAGAGGAGGGAACCTTATAGACGTAAAGAGAATGCTTCCATCTCATGCAGCGAGGGAGAAATTATCATTGCCTTTAATCCTGACTCCACCGACAGTCGAGGTACAACAAAATCTCCTCGTCGTCCATGAGAAGAAAGGCAATTCAAACGATGCCGCATATGACATTCTTTCCCAAAACTATTTATTCTCACCTGCTTTCACACCATATGAGCGGTTTTAGATCCCGTGTATTGACCAAGCAAGCCTTTATGGAATATGGAATTTCCTGTGCAAAATCACTACCCCAGGAAACCTTTGGCAAATGCTCTGAGTAATAACATTGCGGTTTATTTACTGCAATACAGTACCGATTGACAGAACATTTGGCCGGGTTCAATGATTCCTTACTTGCTTCAAAGATTGGAGTTGCTTTTATTACGTTTTTCATTGGCACCAAAACGCAAAAAAGAAGTGTACACTCTGCGCTGTCGGAAAGGCGGAAGAAAAAACAGAATGTTAGCATTGCTTCCTGATTTCAACTTAAAGCTAATCCCATTTACTTTATATTGTACAATGGTGACAACAGACTGTCAATTGCCACAATTAATTGGTGTATCGAATATCAATTTCGTCGGTTTGAAAAGATGAAAAGCCGGATACAACCTCATGATAGCCATATGCGGAAACTTTCAATTATCATTGCAAATCTCAAATCAACCAGATCGAAATTACTCGCGCAACAAAACTTGATGTAAACAAGCAGAAGAAGCGTCCAGAGAGTGCATCTAATGGAGAATTAAACGATTTTGATATGAAAAAACATATTAATTAATAGTGAAGACATGGCACTTGAAGATGTTGAGGAAGAGTACAATGGTCAGGAAGAGGAAGAAATAGAGCACAAGGAGTGGTCTTCGGATGCGAGCGAGGAGAGGCCGCCCAGCCGGACCAGTTACAAAATTGGGACGAAGCGTGGATTCGAAACCGTAACAATATCGATGTTACCTGCAAAGAAGATGGAAAAGTCCAAAGAAACCAGTTGTTCCAGGTTGCAAAGACTGACAACAGCTATAAACCAGGTTCAAGTATTAGAAAACTTCTCCATATACAGTATAACTGTCGAATCTTTGCAAAAAAGATTCACTAAACTTGATCTGAACGCTTAAAAGGCAAGGTTATGGAGGAAATCTACTGCTTTCTGCAACCATTTGTTCTCTGCCCCACCGACGAAATTGCTGCCGACCGTCACCCTTCGTTGAACGCGCCATTAGGCTTGCTTGCAAACACGATTTTTGCAGTGACTGATTGCAAGAAGTTTTCTAGCTCTACTTGTCCTATAGTGCGTCCTTCAGCTATCTATTCGCTTGTACTAAATCAAACGACCACATTCCAGGTCTTATGCAATGTCAAGGATAATGATATGGATGGTTTTGATGTCTTCGACCCCGACGGAAATATAATTAAGACCTTGCCAGATGCAAGCCATAACCCAAACTTGTTATGGGGGCATTCTTAAATTTAAATGCGCTGAGTTGCACATACCGAAATCATAGGCTCAGGTTTGCTCATGTCATCAAAGTTAGTCCGCACCACACTGCGACCATTCAAGGCATAGTTCTAAACAGTAGAGAGGTTGTGAGGTCAAGATACAATAAAAGAAAGAAGAAGTCGACACGTGCTTCAGCATCAATAATTAAAAAAGTCGAAGAAAGCAGTGCTGTAACGGCTATCGAAAGAGGCATCAAGGAAAGCACAAGTAGTATCAAAAAGATCTAGGTATACTGGAAAGATACGTCTATCACAAGGAGGACAGGTACATGACCATCCAAACTATGTATAGTCACACAAAGCGACGACTTAAAGTACAAATGGACGTAAAGGTGGACGCAGTAATCGATCTTAGGGCAAGGGGAAGGAATGGATGTGTGATCACCCGTCAAATAGCATAACAGGGGTCTTTGTGTAACTGAATAATTTATGCGTAATCTATGCAAATGAACACAATGGCACGCCCATTCGACAACCCATCAGGCTAACCCAACTAGCATCGTCCAGAGCGTATCTACATACCATTCTCCCCATTTCAACTTGTAGTTTGTCCATCTATTCCTATTACAAACAGAAAAAAAACATAAAAATTGTCAGACAACTTGACTTAAATTGACAATCGATTTCCGAGATACAGTGGGACACGTAAGAGGACACCTCATAAGCAGTACAAAAGAGATCATGTTCTTCATTTTAAACTTGCTTTGTTTATATATATTTCACGCTGGTTTAGCTAGAGAACTGTATCAAGGGGATCAAATGAGAGGTTCTGAGAATAGTTAGATTTTTTTGGCTTAAGCTTTTTTTTTTTTCGCTTATTAGCAACCCCAATATTTGAGGGAGTTGTCCTTTCTTCTGATAAGTTCGTCTCGCGGTCTCTTTGGGATATGAGGATACAAGAGCAGAGTAAGTTTAAGTTATTTAGACTGGTATATCACAGTTACCAAGGAGTGACACCGTTCCCCTTTATCTCTGAATGAAGAAAAGGTTGCTGCACACTATTGCCAGAACATACAAACAAGTCCACTAAAGCATAATTAATCAATGTATAACCTACCTGCAGGAACTTCATTCGCTTCAACAAAGCCACTACTCTCGGTGCTAGCCGTAGAAATACCTGGATATTGGTATTTTACGCTGCCATGACTGTTCTAATGCTTTCGCAGCAGGTATGTAAGGCGCAGTGAGTTGGTTACGGACGTTTACTTGTACATTCATGCCGTTTACAAACATCGACTGACATGTGCAGTTATCTTACGTTTTCCATAGTTAAAACAACATTTGTTTCGTATTGACATTCGCAAGAATATTATGGTATCATTATTTACATTGCTATTATTATTTACTGTGTACTTTACCTTGCGTTTGGTCAAAGAACCATTTTCGCAATCCCCATCTTTGGCATAAGCTCAATTGCTTCAAGGTCGATAAATTCAAGTTTCAAGAGAAAGTACATCTGTTAGTTTTGCTTCGGTATTCAATGCCATGAGACACAAAAATTGTTCGTTCATATCACAGTTGCTCCTTCGCTTGATTCGTGGATAATGATGTTCTTACATCCGAACAAAGGTAACCGTCTTTACTACGCCGTTGCTGATTATTGACTGAATTAGCGATGTTGTGTTCGAAGACCCGTGAATGAATGGCGATTTACGACGAATGTGTCTACTTGTCTGCGCGCTACTCTGTTTAAGCGTGATATCCCTCATTTCTTATGGAAAATATTGACCATTGACACTAACACATTCATCAATCTAAGTACATCGTAAGTTTGTGCAATTTTCAGTCTGGACTACGTAGGGTTGAGGACAGGATAATAACACTAAGCTCTATCACTCAACTTCTAGACCATCAGTTATGTGGCACAACTGCGTACCCAGCATGTAATCTCTAAAGGTTTTCTTGAAAAATTTGTGCAAGTCATTTATAACGTTTGCTTACTATTGCTGTACATAACAGATCAATCGATGGATTGCCTTAGAAATTGGTCAATGCTGGGTGGAATCATGGTAATGCATGCATCCTTACGGTTTGCTTACTGTCTATACGGGTGCTTACCAAACCAATCTTGCAGAAAAGACATTTGCCGAAAATCTATAATGCGCCAGATATGTCTTGCTATTGATAGAGATGGTACGTACTCTAATAGATATATACTGCTTTTTGTAATGCAATATATGCTACTTAGAAAATACTTTTATACTGACGGGATCTCCACTTTCCTATCAGTTAAGGACGGTACATAAGCTGGTGGACGTTGACTTACTACTGTAGCATAAATAAATAATGAGTGGAAAGACATAGGCTTTCGGTTATCGATGGATTGACAAAAAGTTTGCCAGTTCATGCGTGTAACACTTGTTTATTCAGACACGTAATCATTCCATCGTTATGTGGCATCACGATTGGAGCCATGGCTCTGCTTCTTCATACAGTGCTTCCATTCCTCTTGGATTTCTTTTTAGGGCAGCTTGTTTCACAATATTGAATAACAACAATTTCCCTATTTCCTCGGATTATCCCACCATTAACACGTCATACCATGGCGCGCCTCTCCAGTGATAAGACGACATGTTGTCCTCTTTCATCCTTTGTTTCAACTCTATCTCTTACTCTATCCTCAATTACATGATCTATTGATATATTTATCACTTCAACATATGACAAAACTACCTGGTAAGTCAAAGCGCACAGACATGAGAAGGTTACCTAACCGCATGATTCCAGTATGTTAGACCAATCTTCCATGTATGAAATCAGAAGAATAGAGAATAACATGCTGGACTCTGAAGAGAAGCTAATTTCCTACTACTGCAACAACTATCATCCATTAACACTATTTCTTCCAGAAAATGCACACAACTCTGAACAAAAAGTATCCACAAAGCATCTTTAAGAGAAGCATTGTGTGAACTAAGGTACGACAAGATTGAATCTTGTTACTATTATGCAGAAATCTAATCTCATGATATAATAGATATTGAAGAATACAATTCCAATAACTTTCATTGTACGACTCTATTATGGTGAATTGGCGCAAGTATCCGTCTGTGAGAACAAGGACAACGTATGCTTCCGGACATCCAAGACAACTTGAAACATTGGATGATTTCGGGCAGATGAAATCCAATTAAGCGCTAAGATAACAAACCAGACAAAATGCTACAATAATTCCTAAGTTTAAATTTTCTGTGGTCTAACGACGCAGGCAAGCAAAACATTCTCAATTGGGTGGGTTGGTGGGCTCTTTGTGTCGAATGCAACCTTTCTGGACTTCTCTCTTTTGCGCTCAAGCCCATCATAGATTTAGTGCGACGTGTGCAGCCAGCCGAGTGCTGGGATACCCTTCGGGCTAAGTAGAAGACATCAACCATATCATTATATATTTTACGCTGCTCTAATTAATTCTGCGTTCACTGGAAAACCAAATTCCATGTAAGCGAGATATACTTTTGGTATAACTTAGTAATGGGCCATACTTATTTTATGTTTAGCGCAAACTATCTTCAAATGGACGCGAAGTTTCCGTTAGGGTAGCATAAAATTACATTCCATAAACAGTATGATCGGCTAATACAAGAAGTAATCAGGTGTTTCACAGCATCTTATCACAGTAAAAAGAAAACTCATTCATTCAATGCTTTGCTACGCACTCCATATCCCCTTTCTGTTTTTCTTTGTCTAGTTCTTTTCAATAGCATCTCGTTGTGATTAAGTAGGCAAATCATATTTTGACAACGGAGACATACAAGAGTCTTCAGAAACCTTCCTAATTATTGAGTGGTGTATGTTTGGCCTATTGAATTATATATTGTGTGGATATCTTTATCTATATAATGTCTTCCAAAGATTCAAAACGTTTTTCTCAGTTGATCCTATATTGCTTACCCTTGTTAATGGCAAGTATCATTGAAGTAATGGTGTCTCAGGGTCCCCCCACAAGCCACGTGGGAAAAAGCAGGCTGATGATGACTCCGTGACTTTGTTCATGGCTGGCTGAAGGGCAATTGCTTTTCTCTCTCCACCAGACTTAGTTTTGTTCTGCCATTTCCCGAGTATCCTCCGGTATTTGCAGAAGAATGGTACGTGTTTACTGGCAGCTCGTGCAACATTTCTGCTACAGTCTGTACTGCATAACCACATCCGGTTCACCTTACTGCCTCTAAAGTGTTGATCTGATGGTTATCTTATTTAGTATCATCATCTATACAGCTACGGTCAGCAATCGTCACCGTCGTCACAGCAGCCGCAGGAACAGAAGCAATCTCCATACACCCAACAGTCTTTTCCGAAGCAACAATATCCCCAAGAATCATATTCTTCTTTATCGGATGTTCCGCCTGGGTCAAGTTCAATGCAGGGTTTACCAGCCTTTGCCTACCTGTCACAACAACATAATCCTATGCAGCCGAATATGCCAATGAAAGCAGAAGGTGTGCCCACAGTACCCCAAAATTACGGTAATTATAAATCTGTACAACAACCGCAGTCGAATCCACCACAGATGCAATCGCCTATGCTGAGGCAGGTGCAGCACCAGCAAAAACAGAAACAACCACACCATCAGCAAAATCTCTATTCACAAGCAGCTCAACAACGACAGCACCATCCACAACAGCAGCAACAACAACAGCAGCACCATCCACAACCCCCACAACCACAGCGACAACCGCAACAGCCATATAACGATATAAGACATAATGCTACCATGATTGCTTCTCGATCTGCTGAAGGGGCGGCTCTCGGTCAGCACTACAATGGATATGGTTCGGTACGAAATGAAGTTACGGCGCAGTGATCGGCGAGTATATTTAATGGTATGGTTAGGTAGGAAACACACAACAAGACATTGTTGCAAGTCTAGCGCCGACGCATTCAGTACCTCCAGTTTACAACCCAGTCGATATAAGTAGTATTGTACATAGCCCAGTGGTATCTATGCCCGACTTACCGACAACGTTACCACCGCTAAACTCAACTGTTTTGAATACCTCATCTTCTCACATGGCGACCCCATCGACGCAGTCTCCCACCCACCAGAAACATGCAAAACATGCTATGATGGCAAGATCTGGTAGAGATAAAACCTGGGCACCAGATGAAGAAGCGTTGTTGCGGTAAATAATTGTGATCATAAGGAATATGTAGGGTTGATGTCAGGTTTTATAGTGGCTCTTTGTCTCCAAGCGTCTCCCATACGATGGCTCAACAGGATCCCTCAGTCCTCGCCCAGTTTCAAAACTCTGCCGGCGCTGTTGAGCGACGCGGGATGCCACAAGAATATGAAAATCAAGAGATGCACGAACTAAATCCTTATGGATGCGACGTACCTGGATGTTATGCGAGTTTTTCTGCATCTAATGGGCTATTCTATCATATGAAAAATGCCCATCCAAGCCTTGAGGGCGTGGACAAGCCTTACCGTTGCGCGATGCCTAACTGCACCAAGCGTTATAAGAATATTAATGGACTTCAGTATCATCTCAGGGAAGCAAAAGGTTCGTCAGGTCATGGCGCTCCCGCATTAGCTGGGGAGGATGGAGGAGGCGGCAAGCCATTTAAGTGCCAAATACCAGGTTGCAAGAAGGCATATCGAACGGCGAATGGGTTACGATATCATCACACACGAGGGCATAACCTCCAACTTGCCATGGATGAAATACAATCGCCATCCCAGCAGCAATTTCGTATGCGACGAGAAAAGTGGTTACCAGATAATAGTAACGTTTAATTTTGCGTCCTTGAGCTTTGTACTTTTTTTTTACTTACATTATTGCTCCAAACATGGGGAGAGAGGATGGAAATGGAGGTTTTGCATTATTCGCCGCATGTTTAATTTTTTTCATTGTCTCGTCTCTATCTCTATCTCTATATTCTCCCTGTCCTCCTCTCCCTCTTTCTTTTTTCACTTTTAATACGGTTTGCTTATTTATGTTGCGGCAACACCATAAACGCGTCAGATCGCGCAAGTGTAGTCACAATTTGTTTATGCACGTTTACATGGGATCGACGGAGAATCAGGTCAACAAGTCTAGCAAGTTTAAGCAGTAGCCGTGGCTGTCCGATGTTTACAAGCCATCATTGTTAAAGATCATCAAAATAATACCTATTCTTCTGTACAAAGACTGTTTGACAGTAGCCAAACGAGTTCGACAGACTGTGGAAACGAGAGAAGTCTCGAAAGGATGACGTGCATGGTTAGCAATCTACGTGGCCTTATTGTCCAAAATACAACATCCAACAGCAGCATGTTCTCCTTACCTTGAAGATAACAGTCACTTTCGCTGAAAGACGTCTTAGTGTACACGGTTTTAGTAACTCAAAAAAAAAAAAGAAATCTTCTTCTGCATAGAAGGACCGAAAATAGTGATGATGGATAATGATTTCCATAAAATCAAGATAGTCTTGTACATTAACTGCATCCTGAACATGATATGCCCATCAGTTACTGTCATTTGAAGTTTTTTGTTTTAAGACATACTGTTATCTTCTAGCTAAATTTCGACGTGATCAAGCAACCCGAACACTCGCTTTTTATGGTTAATGTACGAAGAATTTTCATGGAAGGTCACCATAAAAATTCCTGTCGGTACCTGTCTACCGACGCTGATAACAAGGCTAACACTGCTGCTGATGATGTCAGGTACGTCTGAACCACTGTTAGCATCAAATGGTGATAAAGCGTCTGTTTGCTTTCTAAGAAACGCCAACAAAGCATAGATATAGGTAATGCCTAGATGCATGACAAAAGCATATATATGATATATGGGATTCAATTGCTTCTGGCGGCAGTGGTATTGCTGTTGCTGTTGATGAAAACGGTATTGCTGATAAAGCCAAGGAAGAAAAGGAAAGATCCAATAAAAGATATATCTTCTGTATGTTAAACTAAAAGATCCTATCTCCATGTTATTGGAAAAGTCGCACGGTTTTCTGTTGTTTTTTGTACAGTTTTTTCTTCTTTAATTCATATTACGCCCTGGATGGCGGAGAAATCTAGCATAATCACATAAGACAACTAAAATACAAAATAAGTGTCAATCAATCTTACCAGAATAACACCATCGCCACGTACAAATAACATATCAAAGTTGCGTTTGACGGTCTATCCACCGTGATTAGAGCCTTTCTACACTTCAAGCCACATATCTACGAGTTTACCCTAATCACTTCCTCATAGGTGTCCTCGTTAACGTCCACAATGGTTATTGTTTCTTCCACATCGCCCAAAACCATATTCATATGCCCATCATATGCCTTCCAGAACAGTCAAGTCAATGATGAGCGAGGCAATTCTTTTACTTACGTGCAGACAACCACGTAATTCGCGATCGCCTCTGAGTTTGACATAGATTCTTTCGTCCAACGATAACCGAACAAGATCGAGAGGTTCTTCTACCGCGCCAACATCGGTGGTACCGGCAACGTCAGTCATAATTCCAGCAGTACAATGTCAAGGCGTAGTCCTCAAGGCGCCACGCCGCTTCATTTTGCACCACCGTTGCAGTCACGAGAATTCACGTGCACATCTCCGTGTCACCAACGAGTACTACTCCATTGAAACTCCGGATTAATGGCAGGCTATGGGCGAATTGACGTGGCCAACACGTTCCATTATATGACCAATTAGCCATGGATGCTCTCGATAAGCTTGACATATCCCAAAGAGAGAAATTGGAACAATTTCAAGTGAGTACATACCATTAGAACTCCTAAATGAAATTGATGGCAAATGGTCAAAGTCCATTACACATACAGAAGACATTGTCGCAGCCATTGATAAACTTACGGAGCATAATTGGAATTTAGAAGTAAGAACAACTTGCTATGTGGAAATATATGTAACTGATTAAGGTTCTTCTTGTTTTGTACCGTTTAACAGAGAGCTATTCAGCACGTTTATGACAACAAAACGACCTCATCGACAGCCAGGCAAACTTCTTCCATCCCACAGACTCCGTCTACTCCAACCCAAACACGTCGTACACAATTTCGTCTTTTTTCCATATTCACTTGGCCTTTTGGACTTGTCTGGAATATAACGTGGACATTTCTTTCCCTTGCGTGTGAGTCTGCCGTGCAACTGCGTCCAACGAAAGGCCATCGACTGACCAGCTGAATAGCTCGTCTTCTCTCTCGACGCACTATTACTAATACTCAGAGACAAGACCCACGTACCATTGCCTCCCGCTTTTTGCGTGATTTCGAATCATCCTATGGCGAGACGCACCTGAATTTTTTCCAGGGCGGTTACTCCCAAGCGCTAGAGAAGGCCAAAAAAGAGTTAAAGTTTTTGCTTGTGGTGCTACAAAGTGATGAACACGACGATACAGAGGAATTTTGTCGGTAAGGCTCACAAGGGGATGGATATTATAAAGACTGAGATTGAACTAGAAATATCTTGACTTCAACCGATTTAATCGATTTCACGAACCGCAACCAGGTGCTCATATGGGCAGGAAACGTGCGTGAAGCAGAGGCTTTCCAAGGTGAAGAAACAGACATGGAAAAAAGCAAAAGAGAACCTAAGGCTAAAGTACGTTTTTATATATCAGTGAGTTCCACGCTTCAAGCCACTGCATACCCCTTTCTCGCAATTATTACTCTACAACTGCCTAATGGGAATATAACATCGTCCGGGCCAAAAATGGCTGTTGTTGACCGTATCGAAGGTTTGACAACATCAGAGAGCATTATTCGTCGTTTTGAAGCAGCCATAGAACGGTATGGACCTGGTCTAAACCGTTTGAAGCTGGAACAGGATCAAAGGGAGATGGAGAGACGGTTGCGAGAAGAACAGGATCGGGCGTATCATGAAAGCTTGAAAGCAGATCAAGAAAAGGTAGATATTATGTAGCTTTTATGGGTTTTAAACCGCAGAGTATAGGAACGCAAGGCCAGAGAAGAGCGGGAAGCTTATGTCCGAGCCCAAGAAGAGGAGCAACAAGCAGAACGAGAAAGAGAACGACAACAGCAGTTACGTGAACAGTATATTCGCTATCTTTGCAATCATTTACCAGCAGAGCCTGCCGCGGATGACCAAAATGATGTGACTAAGATAAGTTTCCGACTAGCTAATGGTGAACGTGTCATTCGAAAATTTCGAGGGAAGGATCGCATAGAGGTAAGGCTCAATATCCATATCTGACCATGCGTAACACCTATCGCTCACTGTGGTATATACCTTAGGCTCTGTATCAGTTTGTCGAAGCATATCCATTTCTGAATACGCCAACCCAGGCGGATGACGCTGCTCCCCCTAGTGATTATCAACATCAATATCAATTCACCATTATCTCCCCTTACCCGCGAACAGTATATCATCCTGATAGTCAACGGTTGATACGCGAGGAAAGGAGTCTTTGGCCTAGCGCGACTCTCATCGTGGATTCTGAGGTAGATGATGACAATTAGAAAGCAGGAGCATGAGACTCCGGTGAATAAAAGTTGGATACAACTTCTATACTCGAATGCTTAACTTAATAACCTCCTTTAAAACGGAGTTCTCATATGCACAAGGAAAGTATCTGTAACTTTTATCTCTATGGCATGGAAAAGCTTGACCTAGAAAAAGCCCTTATAAAAAACAAGACCAGCATCTGGTACTCATTCGGCCAGCCTTTTTTTTCCTTAAAAAGCGAAATCTTTAATAGACAAGAAAAACCTCTAGAGGTCCATCATCATGTCGTCGTCTATCTCATCTCGGGCTGTGGAGTGAGCGATTTCTCGCCGTATTTCGGGGGTGATGCCCGCATGATATTTTGTTTTGACAACACTAAGGATCGCGTCTTTCTGGTCTGGAACTAGATCTTGCTTATATCTGTATTTGATAGATGTTAATACTCCTAATACATCTCAACTCCTTCCTTACCTCTGTACAAATACCAGTAGCGACTGGTGCCATAAAACAGGCATTTCACGAGGATCGTTCTCAAACCGATGAAAATGTTCGACAAGCGCATCCACTACCTTGTATGGCAAAGCGTATTTTTTATCAAGCAGGATTCGGATGAACAAGCTGTTAGGACCAGTATACTCCATCTCCGCCAGACGCATAAGGGCAGCAGAGGAGTGAAGAACAGGAACGGACACTTTAGAAAGAACGCTGCCTACAATGGCTGCTTCCTTCAAAGTACATGTGCCTGAATCACACAATGGAAAGAGAATCCCTTTAAAGAACGGACCGGGTCTGTATAAGCCCTTTTTTAACGCAAGGTACAGATGGTAATCAAGTTTCTTGTTTTCCTGGATATCTTCTCGTACACGGTCCAATAACACCAGCGAAAAGAATCTGTATGAATGTTAGCTTATTCTTACTTTCATAAGACACATTTACCTTTGTGTCTGACTTCCTTTCAGATTTGACACAAACATCCGTGTCGCTTCGTATGTAGCGTGAGGTGTCCATGTTTCTGGCCTAGTCAAGTATAAAATCTCTTCCCAATTGACCAAGGATGGGATGATCTTGAAAGCTTTGGGCAACTTGCCGGATTTATAGCGACTTAACAACTCACCAATCCTAAAAACAAGCCAATTTCAGATCAGCTCCGTTATATAACCTATATCTTTACTTTGTGTAGACTTCCACAACTTTGGGATTCACAGATGGCATCAGTCCTTGATCGTCGTCTACATATAATGTAAATCACAGTAATTCTTCCTCCTGAAGAAAATCATACCTCCACTATTTTTTCGTTCGTCTGCTTCATTTTTCTCATTAATTTTTTCCATAATAATATCTGCTAAAGTTCTTCTCTCTTTCGGCGCATTGGGTAAGAACTTGTTTAAAACATCGGCATCTTCGTCTTCCAACTCCAGTTCTTCATATTCGCCATACTTATCAATATCCTCCAATTCCTCATCGCTGGGATCAAAGCCCAATGGGTGTTTTTTGTGTCTACGACTAGGCGTCCTGAACTAATAGGTTAGACCTAACCTTCTAGATCTTTGTTTTTGCTACTCACGGTGCTTCTTCCGGATCTTCGTTCACTTTCTCGATCTGGGCCTGCTGCTCACGAGCGATCTTCAAGATCTTCTTTGACAGTTTGGGATCCAAGTATTCCTAACATAGTACAGTCAGGACCATACATGTCAGTGACTGTTAACCTGTTCCTAACCTCTATTTCTTCTTCATGGTTATTGCGATCGATGAACTTCTGTCGCGGTGTTTTTCGATGCGAACTTTGACCAGGACTGTCCGAAAGCTGTGCATGCAGTGGGTCGTGGCGTAGAACTTTTGTCTTCTTAGTGTTGTCTTTACCCATGGTAACGCAAAATGCCGCAGAGTGAAAAGGAGAAGAACCTTTTTTTTCCCAGTAATTTATCGGTCACGAAGATGTTTCTCGTGACTGTCTATTACTTGGACGGAATCTCAATGTCAATTCCTAAGCTTCAATTCATTTGACGCTCGTTATGCCCATCTGCTTAATCCGATCGATTGATGGATGCATTAGACAAAAACCGATATTATTTTTAGTGATAAATATCTTTTAGAGGCTGAAATAGCTGCCTCAACCTTTTTATTTAAGAAAAATTTATAGAAAAGTTCGACCGATGTTTGGTCTGCATTATCATTTTTTGCACGCTAGGTCTTGCTAGGTTACAACACCCTCTGATATTCAGTTTGATTAAGTGTTGGAGCTGAACTAGACATTTCAGTACATTATCTGTGACGTTTGGGTTGTAGGAAAGGTCAACCAGCTCTAATGCTGGACACGCCTGAAGAACTGCATATAGTCCGCTTTCGGTTATATTTGGGCATCTTTCCAGATTGATCTCCCTCAGTCGAGGCGCACCTATACTTGCCAGAAGAAGAGCAAATCTCTCTGTTATTTCACGATTCATAGCAAGATCAAGGACTTCTAGGCTAAGGTGAGCAACTTGAACTAACGGTATAATGCCTTCGTCGGTAAGACTTGCGTCACGCAAAATCAACTTGGTCAGTCCTGTAGCCGATAGGATGGGTATCTCTTCAAGGTATGCTTTCCATGCCAAACTCTCTACATCCAAGTAGTATGGATCGATGAATACTTCTCGCATATATAGGCAATGTTGCTGAATCAGCCTGCAGAGAGAACCCGTGCTTCCAACTTTGTTGCCATATAACATGATATACCTCAGCTCGGTGCATCGTGGAAGGATATTGGATAAGGTACGGTGACTAAGATAGCCACTACTAAGACACGACAAGTCAAGGAGTATTAAGTTTGCTGGAATAATTGTTTTCTGCTGGATATCTTCTGTCATAGTATCTTCGCCACCTTTGAGTGACAAATGGCTCAACCGAGGACAGGCTGCCAGCACCGACCCAAAGACGAACGTTAGGGGTACACCTTTGCAGCTTTCCAGTCGTAGATGAGTCAGATGCAACCCGATGCTTTGAGTCATGTACAGGAACGTTTCTTGTGGAATATCACATTGAATCAGCTCTTGAGAGAGAGAAAGAACAAGTTTCTTAAGCTTTCTCGATAAATAGCTGTTTTTTCTTGTTACCCAAGGTTTTCAGAGACCGACATTCGTTTTCGATAAGCGTTTCAAATGCTGATTTCAAAACTTCCTGTCGGGCATACGCTGAAAACCGTCGGATACATCTTCCAGTACGAACAGACATGATTTGTTGCAAGGTGATACGGATAGGGACGAGGAAACAAGTAGCGAAATCCAGATTTGCCCAGAATTCAGCCCACGCAAGAGTCCAAGAGCGCCAACCATGACAAACGGAGAGACAGACAAGATAATCTCTGAAAGATAAATTTAAAAAGATGTGACGAACTAGTTCGGTAGGTAGGTGCGACACAAAGTCTTTAGACATAGAGCAAAAAGTTGGAAAACGGAAACAAGAGTATTCGTACTGAAGCGAACGCTTTCGCGGGTTTTTTGTTTTCTTCTTTGTCATTAATCACGCAACGTTAAAATGAGAACCACCAAAAAAGAAAAAAAAAAGCTCAAATTTTTTTCCCATACACTAACCAAAAAATTCTCTCACCAGTTAGTATAACAAAGCGCGATTTTGCACTTGTTCTATAAAAATGCTCCTTTTTCTCCTTATCCACGGGTCCTTTAATCACAACAGATAATAGTATTTACTCAACCATACTTTTTATTGCCATCACTGTGTGGAGGCAGGCAAACACTTTTCGGCGAATAGAGCTTTTATATGCATTCCTAAATCAAAGTTAGCAGTCCAAGAGTTTGATTTGCGTATGCTCACCGTTTTCTGCACAGCAAACCCTTTTATACTGCTGTAGACGTTTGATGTTTGTATGGCCTTAAGCGTCTCATCTAAAAATCGTTGCTCGTCTTCTTTCGAGTGCAATCCAAGTTTAGGTCCAACAACGGGTAAAACGCTCTTTAAGCCTTGAATCCGTGACCATGTACACTTCTTAGCGAGTGCCGTTGGTGATGCTGCAGATGTATCCTTAATAAGGGGAAAACCGAGCGCATATACCTACATAAATTAACGGTCTTTTCTGCACGCTCAATTATCTTTGCTCCGGTTTGTTCTATGTGTTTCTCAAGCTTGTTTACAATGTACGGGTCTTGTCCACGAGCAATCGATGATTCCATAACTATGTTTTGTAAGCTTTGTTGCTATTGCTGTTTTAGTATCACTGACCTGCAGTGAACGCACTTCGCACAATCGCGTTTTCAGGGATCTATATCAATAAAGTAAATTTTTTATTTGTCATTGTCTTTCGCCGATTGACCTTAAATTCAGGTTCCATCATCTGAATGATACCTCCTGGCTTAGTCACGCGTAATACTTCCTTTATAGCGACAGGCCACTCTTCACTCTTCAGGGCCAATACGAAGAATCGCATATTAACCAGATCAAAGGTATTGTCCTCGAATTCTAGTCCATGGAGGACATTGCCATACTGGAACCTGACGTTGTCGGACATTAAGGTGGGATTCACAACTTGCACAATGTCTACGCCAATAAACGTGGAATTGGGATATGCGGAAGCCATATCCTGGTTTTAGTATTATCAAGTTAGCATGGAAAACCTCGTTCCCATTTCTTATCAGATATATAACATACAAAACACCATGCACCCGAACCGGAGCCTACATCAAGTACTTTGGCACCATGAGAAAGTGGAACAGCTTGGGAGACACTATGCAAAACATTGTTGCTTTTCAAAACGTATTATTTCAGTATAACTGAGTTTATGCTAAGACATTGCGAAAAAGTTTTTGACTTTACCCGCCGAACATCTCCTTGACGACGTAGTGTTGCTATGATCAAGTGGCCGAGTGGATTACTATCATTTACTACATACTTCTTTGTCGGCCTACCCCGGTAAGTCGGCTCTGTTCTTCTTCATCCTTGGGCAGCCAGTAGGTTGAGTCCGCCACTTCGTGGTATTCACGCTTGTTTGGAACCGGAGTCGTGTCGATTTCATCAGTGGAGACCATACCAAACGTTTATTGTGTGGTGAACTTGGTATATTCTGTTTATAACGTGGCATCGGATTGCAATAATCGGTTAGTTTGGTTTAACTTTGTTTTATTGTTCTTACTTCCTGACTAACAAGGAAGTAGAAAAGGAAGAGAAAAAAACAGTATATGGTGGTATACGAAATATTTCTTTCCTGCTTGTGTCTCCATACTGTTACGTGACACAGCCTATAGAGGTGTCTTAGATTGGTCACCTGTTTAAGCCCTGATTTTTTTGTTTTGGGACAAACCGTCGGCTCTCAGAAAAGAAACGGCACGGATCTCGTCTTTTGCTTTCGTTAAAAGATCTGTGATTGACATTAATAGGATTTAACCGGTTCGGTGCGCTTGCTTTCCCTGGCATGCTATTTGCTCTTACCGAAAAACTAATTTGTTCTTCGATTGGCCCCAGCTTGCCTGCAGCAAACAGAAATAAAACTGTCGTTCTGAAGTGTTTTTCATTTACTGCAATTCAAACTTTACATTAACCACATACGGCACTATCAGAAAAGTCGCTGTTGTGGTGCTGGATCAGCTTCTGAAGGCATATACAACAAAGCAAGAAACATTCAAGTGAGAATGCAAAGCGAACATAGGAAAACAAAAGGAAACAACTTTTTGTTATAGGACGTCTTCTAAGTCTATGTTTGTTCATCAATCAATTTGGTGAGCTGGCTGTGAGGGTATCACTGAGCCTCCGTATGCTTGAGCGTTTTCTCTAGCAGGTTCGATGAGATGCAGGTTTTAACCCCCCCTATCAGTGATAAGTCATGTCTTGAAACAGGCCATACTAAACTTTGGTGCTAATGCTGTAGGATCATATAATTAATTCACACATTTGCTTTTGGCGTTTGCACATACTGTTTATTCAACAATTTTTACGCTACTCTAAATAAATTTTGCGTCCATGCAAGGATCAAGTTTGCGCTAAAAGGGATAGAAATATGCGTCATTAGTAAATGGATTATGCGGGAAATATATTTTACTTACGTGAACTTGTCCCTTCCGTGGACACAAAATTCATTCGAGCAGCGTAAAAGAATGTTCATGGTTAGTAAATGGAAGGATAGCTTGACATCTTTTTTATTTTCACTTATCTCCAAAGGGTAATCCTACCCAAAGGTAGGGGCCGGCCCCGCACCTGTATCGGTGGGGGCGGCGAGAGAGAGGCACGGCTTCCATGGATTGGCCGGTTAGAGTGTAACGCACTGCAGAGGACTTGAAGCGATGCAACACCTGGCGAGGACTTGGAAGCAGAAGATAATGAATGACACTGTGCATAAACAGATAAAATTTCGTTTTCACTTACCGAGTGGAGCAGGGAGCTTACTCACACAACCAAGGTGGTTCGGGACAGAGGTCATGCAGGCTAAAGGTTACAGAAGAGGGACATCAGTCATTCTGTACATATAATCAATGCGAAGTACATACCGGGAATGTTTTGGATAACAGAGCCAAAGAGCCAAAAAGGTGTTGTCCCTTCGCTTTTAAATAGTACGTGATTACTATAAACCAAAAATCACAGTCATGGATAAGAAAATCGATGGATGTCTTATGGATGACAATAATTCAGAGATAAGATAACAATTCTCCCAAGAGTAAAAATGGACTCAGTCTGATAGAAGGTCTTGAACAGAATGGAACATCTGTAGAGGAAATAAACCCTCTTCGTTCGTTCTATACGTCATTGATACTATCATATCCGTTTCTGTCAGTTATGGCATCAGAAGCTGTCAGGGCAATGGTATCCGGTTCCCGGTTCTGCTCAATTGTATCGCCTTATATTCCACTTTTATTTTCCCTGAATGTAGCTATGTTCTCCTTTTCTTCTATTATATCTTAAACTTTGGCTATTAGGCAATCACAACAGATTGGATCGCCACGGAATGAACGGTTATTATCTTGTCATAGATAATGTACCCATCCATACACCAGTCAAGGTTAAGCAGTTGGTCGAAAAAAGAGGATACGAATGTCTCTATCTTTCTCCCTACTCTCCCTTTCTCAACCCAATAAGAGAGTTTTGGGCCAAAGTGAAAGCTGGGTAAGAAGGGAGCCCTTACAAGTTGACGATAACCGTCAAGAGCGTATTGTTCAAGCAGCGCAAAAAATAAAGCGCCTAGACTGTCAAAGATGGATCAGACACTCTGAGAGCTTTTTACTTAGATGTAAAAATAGAGAACCACTTCTTTAAATAAACTCGTCTTGCTGTGGTTTGAAATGAACTATCTCAGTAAATAGTGAACATGGACACGACTGTACGCAAAGAAGGGTAGTCTGACCGCAAATATTTTCATCCAATCATGCAAAAGCATTTTTTGGATTCCGCAAATACTTGAATCCCAGTTCGCAAATAAAAAAATAGAAACACGCAGACAAATACAAAAAAACACTGTAAATCCAAGTTGAAATTAAGGGCGACTAATTTCGTTTTTTGCTTCGCCTTTTAGCCCATGTCACGCAGCAGCAGCCTTATAAAAAAGGGAATTTCGGCCAATGACGTCTTGCTTACATTTCTTTCTCCTACTGTTCTTAAGCAATGACAATCACCTTGCGAATATTGCCTGACGAATTTACCCTTTATCAATGGAGCAGAGAGTATAAGCTTTCGTACGACCTGCTTAACTTACCGTGGTACACGATATCCAAGACTGCATCAGAACTGTCTCTATTGGTCCCCTCGGACAGTGTTGCGCCAGAATTACTTCAGGCAACGAAGAAAGAATCTGGATGGCGGTGTCTTCAAGTAGATGCTCAAATGGACTTTAGCTTGGTTGGTATTCTAGCGGCCATCGTCGATCCTCTCCGTGATCATCAGATACCAGTATTCGTTGTCAGTACTTTCGACACGGATTATGTGTTAGTGAAGAAAGATACCTTGGAGAAAGCGATTGGTGTCTTGGATGCAGTAACAAACATAACACTTAAACCAGGACAATCTGTGGTAGATTGAACAAATGTACAAATAAAGTGAAAATCGGGAAATCCGACGTCCTGTGCCTTTTTCGTTCCCTGACCCGTGTGGCCATGTCAAGCCATCCTTATTACCCACGTACATTAGATCTTCCTCATTATGTTTCCAATCAGCGGTCCATGGGTGAACTCCTCATGGTCGTTGGCGGTGTATTTGGTATCATATGTATAGGAAGTTTTCTTTTGGCAAGAACTAGACAACATGACTGGTTAAGCTCCCTTCGCCTTTCTTGGTTCATCATCTGTGGGATCTTGCATTGTGGTTTCGAAGGCTACTGGTTGTACCAACGTGATAATGTTGCTGGTCGCTCTGACATTTTGGCGGAACTTTGGAAGGAATATGCTCATGGGGATTCTCGTTACTTATACAACGATCCTCTTTTGCTTGCCCTTGAAACTTTGACTGTGGTAAGGAATTTGGCTTGATCTTTCAATGACAAGGTGCATTGACCAGAAAGAAAAAAATTTAGCATGCATGGGGCCCATTATGCTTTCTATGTGCATGGACACTGTGGAAGCGTTCTCCAAGTCAGTATTTATGGCAGCTCTTGGTATCCATGGCCCATCTGTTCAGCTGTTCATTATACTTTGTCATGGATTTCCCGGATGGCTTCAAGAATTGCGATCCACATCCTTTCTATTTCTGGATATACTTTGTCGCCTTTAATTCACCTTGGATACTGGTAGGTGATCAAGAAAACTTTAGACGAAATTTAACCTCGGCTCAAAAGGTACCATTTGCCTTGATTGTCCAAAGTTTCAGAATCATTTCACAGGCTTTTGGCAAAGTTAAGATTGAATAGACATGGATTGAGACTGATATGAAGTGCGGATGGCAGTCAATATCATCGTACATGCACAATAAGCGAAGGGGGGTTTTGGTATAAGTGCTTTATATTCAACTTGCACTCCAAATTGTAATATAAGCAGTGCTCTTGTTTTTAGAAAAGAGCTCATAGTTTTTATCCATTACGCTAAAAGGGGTATTATTCCATTCTATGGGTAGGTATTATTTGTGGAGTTCATTTTGCAACTGGTTGACCAAACTGAGTCAATAAACGATAAGTTAGCATAAAGTGATCATGTAGAGAGTAAGTATCGCTTACTGAGTTAACTGATCGTTCATCTGACGACTTGAGGTATAATCCTTTTTCAGTTTCTCTATGATCAGATCGTTCGCTTGCTTGTGGTTCTGCCAGCCTTGGATAGTTTCATTGTATTCTCGGATACGTTTCTATAGACACAAAAAAAATATAAAAATCGAAAAAGAAAGGTAGATAGGGTATAAAAACAACAGGAGAGAAAGAAAGAAAGTAGTTTGTTTGCGCGTAAAGTTTAAATCATCAAAGTGCAGTACTTCGCACACAGAAGGGAAAAACAAAAGAAAGAAAAGACAGAGATAAATAGAATGTTGTTGTTGTGAAAGGAAAAGACCAAAGAGGATGGGGCAAGTGTCTTTTTACCCTTTTTTTCTTTTTATATGTGTGTGGTAACTCACCTCATAGCCCTCGATTTCTTGAGCATACTTTTCGATTTTCTCACTAGTTTCAACCCTTAGCAGATCCATTTCCTTTTGTTTTGCTGTCGCTAGTGCTCTGACACGATAAGCATAATCATCCAGTTCACGATTTTTAGCATCAATTTCTTCTTGATACTGTTTGTACAGCACAGAAATTTCGCGCTTATGCTGTTGCACAATGGACTGAAGTCGTTCCTGCAAATCAGAAATGGTATGGTTTATCACCAATAACTATGGACTGACACACTGACCTCTTGTGCGTTCATCTGATTCTTAGTCTCTTCTAGTTCTCGACGAAGGTCTTGTAATTCCCGCGCTTTTTCGTTGCCTAATCGGTTTAATTGGGCTTCATGTGCTTCTTTTAATTCACTGATTCGATTCTGTAATTCCTGCTGACGAGCTTGCAGTCGCTCTTCACAAGCCCTATGGCTTTCTTCAGAATTTCGTCCAGGTTCTTCCTTTGGCTTTGACAAACTAGATGTGTGCGTTTCTAGGCGCGCCGTAGCTGCTTCTAGAGAGTTTTGAAGAGTCTCGACTTGATACATCAACGAAGTAATCTCCTGTGCTTGATTATCTATCTCTGTCTCCAAAGCTTCACACTTGTCTTTCCATTCTTGCAAGGTCTTTGCGTGATTCTCTTCCGCCTCACTTTGTTGTTTTTGATGCGTCTCCGTCAGCTGCCGTACCATATCATGTAATCGATCGATTTCCAATTGTGCTGCCCGGTTCTTTTCTAGCCATACTTGAGCCGTGTCATCACTTCCATTTTGAAGCTGTTGAATCTCGTCACGGAATCGGCGCTCCAGATTCTCAGTGTTCTGTTCCGTTTCACGTTTGTGCTTTTCAAACAATGCATGCGCCTCATTAAGCTGTTCCTCTAGTTTTCGGATATGTGCTGCATTTCGAGACTCTTCCAGGAGTTTCTCGGATTCTTCCAGTCTCTTTTCTAGTGTCAATTTTTCGTTTGCATGTTCTTCTTTCAAACGGTCCATAAGTGCATCTTTTTCTCGACAAGATGACTCTAAAGCTTCTTTCAAGGCTTTCTAAAACAAACCGTCAACGAAACTAAACCGTGGTTATCGAAAGCAACTATGTGTACCTCGTGTGCTTCTTGCAGTTGCGTTATCTCCTGTTTATGGTCAGCCGTCAGCTTACCGAGCTGTCGATCTTGTTCCAATCGCAGCGCCTCCCAATGTTTCTCTTTTTCATTCATTTCTTGTCGCAATCGCACCACCTCTTCTTTCATCTCTTCTTTAAGTTGCTCCTGGTATTATGGGATCAAAACCTATGTACGCGTTAAGATTATGCAACTGTACCTTCAGTTTGCGAGTTGCTTCCTCAGTAAGCAGCCGACACTTTGTACTTAATTAGACTCTTTTCCTTCTCAATTATTTCTTCCTTTTTCTTTGATGGTTACCTCTTGTGCACATGTTCCTTCATTTTGAGACGGTTTCTCCATCCGAAGCAATTCCTTTTGGTTCTTCGTTGTTTGTGAGATACGACTTAACAGCCTATATTCCTTTACCGCAGTCTTCGCCTTGCTTTCATCAAGATTCTCGGAATCGACGGATAATTCACATGGTATCAAATGAGATGATGAAGACAATAGTGGCGTTTCTGGGTCCGTTTGCCGCTCTAAGCGTTCCTTTTCCAGACGATCCACTGTATTCCGCAAATCCTTTATCGTCATCTCCTGTTTCTCCAGCATCTCTTCTTTTTCCGCCAACTATCGCAACGGATCCTGATTTTTTAATTTCCTGCAGCTATTTCATATCTTCAAACCTTATCCTTAAGTGATTTAACCTCCTGGAGCGACTCCAACCCAGCAGGCGAAGACTTGCGTTTTGTTGTCGTTGCTGTCGAGGAAACAGCAACCGAGGATCGACGGGTTACCGTTGGACTCTGTGGTGGCTTTTGAGCCGAGACGGTTGGCACGACAGAACGGCGTTTGGGCAACGTGGGTGAGGCTACTGCTGGGCTACGTGTAGCAGTACCTGTACTGGAAAGTGCTGCTGGGGTTGTTGGCTTTTTGCGTCCTGGTTTGCTTGCAGTGCTACCAGTTGATGAATTGCTTGTTCGGCTCAAGGAGCTTGTTGATCGTTGAGGTGATTCCGGTATGGCTGCTGAGGGTGAGTTTGCGACCAATGACAGAGGCCGAGGCCGTGTTGATCCCGGCTTTGCCGTCGATGTTGCCGTTGTGGAGCGAGCAGCGGCAGCGCCTGTTACAGTGTTCGCTCGCTTCAGCGGTGCATTGGTAGGTTTAGATGCTGTGCTTCCTGCCCCGGGCTTAATGCCCAGGTCGCCTAGCACCGACCTACGTTTGGCTGTCGTTGTCGTCGCTGCTGTTTTCGTTCCACCACTGACCGTTTTGTCCACCATAACACAGATAAAATAAAGTAAAAAAGGAACACAAGGCTTCCAACGTCAAGTTGTCGCTGTTAATTTTTGGATGCACATCCGCTCCCCTTTTTGGTCATTGTTCATGCTTATCCAAATGATAGTTCTTATTGCCAAGGATAAAGCCCTCTTTGAAAATATTGATTTCTCAGTATTGCTAGCTCTATTGGTTGAAGCTCTAATTCCTATAAATATGATCGTACGCAACGTTGCCGTGACATGTCTTGTATGTTGACCATATCTGTACGGATTAACAAGCTATTTCATTGTGCGTCGCTCCTAAAGAGTAAATATGATTTGCGGAGGCCTAATAATAGGCTGTTAAATTCAAACAGTGGCCATGCCCTTTGTCAATGGCATCTGCTGCGTGTAATATCCAAGTTTGAAATGATCTGTTGTATTTCTCGTCCCCTTTTTCTAGCGAATTCGGTTGTGCTGTTTTGTCAGTAATATCTAAATATGTCTGTTTTGGGAAATTTGATGCAGAAAGTTACCGTCAACTGAGTGTCCTGTATCATGCAGTCGTGTGCCGAAGTTTTCGCTGTGTTATCACGGACAATATATCAAAGATCGGAAACTTGCACACCAGACATGGTAAGATGCCGTAGTAGCCCGCCGAGTGTCAATATGAGCAGCAGAGACATAATGCTCGTCTATGGTATACGAAGTCGGACCAACGTGTGATATTTTACTGACTCCAAAGTTCTATTTTATCTAAATGTTTGATCTATTGCAGTTATAACTACTCTAGGTCTTTGATTTCGTATCGTCTGCTTTCCTCGTTCCGTAGGATCGGTAGCATGCAAACTTATGAATGCTTTATGGTCCATTATACAATATGCTCATTTCTCGTCAACAGGCTTAGTGACAAACATTGCCGGATCCTTTCACCACGGAAAAATGGTGATCCACTTAGGACTTCACGGTTACTTAGCTCCATGCTTAATTAGCAAACTAAGCATAGATCCAAAAAGGAATGACTATAGCACATGCCGCACCGGTTTTATGCAAGTCAATTTGGTTATCAGAAGAATTATATTCTTCTCCGGCTATGTGACCAATCCGAACGGTGACGATGTTCTTGATCTCTCCGTTTATGATACCTGTCTCTTTCTTTGTAATTGATGTCCCTCCTCCTCTTTCTCTCTCTGCTACGTGACCTATCGTGATGATGCCGGCTACCTCCAGAACGATATGTTTGCGTACGTCCATCATGAGATTCGCGATGGCAAGAATCCTGCTGATGCTCGGTAACTTCATCCGAACGCCTCGCAGATGATGTTTGGTTGATACCACGTTTAATTGACCGCCAGTTATCGTGAAAACGTTGATCTGGATCAATGGTTACGGTTTTATGTTCTAATCTGTGTAGGTTTCTTTTGATTCACAGGGTTAGTATCATTAGAAGAAACAAAAAGTTAACTCACATCGGACGACGGAAAGGTCGGTCTCTCGCGCCAAATCGAAGTTGGCCGCTTTCTTTTTTACCACCAAATCCACCTCCAAGGCGTCGCGGTATCCATCCAGGCATCAATCGACTGCGTTCATAATCGACCAGTAGTACATGGTCATCCAATACCGATTCATGTGCTCGCTCGTATGCCTCTCGAGCAGCACGAGCATCTTCAAAGGTAATGAAAGCATAACCTTGAGAAGTGCCAGTAACTGTAGCAAAACATTAACCTTAGCAAATTGGTTATTTTTGTTCATCTCTTAAGCTAATAACGTACCAAGGTTGCGAATCACTTGTGCATTCTTTATATGACCATACTGTTCGAAAAAATGGCAGAGAGTTTCTGAAATAGGTAGGGAATGTCAAACAGTTGTTTGTTGTCTTTCTTTTCATTATCAAATTACCTTCTGTGGTATCGAAATTCAGTCTTCCTACAAATATAGTTTTAGCAGGATCGGTATTAAATCGCTTTGCTGGTCTGTCTACGGAATATAGGTCGGTCAAATGTGAAACGATCAAATGCTGTACATTTAACATGAGTAGCTCTTTCTACCGCAGCGTCATGAGGAACAGTATCCGTCCCATCGATCGATCCTGCTTGGATGGGGTCATATACTTTGGCATACCACATGGTAGAGGTGAAGGTACGGGTGCCCATGCGCTCCCAAAAATTGGCCGTAGCTCCTATTGTGGCTTGGAAGCCTTATGGGTAACGGATCCTGTACCTCGATCCACAGTAAAAATGCGGTGTTCTCTATTTTTATTGAAATGACTCGCAATAGAATGCAACATTCTCTATGCTTCATGCATCTACAAGAATCCAGATCGTTTTCCAATGGCGACCATGACTACAACGTATATGATCATTCCCATAACGATCCAAAAGAACCAGACCAGGTCATGGTTATCCTGCCCTGGAACCTGAACGTTCATTCCAAATAGACCAGCTACTAAATTGAGCGGAACGACGATGGTGGCGAAGAAAGTTAGGCGATTGATTACTTCATTTGTAGTATTTCCTGCTTGAGATACTTCAATCGAAATCTGGCCCAGATAGTTCCGATGCGCACGTCCAAGCGTTAGATCATAATGATTTACGTTTTGCAACATTGTCAATATGTGATCTAAAGGAAACATGAAAATGCTTTGTCAACATCGAAGGGCATTCGTGTGAGAGATCTTGTGTTACCTTGAATATCACCCAAGTAGAGAATGACTTCATGGTGAATCTTGGATTCATCTGTCGAATTAGCGTCGACCGGTTCGACAGACTTGACCAACGGCCCAGACTCTTTTGATTTGTCTTCATATCGTTTAATTAAACTTCGGACGACATCAGCCTTTGGGCCAAGGAGTCGCAGAAGCTGCATAACCGTTTTACGGCAACTTCCGATTCTTCGTAACATATCCCTTTGCTCTGATCCATCTAAAACTAGGACCAAATCATCAATTGAATCGACTTCCAACTCTGTTTGCTGGATAAGCGGGGCGAAGCTATCTGTGACACTATCGATCAGAGCGTAGTTGATCCACTCTGGGGTGATGTGAATAAAATCTTTCAGTTGGTGGATACGGCGACGGACATTATGAGGGTGTGGCAACGGCTGGAAACGAAACTAAGTAACCAAGCCATTAGCACATCAAGCATCATTTATATATGTGTTTCACTCACGGTCAGAACACCATCCTTGAACACAATGATGTAGAAATTGACGGCTTCGAGATACGTTGGGCTCTGCATATCATGATCGAAGCTTCGGAAGCTGACAAACATATAGTTTTGGAATATTTCACATTTTTCTCGTGATTCTTGTGCCTGGATATCTTCGGTAGTCAAAGGATGAATTCTGAATATCTATTATAAATTAGATCATTAGTTCCTGATGATCAGTGATACAAACCTTGCTGAGCGCACGCATCTCCTCATTTGTAGGAGAAAAGATATCGATCCACCAGCAGCTGGTATTAATTAAGAGTTCCGAAACAGTATGTTCCTTATTTTCAGCCCTCATCCTAAACAAGTCGCGTAGAGATTGCCCTTTGATGGAGCCGACATCGACCGAATAGAAGGTGCAACGATCTATCAGTGATTTCTGTATTACAAACTCCTGAAACGAAACATGTAAGAATGCTAAATCTGCAAGCGGATAAGCTACCTTGGTATATTCGCCTTTTGTACTTTGTGCACTGGAGACCAATGTGACCTTCCCCGGGTTGGTGTCCAATAGGTCATCCAGTTTAGCGGTCAGCTGGCGTTCTATAGGGTAGTGTGCTTCATATGCACCGTCTTCGTTGTTCATAAACGAGTAAAGAGCATCGGTCTGAACCACAAGAGCATTATCAATGTCAAAGACGGGTGGCTTTGGGAGGGGGTAACAGACATCGTTTGTACTGTCATCTTCTGCGGCTGATGAGTCCGAACTTTTGAGGATTGACTGATCGTTTGTTAGAGCAGATGCAGGCATCTCCATATGAACAACACATTCGTCGTTAGCAGGAACCTTAGAATGGCCAGCTGCGTTGTGGGCCTGCTCCATGATGCCGATCGTATAGTTTACATTCAGGGAAGAACTTTTTTTCTCGCAAACGGATTTGGTTGCCTTTTAAGCGCGCGGAGTTTTAAGGAGCAGTAACCAAACCAACACGGTTTTCAGTCCCGAAACAACCAGCCATACCCACTGGTAACACAAAGCAAAAGAAATAACAGCTCTCTTAGGCTAAATTCAATCGGGTACCTCTTACCTTTG
Source organism: Apophysomyces variabilis (assembly GCA_002749535.1). Lineage (NCBI taxonomy): Eukaryota > Fungi > Mucoromycota > Mucoromycetes > Mucorales > Mucoraceae > Apophysomyces > Apophysomyces variabilis. The sequence goes on along the minus strand of MZZL01000401.1, from coordinate 331,438 downwards.
AATGGGCGCGACCGAAATAGACCTTTGTGTCTCCTTTATTGACATTCGCACTCCAAAAACGTGGCCCGCAAGCAGGTTACACTAAGAAAAAGACTTGCATTAGTTGGCGCATTGACTGTAGACTAATTAACAAACATTTACGACATGTGTTCAAACAATATGATACTTATTTCTGTTTGTCCAATGCCAGCAGCATGGCTTAACTTCCAAAGCCCCCAGCAATTATTTATTTTGCTTTTGTCAAATCCTCTTTTTTTTGTTTTGCCTTTTAGCCATATCACAACACTAACTTAAATTATATATGTAAAGTACATAATCCATCAGCGTGCGAGTGTAACAAACCCATACAAGCAGGGTGCTTAAACATCTACCAGCTAGACCTGCTCGCTTTGTATACTGCCGCGTTTTCCTTCCTTACCAACCTACTTGTTGTCTATGTCAGCTACATAGGCTAAAATCTCGGAGTCTCTGAGAGTCTGAATTAAATATTTACTGAAAAAGGAAGAATTTACAGCATAAACTTTCACAATTTCCTATCCTGATGATGTCGGAAAAGCATGAGAAAGTCTACTTGCATAATCGAACATAATTAGTCCAACACGAAGATGCAATATTGAAAAGCTTAATGCTTGATGATGAAGTGAAGATATGGAAAAAACATCAAGTTATGGAAGAAACACAGTGCTTGATAGTCCATATTCTCAGAGTTTCCTACAGACAAAAACATGAGTACGCTGTTGAACGGCAACGAAGGCAAGAGCTTTTTTCAATCCTACTTATACTACTAGCTGATGCTACTAACTGATCAGATGTGGTTTACTAATCTCTTAATTGCAATGACTTGCATTGTTTATATAAAAATTTAGAGGATGCTTATCTGATACTTGGTTTTATATGGTTGTCTTATATTACACAAACGTTGTGCTTTGCTTGGCGGTAGTGGCGTTGTAATTGAGATCTGTATTCAACCATTTATTTATCATACCACAAAAGAAGCCTATGTAGCCCAGTGTACCTTTGACGGGCTTATTCGTACAGAAAGTGTTCTATGTATTCACATGATTAATGAGATTAGATGTATATAATAGATGTATATGGATCATGCTAAACAAGATTCCGTAACGATGACCGAAATTTGGGCAGCTTGGAGCATTCATCCTTCAAATTCTGTGCTTTGGGGCTTTCCCACGCTCCTTCAGCCATAAATTGGCGGGCGTACCGTATACAGACCTCTTCACGGAAGTTATTATATAATCTGCGATTGTATTTGCGCTGAAGATAAGTGGTGGTTAAGACCTGTGGCGAATGAAGCTGCTGACAGATTCAATCAAACTTACCTCGGCGTCTCGAATGCGATCAGGATAGGCATGGTTTTGGTGAATGATGAAATCATTAGGAAGGACATGGTAATCAACGCCGGAAATATACAATTCGTATAAACAAGCAGCCTTGTTACTACCGTATCCCACGAAACGTTCGTCACACCATGAGGAGTGATCTTTCCGTACAATAATATAAGGTTCGTATGACTTTTCATACGCCGTTACCTCGTACAGATCGTCTGCACTTAGCCATTTTTCGTAGTCAGTTGGACCGTGACCCGGTTGCCAAAAGGAATGAAACATCCCTATCGTACCGGCCTGGACAAGATCCACCAACTCTGACTTGTTCGTTGGAAAGGTTCGCCAGTCGAGGCCATCTTCTTGCTTAGAGTATTCAAACGCTGGGATCACGAGAGCAGATTGGCCAGAACGTAGCAGATCAAGGGCAGTAGGGTTAGACATAATAGAATGTCGGAAGTCTGTGCAGGGATAAAAATCAATGTCAAGCATCATGACGTAGTTGGATCGTGCAAAAAGCTTGGCGACATTTCTCCACATATTGAGCTGACGACCCAATTGATTGCGTACTAAATGGATGTCCACATACTGTCTCATCTCAGGGTTTCTTGCAAATGCTTGTTTGAGGAGATTTACTGTCTCCTTTCCCTGTTCATCGTTTGATATATGTACAGTGGCCGAGATAGGACCTTCATTTTTCCGATTAAGTTACACACACACCGAGAGATGGGTAACCTCAATGTTACCTTTATAGCGAGTTGCCAGTCTAGCCAAGTTGGGTATACGGTCGCGCGTCACCAGAGTAGTAATAGTTATATCGTGAGCAATAGGGTTCTTTTCTGCTTTGAAATAGTACGGAGAGACATGGTTAGACCCGGATATCGAAAACAGTTTTGAAAAGGCCAGTTCAGTAGGAATCGAATGTGAGATGCCTACAGTGGATGAAATATGTTATGAATAAGCAGAGATGTATCACTCCTGATTATTACCATTATCACTACTCCATTCAAACTGATTTTTCAAAGGGGCTGAGGAAGATCTATCCTGAATGATTGAGGCTGACCTTGGCCATACACCGGTATCAATATGTTGATTTCGTAACCTAGCAAGGTCCGATATCCAGGCAAAGAGCAGGAGCGATATGGATACAATGGCAATAAATTTAACATATTTCTGGGCTAAAAGCATACGGATATTGGAAGGCATAATGGGAAAGGTAAAAGGAAAGGAATCATTACGGAAATGCCGGCCGTTCTTTATACGAAACCAAAGTAACCTAAAAAAAGCGTGCATTTTATTTTTGGCGCAGCTGACTCTAAATATGAACAAAGGCTCAATTTTGACTTGGGTTCATCGAACAACTTCAAGTACTGAATTTCCATGGAAAACAAGGTTCGTCATGTGCACAACTTGGATCGTGATACGTCTTTCAACTATAAATGATATAGAGCCTTTGTACCATCCATATTCAAATCATGTCATTCAACTATCACTCAGCAAGACTCTCGTTGTTCTTCGTCCTCTGTTGCAAAAGAAAAGCCATCCTCATCCATTGGGCACAAAAAGACTAGAACAGAGACACAGGATATATGCTGGTAATCACAGACTCCCCGTCCCTAATTAATTGGTGGCTCGGCGATTAAACAAAAAAGCTATTTCTCTTTACATTGATCATTGCCGCATAGACTGGTCCGCTTGCCTTGATATCGATATTTCACAGAATAGAATAAACCATGGCATAACTCTCCATGCTTGGTTGCTATTAGAAAATGTTGTTTATGTATCGGCACTTACATATCATTCTTCAATACGTATGCAGCAACAACGGTGCGTGTGTGTAAATAACGTTCGTTAACCCCAACTACTGTTAGTTTTCTACGTTCGAATTGCAGCAGTTCTTTGTTTACGACATTAAAATCAGGTCTAAAAACCACTGCATTACGCTCCATTTAATAGAACGATGTAAAACTGTGTTGGTGGAAGTGCGTAAATAGAGCTATAACAAGGTTCCCCCACCTCTGTCTAGAGAACTACGCTAACGGCGACACGCTATGCTTACTTAAAGCTTACATTATAGTGACATGAAGGTTAAACACTGAGAAAACTAGCGGAATTTACCTTGTAGAAGACCGCGCATCAGGTTTATTATTCTTCCGTTGTTATCCGTTAACAACTTTTTTTTATGACAATGTTAGTATTTGTGTGTTGTGTTTTTGTCATGTTGTATCACGCATGGTATGTTGTTGCAAACCATAACAGTAATTGTTTATCTATGCTTCGAAGCATGAAACAATACTCTAGCCATTAAATGAGATCTTTTTCTTGAATAGCCGAAGAATCTATCATTTCAGATTAAGGGGAGTAAAAATAAAGATAAAAAGGTTTGAGATGCTATGAAAACTATATTGAGCGTAAAACAACCGCAAAGGAATACTTTTTATACTACACAGGTGTGATAGTGCGGCATTCAAAAATAATTTTCCTTTTACGTCAATTACGAGTCCTCTCAAAGTAAAAAAGGGATGCATGAACCCTAAACAACGACTGGGTGGTAACATAAACATCTCATCTAACATGACCGAGACAGAGCATACCGTTTTTCGACGACTTTATCCTGGCAGTCGTTTAGAGGTACTAGAAATAGTTGACTTTGTTCTCTACATGACGTCTGTTTATGCATATAATCCATAGTCCACGTTTGCATGGCCCTGGGAATCGTTGGATGCGCTCGAATCATCGTTTAATGTCCAGGAATACCTACAGCAACTGATACGAACCAACAGAGGGAATGTTGAGGGACTTGTAGAATTACCGGAAGGCGTTGATAAAGAAGTCTGGCAGTACGAACATCTAAGGTACTTCATGTCTTCATCTGTACCAATCATCTAAATGTTAGGCAGACAGGTCTGTCTAGAGTTAAGCCTCCTTGTGGTCGCTTTAGAGCCGGAGTGTACTAAAGAGAATTGTCCGGAAATGAAAGCGGACGGCTGGCTCTATCTTTGTGCTGCTCATCCATCAACTCAGTCGGTAGGCTTGGATTTTTCATGTGGGACTGACTATTTAAACATACACTTTTTGCATCCGAAAGTGCCCAGCTATTGACTATATCATTCATACTCTTGACGGAGCCACTATGTTGTTAAATAATTCGAAATATTTTCCTAGCAGGTAAGAAATGCAAAAGATAAACTACTCGAAATAGCTGAATGATTCTCTTATTCTCTATATCAGGATATCAGTGCCAGAACCTTCGTTAAAGCATTTTCAATCGATAGCACGAAGACTTTACCGTATTTTTGCACACGCTTACTATCATCACCGAGAAATCTACGAGACGTTTGAGGTGAAGGCTTGACATGAAACAAGGAAGACGGTAAAATCATACTCACATTTAGTCACCAGAACGAAACTTCATTATATGCAAGGTTTCTTCTACTTTCCCGAGTTTACGAGTTGATCACACCATCCCTCATTACCATCCCAAACTCTACAACTAAAGAGTCTGCAGAAGAACAAGAGAATATAACCACCAATGGCGGAGAATCACCGTTATCCAAAAGCGTGATCCTTATGAACAAAGACCGATCAGTAAACGATGAGAACAAGGATAACAGCGAAGCTGAAATTCAACAGAGCTGATGAATGATGCATTACACGACGCTGTAATAAATATGTTGAAGTGTCTTATGATTTCATATTGCGTAATTTAGTATGAAGAATGGATTCTGAACGGGACAGTTTATTGCTTCGAATTTAACTAGGTGCAGTATTGCATATGCCATTTATAACAAAAATGTTAGTGAGATGTTCCTCCAAGGAATGATGTGAGATTCAGTATAAGCAAGCGTTTTCATGCTCACTCGATGTTGATCTGTAAGTGTGAGAGGACAAAAGTTGCAATGTGACAGGCGGCGTTCATTGGATTGATAGTTTGTGTAACAGTTGTTTGGTTTTCACATGTTTCTTCTCTCCCCGCACAAAAAATAAGCGAGTATTGCTAAGGCAGCTTTTTCCTCATTTGACTTGTTCCATTTTCCCTAACTTTCTTACCTATATCGTCTATTTACTTCATCTTACCCGCTGCATACCAGACTTAGAGATTATGCCATCCGATCAGCAATATTCCGGTAGGCAATCTGACAGATCGCTTTGATCGTGTAGGCAGTGAGAGGACAATGACCAGTGACTGACCGTCTGTTTCTACAAACGCTGTCGATCCCTTAGATTCACAGTATAGTCTGTTCTCCGGAGCAGAACAGAAGCGGTTGCAATCGTTTTTAGACGGGCTAGACAAAACAGATAATCTCGATGCGTCTAGCAGTGCTGCTGACCCCAATAACCAACAATGTAAGTTTGAGAAGGAACTCTTTTCCAACCGCGGAAAGAATCCGGTGACAAATCTGAATTTGCCGATGAATTAAAAAAGAACTCATTCACTCGGAAAGCCTCACCTACTCCTGTGCTTTTATCCTCTCCATATTCCAAAAACATCACATTCGCTTCTTCCGCTGGTCAACCGATCCATCACCTTCCAGTTCCTGCTAGCGACTCCCCATCCATCTCTTCCAAGTCTTCTGCTGGCGAAAGATCCAGGAACGAAAAACGAAAATACCGTTCAGTCGAGCGTACAAGTCCCTATCCGAGATATCCTAGATCATCTCCCACCATGTCTTCATCTTCCAATGCCAATGAACCTCTACAAAAGAGATTAAGTACAGATAGTGCAATGGAATCGGATACAAAAGGAGATTCCACTTCAGCCTCCAGGCCGAGGGGAGGTGGAAGAGGAAGAAAACCACCTCATGAATTATTGACAGAAGAGCAGAAAAAGGCAAATCACATTGCATCAGAGCAAAAACGAAGGGCAAATATCCGAATTGGTTTTGATCAGCTAGTTGATATCGTACCAACACTTAGTCATAGCCACCGAAGTGAATCCTTGATTTTGCAAAAGTGTGAGATCCTTCTCTCTGATTTTTTTTCTTCTCCTGTATCTGTCTTCATTATTTGTAGCTGATTCATCATTTTTTATGCTTTTTTCTAGCGGCTGATTATATCCGGCAGTTGATTGACACAAAAAAGGGTTTAACAGACCGCGTACGTGAGCTTCAAACTATGTTAGGAGAAGTGTAAGTCGTATTTACAAAAGTTATTTTCGTTAATAACTCTTACTCATCTTTATCACCTTATTTTAGTCCCGACGAAGACGTATGTTTTACCTTTTTTTTTTTATTTTTTTGGTTTCGCCTACAGTTCTAGCGAACTAATCCGCTTTGCATGTAGAGTTCTGAGGGAGAAATGGATTATGGTTTTTGACAAAAGAACCCAAACTAAAAGATAAAAGAAAACAATATCAAAATTGCCCGTAATTAATCTTTACCACTATGGTAGGTAATTACGAGTTATATCATCAGCTTATGGGCTGGTTGACTGACAAACCTATGATTCGAATTTGAACAAGATACCGGAATTCTGGAAAAAGTGCCTGAAAATAAACCTACTACTGACGTGGTTCCTGAACACCCTCCCTTTCTGGCCTTTTCAATCCCAGCAATGCCCTTACTCCATTATGTTTTGACTCATTAGCAAATTGGCTCACATTAAATTGTAATATCTAGTATTAGTTTCTTTGCCAAAAGAAATACATTGTAATTTGAAATGCCTTTTAAGAATAGCGACTCATTCGTCAGACTTCTTCAACAGAATATGCATGATACTCATGATATACTGCCATTGCTAAGGGGGGGGGGAAACAGGTTAGCAACCGTGTTCATAATAGCTGCTTGCAAAGATGTGTTGCTATAGTTTAAGGATACAGTCATGGCCCGTGATTGACCACGGTCGAACAATAGTGTGTAACAAGACTTATTCTTGATGCTTCCTTGAGATGCAACATAGTTTGCTGTACAGATAACCTATTACTGCGTGCGATATATTACGTAACCGGATAAAAGGCATCCATTCGCTTTCGAGATTGGAAAGGAACTGTCATCGAGTCAAATACTACAACTTAGGTTTGCCTAAGCTCTGTTCAACCGGGATCGCGATTGTTATTGGTCACCAGAAATCACCTTTTGTGTCCTTTAGTGCGATGCGGAACTTTGACGTATGCACTCCGCCATCTTTCCAAATTCACCAGGGTGCGGGCAAGGTTTCATTTCGGATCAAGTAAGAAGCTCTTCTGAATAACTAGCCTCAAGGTGTCTCCGGTTGTTTCGGACATGGCTTTGGTTAATCATATGTCTGCTTTACCATAGTCCTGCACCGCTTGGATATCGCTTATCACAATTCCGCTATATTTTTTCCACAGCCATCCTAAACGGAAACGGTCTATATAGATCCTGCTATTGGTTTTGCGTCTGACGCGACTTAAGTAAATGTAGATCAAGCATCGCATAAGCACCAAGATGCTTTGGGTAATGCATTATATGTACGATCTTATCTCTAATCTCACCTATTGACCACTTACACGTGGTGGCTACTGGGCAACAAGGTCTTTCTAAATTTTTTTTATTTCTCTTGAGAATCATGCTACCGAAGTATCGGACGAACACAGCGAGGATTTGACAGGTAACGGCACGTGGATAGTGATACTTTATAGTTTGGACAAACTAAGGATAGAAAGAAAAAGTTCAGGGAAAGATACAATTACACATGTTATATTTATTACAATAATGTTACTGAAGAGCGGAACAAGGAGTTAAGGGTGTACAATGGTGTGTCATATCCAGTTCCTACACTTATTTGTCATGGATAGGACGCATCTCCATTTTCTCCAATCCAGCGCGTTCTGCCATAGCACGTACATTGGCATAAGGTGTCTTGAGAGATTCAGGAAGAGTGGCGCGGAATTCTTCAGTTGCCATCCAGTCAAGGCCGTGTTGGAAAATAGTCTATAAAGTATTTAGACGACGGATGGGTGATTGACAGGGTCTGAATGACTTACAGAAGCTCGATGATGGCCACCTTCGATTGTTCCCATCGACGCATGAAGTGTTGCACGCTTGTTACTGCAGACATAAGCCGCACGATGGAGGATATTGTTATCATAGAATACAGTCTGACCAGGCTTCAACCGCACCTGAAGCTGGCCAGGCATCTTGTGACTCTTTGGATCATTGATAGTGATGTCTCGCTCCTCCGGCGTTCGGACGCGTCGATGAGAATTCGGCACAACATACAGACAAGCATCTTCATACAGAGCCCTATAGATGAACACGTTTTTAGGAAAACACATCCTCTTTCTAGCAGTGAGAATGTCTTACGTGTTCCACTGAGTGCCGTAGTGAGGAATGGTCAGTTTTTCCTTTTCTTCTTCTTCTGAGGTTTCTGCTGGAACAGCATCACGATGCCATGTCAAATCGAAATCTGAATCCTGAGGATTAATCAAGAGATTGAATAACTCTAACAAAAAAAAAATAAGAGAGAGCCTTTCTTTTTACTTCTAAAGGAAATATACCAAGTTGGAGTTCTTCGGGCTTTGCCCCGATTAATTGACAGACAGCTTGGAGCAATTTGGACGATCCGTACCACTCCAGAAAGATGGGTTCTTGTAATTCTGGATGGATCAAGTGCTGGACACCCCATACATCAGTACCCTCCGTCCAAGGGGGAAACTGAGTGCCCACAAGTCGTCTATAGCGTTATTGGTTACTACACGCCATCCTATATATATGACATCCGTTGACTTACCGGTACTTCCATTCACCCTTTCTGGCTTTGTCGACCACACGGTCACAGGCTTCCTTGAGCTTTTCGAACATTTCTGGAGGAATGAGGTTGTCGACAATCACAAAGCCATCGCGTTTGATGGCTTCGTCAATGGGAACGTTGTTGATGTCAGTCAGCATGTCGAAGGGTCGGAGTAAAGAGAAGTAAAGAAAGAAAGGGACTGGGCCCTGACAAGGGAGGGTTTTATACGCGTTCAAGGACCGCTTTTCTTCACACGGGTGATAACGTATGTAAGCAAACCTTAGGACAAGACCCGCTCTAATCGGGTCACAGTAGTTCATCGGTGGTTCGCTTATGTGGGGTGATCATCTCCGGGTTTGAAACCTTGTGTGGGGCTGGCAAAATATTTACGCAGGGTCCGATAGAAGAGGATCAACGCTCCCTCTCCATCACAAGAAATACTACATTACTTCTTATAATCTACAAGGAAACTGTCATGGGAACCATAATGAGCCACATTATCTCGACCATTTGATGAACAGTAACTATCAACCTATTGTGCCAGGAGGACAAAGGTTACACCACGCAGGCGGGAAAACCCTGGTTTGACGCTATCAGAACCTAAAATATTCTATTTGCTGACTTTGAGCTTCCACTGCTGTAATCAACTATCCGTGTGCCTATTATTACGCTAAGAAAACAGCTTGATCGTTCAGCACATATTAAAACATCTCCGAAAGTAAGATGTATCCTTAGTTCGAACCGTGTCTGCAGTAAGCGCCGCAAGCATTCCCTCCATCTCCTTGGCATCGGGCAGATTGCTGAGTTGACACCCAGAAAGCGAAGTGTAACGTCTCGGCTTGAATGAACATCTTCTGGTAAGCCTTTGAAAGTTTAGCTAAGCAGAAACATAACCAATTACCGAGGCGATATTGTTAGTCACCGTTGGCGCGGCTAAGGCCGATTGCTTGCTCCACAACTGTGTCCCGTTAATACCACTCCTAACACCTAGATTCACCGTTTTGCGTGTAAAACCAGCAACTGCCGAACAAAAATACATGTTTTGAACCTATTGATCTGGACACAAGTAGATATGCATCTGAAAGAACAACTAACTCGGTGCAAAAACCAGTAAATAACTCGTTGGGATATTAGCCGATTTTGGGGACTTCCTCAACTCCATCAGCATTATGAAGAAAAGTACAAATGCTTGGAGCAAAAGAGAAAATGGTTAATGCAATAGCTGGTTTTGGGTATCCCCACTATCCTTTGCTTTTATCTCTCGTCGGTGTCTCATATATGTTTTTGATCTAGTGCATTTACTATGTATACAATGCAGTTTTAATAATGCCATAGACTAACAAAGCCATACTGTAAGCCATCAGTAACCGGTGATACCCATACGTTATGATTAGCAGCTAATGCATCGCTGCGCTGTTTACCAATTCCTTGGCAATATAACTGACAAGGATCAGGGTTTAAGAGGATCTGTTTGACAGAAAGCGATTATACTATTACAGTGCCCGGATTGGAATATTTCATGCAATAGACTTTATAGTCAATTAAACGTATCTCGTAATACCAACGTAGCGTCTAAACTAGCCAATTGAGCTAGTATAAGAAACCATGCGCCTACAGCTTTTACTTCTTTTTGCAACGGAAGTTATGCTAATTGAAAAATGCTTTTGCGCTGACGGGAAGTACAGTTTGATGCTGACATAATGCCGAGGGGCAGCATGCTCGAGGTCCAAATAAACAGAAGCGAAGCTTTTACTGCACATAGTCCAAAACTTGCCGAGATCTAAGCTATGGTTAACAATTACGTACCATGCTTTTGGTACTTTATGACAATCTTCGTTCAAACGACTAAAATTGGAAACGAATAGGAACAGCCGATAAATTCATTCATGTTACTATATTCTCGCGATCTACACTGGCTGAGGGAGAGTTTTAGGTCAGTTCAGAAGGATACATTAGCTGGCGGAATGACCTATTACTGTAGCATGGATAGACAACGACTGGAGAAGACATGGGGTTTCGACTATTGATAGATTAATGAAAAATGTTGGCCAATTCATACGTGTAACACTTGTTAATTCAGACATATATCTTTCCATCCATATGTTGGACAATGATTGGACCATGGCTCTGCTTCTTCATGCTGTACATCCATTTCCACTTTGATTTTTTGAGCAGCATGTTTCATGACGTCCAATGAAAACAATCTTCCACAAAGATTTAGGTCAATAGACACAAATGGAAAACACAACAGCACAATTCTTCAACGTTATGATCGATACATACCACTTTAGTAACTAGTAGAATAACTCTTGTTGATTAAATTTAAAGGTAGTCTCTCAAAACCTTCGTCTATACGCATTTGAAATTCCCCCCTGGGCAGTTTATTAGGTGCATAGAGGTTTAAAATGGGTAATGGGCACCTTTTCATAATAGGTAGCAGACAGACCTTTCCTACAGCAAATAATGGGCTCGTCCATGTTAGGGGTTTTTGAACCCATTATTTAGGCGTAGACTCAAAAATTATAACCAGATTAACTATGGCAAAGACAAGTACAATGAGGAAAGAATTATATGGGAAACTTTAAGAACGCCGTTTAAGGAAAGAGAACCTTAAGTTGCAATGCCATGGAAAAGGACCTGAAGACCCATCTCTGCTGTGCCCGCCATTTACTTTGTCCCCAGATAAGCTCGTGGAAAGAAAATCTGCTTTGGAAGAAGCTATGGATGCATGCGATCAGACATCTTAATTCTACCTGAAGCTTCACTGCGACACAAAGTTTACTAAGAGATATTTGGTAGCAGCAAACAACAACAGGATAAAAAACAATGCGACCACTTTTCAAGATGTTTAAAAGATACTTCCCTCATTTCTGGATAGTTTCCCGTTGGCTTAGGTAATAAAGTAAACAAAATTCTTGAGATTAGATTCAGGTCCGTAAGTAAAGGCTTGCAGGTCGTGAGGAATAAGAAGCTGTCAAGGATCTTAGCAAGTGGATAAAGTTCGCTGATTGTAATAGCAATTGAAGCAATATATCAGCGCTTGATTATGACAATTGGCAGCCTTTTTCACAAAAACATCGAGTTAAAATGTCACACACTATACATTTGATGGCTTCACATGCAAACAATAGCTTAAGGAAGAATCGAGCTAGATCCGAAATTCAAAAGATCAAACCCATTACATAGCTTGATATATTTTGTGTAGCTAGTTATAGCAACCGTATTCATAACCAGAAATAGTCTTTATACATCAGTTTGTCAACAGAACGGTTGGCTTCGGGACACAGATGAAAGTAGAACAATAAAATCTTTCTAGAAAAACCTTAGCATCAGTATAAAGATGCGTCTCAACGTGTCCGCCTTCTCACGTCTATTTCTGCAATGCATTTCTGCTGTTCGGCTTCAACTCCTTTGCAATGGCTATATTCGCCTGATCCCGCTCCGTCGTATATGCAATACATCTGTAACTAACTAACCTTCGTGATCTTTCGTCTACAGCATACTCACTTTTTTCTTCTTATGTCTCTTGTTCAATGTAGTTGTGAAACGTTTATGAATGCTTATATTACAGTATCGTCTATATCCGTTTGTCTGCCGTCGGACTGGCAAAGAGCGACGGGTCTACCGTCAGGTTTAGTCTGTATTTCTTGGTTTGCGGTTGCCAGGCTGACAGATGATGTCTTGCCACGCAATTAACCCCAAAACTAAGGTGACGCAGTTCCCCATGCGCTTTGTTAATCGGAGCATGGAATTGATGCAGTTCGCCATCCGCCTAAAATCCAACATTGAAATGATGCAGTACCCCGTGCCGTTTGTAAATTCGAACATAGAGGTGTTGCAGTTCGGCATGCCTTTAAAATCGGTACATCGAGGTGATGCAGTTCCCCATATTTTTTGGAAATCGGGGCATCGAGGTGGTGCAGCTCGGCATGCACGGCGAATGGTCGAAGTGCGGCCATGGACCTGGTGCAGTTCGGCATGGCACTGACATGAGACTGCCCCCATGTCCTCCACGCCACCCCGCACCCGCGCGCCGCACTTGCCCTTGCGCGCCACCTCAAGCCATCCGGCTCCCAAACCCAACCACAACACTTGAAAGTTATTATTGCCCTAGTCCCCGCGATCTTTATTAATTTTTGAGGGACCAATTGGAACTTAGGACAACAATAAAACTTAACAGTCACTATCGGTCCTCAGGATCTTTATTGTTAACGGGATCAAACGATCGAAAGAAACGAAAAAAAAAGAAAAAAAGAAAATAAAAACTAACCTGTAATTAACCTGTAACTAAACTGTAGACAAAGCGAAAAAGAAACGAGGAAACGACGTTCTTTTATACTTTTCTTTATGTGACTGGCTAAAGGGAAGGACTTTCGATTATGGGATTTGCCTCGGGCACTCCCCTCGGGCACTCCTCCCCCAAATTATTTGAGCGCCGTTATGATAAAGTGGACGCCGCTTGATATATAAGCCAGTAAGAATATCAAGAAATAGCGGAGGAATAAAGCACAGGTAGCATCCAAACAACTAATAAAGTGCCGGAGACATTAACAGGCTATACAAAGTATAAAACATTTACATGCTAATCTATATAATAGTCTAACTAACAACGTTATATAAAATAAAGAGAGGCTATGCATAAGAACTTTATTTAAGAAGTTGTTCAAGATATGAAGAGGGAGTGCCCGAGAAGGTAGTGTATGAGAGAGGGAGTGCCCGAGAAGGTAGTGTGTGAGAGAGGGAGTGCCCCAGAAGGTAGTGTGTGAGAGAGGGAGTGCCCGAGAAGGTAGTGTCTATAACGGAGTGCCCAGGAGAAGTAGGAAGCCCTAATAAAAATGCTAAGAAACCTAACTGCTACTTTCCATTATGGCTACAGCTACACATATAAATCAATTCGGTAAGATCAGGTCAACCATCACTAGAATGTCTAAAAGTGCCAACAAGTTAAAAATTAAGGCAAATAAACAATGTATAACTTGCAGTTTTGTAAAAGTCTGGAAATAAAAATCAAACAGAAAATCTGATTACATGATAATCACTACAGCCATAATTGAAGATAACTAAAAATGTGTACTAAAAAATATTATATATTGTTTGCAAGCTTTTAGTGTAGAGGCTTTTAATCTTCAATAATTTCTATATATTTATCACTATTTACTACAGCTTGATCTGTTTTTTTCTTTTTTTGAATAGAGAGATATCTCCAAAATGTTCTTATGGGATTTTTTGGATTTAGCTGCTTAATGGCCTCTTCACAAAAATGATCAACCATCGGCCATGTCATCTTTATACTCCTTTTAAGTTTGATGGTTGCCCAATGACAGTTACTGACATGATGTATGATGTATGGAATTGGTCTTGATCCTTTTTTGGGGCGCATATGCGGCATGTAAAGCAACGGCTGATATATCAAGTCCCCCGCTGCATTTCTGCTTTCGTCATCTGAGTAAAGGGCGATTGGTGTTTCGTATGTGTCTGCAGCAATTTGTACACAATACGGTGATATAAACCAGTATTCCATTGGGCATGGTGGATATGGCTCCTGGAAAGTGATTCCGTAGGAAATAATGGTTCGCAACTCGTCCACATCGTAGTTAAAAATCTTTCTGTAAATGTCGGCATACTTATCCAACGTTCTGATCATGTCTGCTTTCACTGCGGGAAATTCATCCTCGTTACCCTTTGCTAACAAAGCAATTGTTCGGAAGCCACACCAACCGTCTGATTTGACATCAATTGTACCGTTGTAGCACTCCATTGGTATGGACGAGTTCACCTTAAAGTGAATAGTTTTGACCGGCGGGTTGACCTTGCTTCTATTGAGCCTATGGTTAACATGAAATACTGGAAGTGAAGTCTTCCTAACCTTTTACGCCTAGATTCCTCTATGTATTTGTCTTCAAGATCCCGTTTTGCTGGAAGTACAAATAGATCATCTTCCTTGTCTGCTTCTATTGTTTCTCCTCTTGCTGACTCTGTATCATCTGACGTATGCTTGTTTGTCTCTCTCTTCTCCTTCTTCTTTTTCTTCTTTTCTTTCTCTGCTTTTTTAGCTGTATCTTCGAATTTTGAAGCCTTTCTCTTTCCTTTGGTTGATTTTGGACGTCCTTTAGGTTTTACCACAAGGAGAGTGATATCCGACAGAGCAGTAGACTTCAACGTAGTTTTCATAAATGACCTTAGCTGAGAAACCAGATTTAGACGTTGTTGGTCGGTTTCTGCTTCTTGAAGAAGCTTTTCAATATCATATAGCAACGCAGAACATTCTTCTTGTACGTCCATATCCGAGGACTTTGACGTCAGTGGCAGTGTGGTAACTATGTAGGTATTATTAATCATTAAATAGCCCTGTTTATGTTTAACAAATGAACTTACATTCAGAAGTTGATAAATGCCATCTAGCAGGAATAAGATCAAGAGGGATGGCCCCTGCTGCTGGGAGCATATGTTGACAAGGTAAACCATAGTTGATAGGCTTTGAACATGAACAAGGTTCCTGGTTTGAATAAGAACTTCCCTTATTCTTTGATTGGGCCTTCCGCAACCTTTGAAGTTGTCTTTTTACAACGTTAATTGCAAAGAAAGATATGTTCCCCAGCAAAGGTTTAAGCGCTTCTTGGTGTACTTCATCGATAACTGGCATCTTGTGCTTTTCAGTGAAAAATTCGCATCGCTCTTGTTCAGCCTAGAAGCATGAAATTTGTTATAATTAATACCAAGTTTTGCACTGTATTTATTAGAAAAAACGCTACATACCGTTTTGCGCATCCAGATATCGATCGCATTAAATGTTTTTAGCAGGTTTCCAGTACTCTGTAATGTTTCTTTGATACGCCAATGTGTACCCTCAGCACGCTGTGTCGTTCTTGCTCCCAAATGCAGATATTTCTCAGCTTCTGGTCCTGCCCACTTTTTCTTATACAATAGTACACTAGCAATAATTGTTATGTTAATAAGCAGTAATGATACAGCAAAAAAAATCTGTTCCATACCTGTCAAGATAATCAAGGATGGTTTTTTCTTTCTTGGCAATGGCTTTTTTGCGCTCTTCTTTTTTTATTTTCTCCTTCCTTTTGTCTTGAATGTCTTCTACTTTCTCTGGATCTGTTGTACAATCGTCGTTGCTGATTTTAGACTCTGCTTGCTTCTGCTTCTTACTCATCTTTCCCTGGTTCTTCTTTTGCCTTTTTCTTTTTTTGTCATTGTCATTGTCAACTTGAATTTTAGCTGCTTTCTTCGCCAAGCTACGGTAGTTATCCTCCGCTTTTGTAAATTTCTCGTCCGTGCGCGTGTATAGCATCGTATTAATGGCAGCTTCCAGTTCTTTTGACTCCTCGCTATCGTCTTTAAAACTGCCCTTAAACCGATCTTTTAGGTGCATTTTCATATGCCATGCGCAGAGTATATGGTTTGAAGTGGGAAATGTCTCCTCGAGCGCGCCGATCAATGCCTTTTCGTTATCGGTTACAAAGAGTCCCGGATTTTCTGATTGCCAGATCACGGATTGCATTTGCTGAGCAATGTATGCATACGACTCTCGTTTTTCATTTGTCACCAGCGCAGAGGCAATGAGAAATGTTCGCAGCTTTTCAGACCCTAGATTGCTGATTCCAACTATGTTAACGAGGGGCATCTTGGTGGAACTGGTATTGTATGTAGCATCGATCAAAACCACCTCGGGAAAGCAGCGTGCCTTTTGGATAGCGTTTGCATGGCTAATAAATATCGCGTCCAACGTCTTCTCATCATCTGCCAAATTGTACCGAACTATGTAATCATGCTTGATCAAAAAAGTAAACAACTTGCTGAATTGGCCGTTACGGTCTTGTGCAAAAATTTTTTGTCTGAAAGTATATATATCTTTCATATTCAATACTGGCTGGCCATCGTCACCTCGAATCTCTTCATATATCTTTGCCGGCCTGTTCTCATTTTTGGTCATAGACACCATTCTCTCTTGCATTTCGTCAGTAGCAACGCGATGCTGATGATAGATTCTGACGTCCTTGGCCATGTCATGATTGTGAACGTCCGGCTGCTCAACAAAACGCACCACCCACTTTTGCAAAGGCTTGGTGAATGATGCGCGCATTTGCCAGGGACAATCGCATCTGACAGTAGATCGATTGAGCTTCCGGTCTTCTTCAGTAACACCATGGCAGTTCTTATACTTTCCACCATGAACACACTTGATGTAGATGGACTTGTCATTGCTTCTCTTGGTCACAACAGCAAATCCATGCTCCTTTGCCTTTACTTGGGCGGCTGTAAGAACTTCAGCTTTGGTGTTATAGACAGTATTGATCAAATCAAGCATCTTAATAGCGGGAATAATCTGAAAGCATATAAAACATTACACGGCATTAGTTCCTTCCCAATAAACGTATAGCGGTTACTTACATCAAATAAGTTTGTAACGAGAATTGCAAAGACCAGTTAGCTGAACATTGCCCCTATATTTATACACAATGCCTGCCGCAGATCAATAAGTGATCCGATCGACTTGGGGATTTTTTATGGGGTTATATGGTATATAGTATTTGATTTCAGCTAGAAGTGGCTTTATTATGTATGCGTGTAGTTTGTGATTTTCGCTACTTATTATAACATAGCTTTTTGACGCTGAGATAGACATTTGTCCTTTTTTCTTTCTCTTGCAGACCTTTGCTCATGTCGTTGTATAAATAACCAATCTTTGCATGCATCCTAAAGTTAGACTTTGTTTGTTTCCTTTTTTTCTTTGCTAGTTCGTATATCATATGGCACTAATTCTAGATATCCCCAAAACTTCGGACAATGCCTTTTCTTTTTCTCTTTTTTTTAAAAGTTTTCCCCATTGTGTAGGTATCTTTTTTTTTTGAGTGCCGCTTATTATGTCGTATTAGTTACATTAACCGAAAAGATTATCACCGATTTATTTGCTGCTTATTGGTTTTACTTGACGTAGAAGATTAATCGTGCTATTTACAAGTACACCCGTAATTAGTTACGATTACTGAATGAAAACCTAAGTCTAAATTAAATATATACTTAAACCTGCTATTGAAAATATGATCTACTTGGTAGGCGACATTTACAAAGTAAGCAGCTTTAATTTAGGTTTTGCTTTGTGCTGGATCTATCATATTATCAAACCCAACCGAACCTTTTAATTTTTTACATGCTTTAGTTCTAGACATTGTAGTGATGTCTGGGGCATCTGACTATTAGAGATCTACCACTTTCTGGGGTGATCCTATTCCCAAAGCTCCAATGAAAGGTAGGCAGTCCATTATACACTCCGATGAATTCTGGGGCACTCCCTCTCTCATACACTACCTTCTCGGGCACTCCCTCTTCATATCTTGAACAACTTCTTAAATAAAGTTCTTATGCATAGCCTCTCTTTATTTTATATAACGTTGTTAGTTAGACTATTATATAGATTAGCATGTAAATGTTTTATACTTTGTATAGCCTGTTAATGTCTCCGGCACTTTATTAGTTGTTTGGATGCTACCTGTGCTTTATTCCTCCGCTATTTCTTGATATTCTTACTGGCTTATATATCAAGCGGCGTCCACTTTATCATAACGGCGCTCAAATAATTTGGGGGAGGAGTGCCCGAGGGGAGTGCCCGAGGCAAATCCCTTCGATTATCTCTCTTGTCCTTGAACGATTTGCTTATTCTTGCGGCCCATCCTGGAATATGGCATGGCTATTCAACCAGTGACCGGGACACAAATCAAGCTATTGGAAACCACACAAGACAATTGCCTGAGATGTCTATATGGCGGACACAGTCGCTCGTCGACTGCTGTTATGTGCCACTTAGGTAATGTTCCTGCCATGTCCTCTCGGATTCCTATCCTACAAACAAAGTTCCTAGCTCGGGCACAACACCTTCCAGATGATGCCCTTCTTACCCTTCTCCTCCCTCGCATCAACTGTTCCCGCCTCTCTCGCTGGTCCCAACTGAAAAAGAATCCCCTCTGGCGCCGACTCCCTCCCTCCACCTCGGCAGTGGATGCTAAGTTGCTTCGCAACCAAATACGCTCCTTTCTTCACGACCGCTTTTGGAACAATTATACAGGCCCAAAAATGGTATTGTTAAAAGCCTGTCGGCCTTATCTAGGGATTGACCCTATTCTATGGATACCGATGACTCGACACGAACGCAGCCGACGTATCCGCTGGCGACTCGGGTGGATGCCTTCTGGCAAGCCTTGGCCTTGTGGAAACTGCCCTGAACAAGCCCAGCTCTCTCGTGCCCACGTGATATCTTGTCTGCAGTGTCATAGTAAACTGAACGTGCCCGTTGTCGTCGTTGACCCCCTCTCCTACACCCTAAACCAGCTTCCCACCCGCCCACCTCAATCGCAACAACAAATACTTCACTGGCAACGCATATGGCCCACCCTCTCCTCCATACTGCTCGACATAGACCGCCTCTGCCGCCCACCGGATGACATAACCCCTGAATCCTCAACAACCAGCCCTTTTCTTCAATGGATATCCAAGCCTCCAAATGCATCACTGGCATTCCTCCCCACCACCTCTTTCCCTGACTCGTCCTCTTAACACTCTCCACTCTTTCCCCATATCTCCATGTTATCCATTGTTGCTCCCCTGGTCCTCTTACTTATTTCACTATTCCTTTCTCCTCATTTTTTGCCCTTCAGAGCCCAAGGGATTTTTTAGTTCTTTCTTCTCTTTAGTCTTTTTTACTTCTTTTTTCGATCTAGCTAGAGCAGATAGGCCGAATGGCGCAAGTGCTCATTGGCATTCTAATAAAATCAATTTTCAACTGAACGATTTGCTGCATTAGCAGGGCCGATAGGGTCTGTAGCAAGAAGTAGTGTTAACGTTATATGAAAACATCAATAAAAAATTTGGAAAAAGAATTTAGTATATTACCGAGGTAACTGCTTTTGGTTTTGAACAGAATATGTACGGAATCAAAACAAATGGAAAGTGAATGAGGTACTTGCATTTATGCGGCCGTGATGGGCTAATGGTCCACTCCAAGCAAAAACAGATCAGACACAGATTAGCATAGATCCAGGTTTCATTTCTAGCTTGTACGTGTTGTACTTTCTTCTTATTAAAAAATAAAATAGAAAGCAACCCAAAATGAGTATAGTCTTATGCAATGTGGTTCGGATCGAATCTTCGTCTAATGAGAGTAGAATGTTGAATGTTTTATACAAGTAATTCTTAGCATCAGTTTGCATGGGCACGAAACAGAAACAAAGAAGTGATGCAGTACATCACTTTTGTTCCTGTAAAGCATGCATAAACGCGTCGCTTTATGCATAGTAAAACTTAAAACCATAGGCACCAGTAACGCCGCAACCGTATGCAATATGTAGCACTGCCCATCAACTTTATAGCCCTTCTTTTTTTCTTTATATTCTGTCCATTTTGACTTGAAGTCAGACACTGTGTTGGTCGATTGCGAAATAGCAACCAATCGCATTTCGGTCATTTGAAGGGCTTTGTTTGCCGTCATTAGCTCCACAAAGCGCATTTGCACACGAGAAGCATAACATGCCTTTCCATACCACGTTTACAAAAGGCTTTTATTTATAAAACCATTTTATTCCACTTTACAAACCGTCTTTTTCTCTTCTTTTAACGTTTGCACCTATATGTCGTACCACGGAGGGCTGCATAAACCTCGCTGTTATTACAGCCAGCCAATCATATACCAGCATAACATCGACTCAGTAGAAGTAAGCAAACCGGATGCCATTTACAACTTTAATCTAGTAAAGGCCTCTGTTATAAAGCATAAATGCATCACTGATATTCATTATCATACAGCAGATAAAGAAATAAGAAATCAGTAGCCTGAAATAGCGGTTAAAGATGCAGCTTCTTGACTTGAATTAGAACTTCATTTCCGTTTCGTTGCGTCATCACGCATTACAATTAACAAAGTACGCATTCAACATTGCATTGCTCCCAAATTTATACGCAAAAGAAAAAGTGTAATGCAAAAAGACAACAGTTAAAAGTTATGTGCTATTCTGTAATCAGTGGTTACGCTTGCCGATGGGGGAATGGGCGTCACGGATGACCGTGCGCAATGAATGCTAGATTAGGAAATCTGCGATGCTTGTATGACCAATGAACTTGTGCTATACAGCTGTTTGGAAACCGTATTGTTTTCTAGGAAGCAAATTACAAGCGTAAGATGAAAGTTCTAGGGGGACAATCCATATCGCGTGAAGCTTTTGGCATCGGGATGTGATGTTTATTGTTTGGTTCGGGGCTGCAGAGATGTTGATGCCTTTTTTTTTGAGAGCTTTCGGTCAGACGCCTGTCCGACTAAACCCGCATTAATGAAGATGAGGACTACTGCCGATCCAGAGACTGAACCTTGGTTCTATAGGAATTGTACATCAAAAACAAAACAAAACAAAATAAAAGGAATGTAAAGGATCAGTGAGTTACGGTGTAGATTATTTTTGATTGAAGAAAGGCTGTCGCTTCTTTATATCGACTGACGTCGAAATTCGGCAGGAGCTTCTTCTCTATACAGTTGTCCTCTGTTGTCCTTTGTTTTGGCTTTCTCTCTTACTGCATCTTCAATTACATGCTTTATTAATACGTTCATCAATATAATGTATGATAAAACTAGCTGCGCAAGTCAAAATGCACAAACATTAGAAAATTTATCGAAAAACATCATCCAAATTTACTAAATCAGTTTCTCAAGTATGGAATTAGAACAATACGGAATGACATGCTAGACTTCCAATGAAAGGTAACAAATACTACTACAAAAATTATGATCCACTAATATATTTCTTTCCGGAAATGCGCAAACATAGAACAAGAGGCATCTCGCAAGAGAAGCATCGGGTGAAATAAGGTACGACAAGATCGGTTTTTGCTAGCATTATGCAGGCATATAACTTCAAGACACAATAGCTCTTGGACAACATACTTCAACTATCTCTTATTGCACACACCGTTCCAGGCAGTTGGCACAACCACGAAGGAATAACGGTAAGTATCCGTGTCTGAGAACAAGGAAAACCTAGGTCAAAGTAAGTATTTTATTATTATCAACACATTGACACTTAACCAGTGAGTGCTGCGGTTATCCAACATGTCCACTCTAGCTCGGTCACAGAGAAAGAGATGAGAACCCCCTGGCAATCACAGGGAAAAAGGAAAAGGCAAAATACAAAGTAGACTATAGGATGTAAGGAGGGAGAAGAGACAGAGAAGGGGAAGGAAAGGGAAGAATAGATGGAATGTTTGATAAGTAAGAGTCGGTACACAGGAAAAGAATCGTTAGGTGGAAGTAGAGAGAAAGTGAGATTTGCAAAGATCTCCGGACCATGGTTCGCATTCCAAATCATGGCCGATAGCGCTCATGGTTGAAACATAGGTCGTGGTGCGATCGAAAGACATGGAGTGATTCAATCAAGAGCGATCGAACAGGTTGTTAACACGAGCGTTGTTCTGGTTGAGAAGGTTCTTCATTTCCTATGTAGCAATCCATCCTTCGTCAGGAAATAATTTAGCGACAGCATATCTCACTGGAGGGCGTATATTTTCCACCGCTTTAAGCATTCTATAGAAGTGGTGCTCTAATGCCTTTTGTGCACGTTCATTTTCTGGTGGGTTGTCATACTTGGGATCATTTAGCTGTACTTGATCGAGAGGGTCAAAGTCCGGATTTGGTGTAACTCAAAATTTATTTAGAGTTTGTTTAAGCTCATTAGCGAAGTCATTGTGGACAAGAAGTGTCATAGCTTGAGGTTCAGAGTAATGAATGTCCAGGATCCTACTATTAGCGATGCAAAGTTGGCGGAAGTATTTCCGGACCTGGCCAGCAGGCATGCGGGCGCGGGCAGGGAAGTAGACATATCTGAAGCCGTGAGTGGAGGAGAGTGGGGTGAACATTTGGCAGCTGAGGCTTGTCGCTGCTGAACGTTATGGATTTAGTTTTGCCGGTGGTCTACGGATACGTGCCATACGTGCTGTATCCGACAATGCGTTTGGTTGACACAGCGTGCTGAGAAGCCTGTGTTCCGTTCAATTCTGGGGAATCGATGTTGTTTGGCTGAGTGATAGGGGTTTGATTCGATAATTGTTCATTTAGTCGGGCGTTAGTTTCTTCTAGTTCCGCAATTCGGGCCTTGGCAGTTTCCAGTTGTTTTGTGAGTTGGGCAAGTTTATCGTACAGATGGCCTTGTTTATCAAGGCGCTGGCGGTGTATGTTCAGTTCGTTCATGATTGTCTGCATAAATTCCGGCAGGGCTTCCTGGTGCTCAACCACCAGGGCAAAAGGAGTAGTGGTCGGGGCAGGTTGGTCGTCGCCAATGTTTTCGGCGGCCTGAGTGATACACTGGTACACTTGGATATAATAAGGTGCTTGGAGCGAAAGGCAGGCATGGGTGGGTCAGCCTTGTCATTGCCCTATTTGACCAAGTGACCTTCGAGTGGGCAAGAGGTTTTGAAGTCAGCTAAAAGCTGATTCACTTGGCGATCCGCTAAGCGCGTTATTCTTGATCTGCCTGGTGGTATGGCACAGGCGAATGTATAATCGCGCGCAATGTAGTCCAATAAACAGTAAGGTGGTAGGCGCGTCCCTTCGTCTCCTCTCGTTTTCAAGTTCCGAAAGCGGGGATTACAACACCGATAGTAAGCATCTCTTTACCTTGGATGCCATTGGATCACTTTACTATCGCTCATCTGTTGCAAGGTGCCCCACTTAGATATGCTTATATTTTGCATTGTTCAACATACTTGATATTACTTTTAATGCCTAGTTATATGCAAAACGAAGTGTACCATCCAACGAACGTACTGACGTCATTGAACCTTTCCCACTTTTAAGCAGCGAAACCCGTTACACTTGTTCATTGTTAGACAAAGCAGCAGAATGTCATATCCTGGTAATTACGGTACTCCTGGAAGGCAACCGCAGTATCCTCCTCCCTATCCCCCTCCTCCTGGACAGTATCCTCCGCCTCCCAGTCAATATCCTGCTGCACCGCCACCTATCCCATCCCAAACTTATCCAATTCAATATGGTGCCTATCCTCCACCCCCACCTCAACAAGTAAGTACCTCGCCTGCGTCAGCCCTAAAGTTGCCGATCTAAAAAGTCATCAAAGCAGTATGCTCCTCCTCCGCCAGTGAATTCACCTAACTATCGCCCTTACCCGGCGAATGAGCATATTCGCCCACCTCAGTACACAGGTATGTCTGATCCATACCACAACATTTTTCGTCGTGCTTAATAGAGTTGATCTGCATCAGGTCCTGATCCGGTATTCAGACCAACTGATCCTACGACAGCACAAGCCAACTATCCGCAACCACCGCATTCTTCGTATAATCAATCTCCTCATCCAGGTACAATAGAAAATAAAGAACTATAACACGTAATCTGAGGCTTGCACTTCTAGTTCCCTATGGCCGTCCACCTCCATCTGGTACTGATCAGTTGGTAATGCATGTCAACCCTATGATGCAGAACCGACCGCCTCCCAACTTTCAGCTGTCTAACTGTGAGTCTGATAATCTTCAGTTTGTATTCATGTTATTGACGAGGATGATAGGCCAGGGACGTAAACGAGCATTACTGATCGGTATCAATTATTTCCGATCCCCTAACGAGTTGAAAGGTAGGTCCAGGGAAGGAAAAAAGGTGCAGGTCATATATATAATGTTGTGAGGTAGGCTGTATTAACGACGTGCAAAACGTAAAACAATTTTTGATATCCTTATATAATTTCCGTGAGGTAAAAAAGAGGAAATAACAAGTATTGTCTGACTTAGCGAAATAGGAAGACATGGTTATTTTGACGGATGATCAAACCAATCCTCGGTTTATCCCAACCCGACAGAATATGATCTCGGGCATGCAATGGCTGGTGCATGATGCACGTCCTAATGATTCGTAAGAAAAAGCAAAATGCAAGTGTTACAATTGTACTGAATTTGTACTTGGTTCCCTGTAGATTTTTTTTCCATTTTAGCGGTCATGGTGGAAGGGTGAGTAGCGAGATAACTACACCTTCTTCACCTAAAAGTTAACCTATCTGTTTCAGGTCGAAGATCGTGATGGTGATGAAGATGATGGTTGGGATGAGACAATCTATCCTGTAGATCACAAGATGTATCCTGGTAACTCGGGACAAATTGTGGATGATGTAGGTGAACCTATCTTCCAGTAGACGCAGCTCAAAGTTTCTGTTTAGGTTATGCATCAAATCATGGTGCGTCCATTGCCACCTGGGTGCCGTCTTACTGCTATTTTCGATAGCTGTCATTCAGGAACAGCTCTTGATTTGCCTTACGTATATTCTACTCAAGGCAATATCAAAGAAACAAGTCTTTTTAAAGATGCCGGCTCCGGTTTATTAAATGCTGGCATGCAGTATGCCAGAGGCAATCTTGGTGGTGCGCTCTCTTCCGTGATGTCCATGGGAAATAGGCTTCTCAAAGGAAGATCGGTGGATGACCGTGTGAAGCAATTCAAAAGTTCACCTGCTGATGTGATTATGTTCTCTGGCTGTAAAGATGAGCAGACATCAGCCGACAGCTTTGAAGCTGGAAGAAGCACAGGGGCAATGAGCTATGCCTTTACAAGTAAGTCTGGTTTATTATCATTTACTGTCATTACTGTTTTGCATTTCTGACAATTGCCGTGCAGCTGCCCTGCGTCAAAACCGTAACCAATCCTATTTACAGTTGTTAAATTCGGTTCGTACGATCTTGAGAGAGAAATATTCTCAGCGGCCCCAGTTATCATCATCTCATCCGATTGATGTGAACCTTCTTTTCATTATTTGATAGCTCAACAATAAATTCCCGAACCTCAATCAGCTAAAA
The DNA here is from genome assembly GCA_002749535.1 of Apophysomyces variabilis. Taxonomy (NCBI): domain Eukaryota; kingdom Fungi; phylum Mucoromycota; class Mucoromycetes; order Mucorales; family Mucoraceae; genus Apophysomyces; species Apophysomyces variabilis. The sequence goes on along the minus strand of MZZL01000401.1, from coordinate 305,564 downwards.
GGGTAGTAAACTGATCGCTATTGCTGTGCTGCTTTGCACGGGCCGTATAGTAAACAATTTTACCTAACCATTTACTTTTTCATTTCTGCAACACGTGGTCATGCACCTCAATACCTACGCATACTCGGAAGGGTAGTAAAAATATTGATGCTATAAGTAGATGAACACTAAACGTTATTTGCCACTTGACCCGATAAATGTTATTTACAGTCAAGTGATAGTTGTGATTAATATGAATCTATATTAACCAAACCAACGAACGTTGTTTTTTGGAATAATAGTTTGCAAAAATTTATTTCTATAAAGCATGCATTTTGTAACAAATATTGACAGATCGATTGATAATTACTTCGAGATGTCATTGGGAATTTGACGCGAACTATTTGTTCCTAATTACTACCTTAATCATGATATAAATGCATAGGCTTAATAACTATCTGCGTCTTTCTTTCTTCTTCTCTTCCAATCAGCAAAAAAGAAACAATACAGAAAATGCTATACAATATTTTTTCTCAGAAGCTCATGGGCCAAACAAAGTCCCGTAAAGATGCTGTGTCACATTTGAATGTCATGGTGGTAGGCATGGCGGGTTCTGGAAAGTCTGCGTTTGTCAAAACGCTTTATGAGCGCATGAAACACAATATTGTCCAGGGAACATACAAGGAATCAAAACTGGCCGCGATGAAGGAACCGTTGCAGAAGACCGAAGATTTATATAGCATATCTATGCTGTTAGAAGAGAACGGACAGCGGACAGCTCTCACAGTAACCGATACGCCAGGTTTAACTAGCGGTGCTGATGCGGACCAACAGCTACGTTATATTACGAACTACATTGACCACCAATTTGAACGCACGCTGGTTGAGGTAATTGCCTGTTTATGTTGGATACAACGCTCTGAACTTTAATCTCCGGTTGTTAGGAAACCAAAGTGCATCGTGATGCAAAAGCATTAGACACACATATCCATACTTGCATATATTTTATCAACACGACTGAAGGTGTCTTCAGTGATGTAGATCGCTATATTATTCGTCTGCTCAGTTCACGAGTCAACGTCATACCGGTCATCGGGAAAGCCGACACATTAACAACCGCACAGCGAGAAACACTTAAGAAAAGTTTCCGGCGAGAGATATTTGACGTGATGCATATTCCTATCTATGGATATATTTCAACTGGTGATGAAGACGAGGAGGAGGATGTTAGTGATTCTGACGAGGATCAGATGGAAGAAAGTAGTGAAAACACCAGTCAGGATGATCAAATGAGAGAAAGCTACGTACAGCAAGCAAAGAAGGCTGAAGGTGAACTACAAGGTTCTGTTACCATTAAACGGATAGTAGATATGCTCCAAGAATGCGTTGAAGAAGACAATGACCAAGATGCGGCCGTGATGATCGAGTATCTGGAGCATATACCGTTTACATTGATTAGTTATGAGGAAGATAGAGAAACCGGCAGGCCAGTGTATCAAAGCCAAACAACTTCTACGGACTCGGATATCGAAGAACCCGGTTCACCCACACCCATCAATGGCAATAAAAACTATCCTGCTTCTAGGAATAGACGCAAGAAATCTGACAAGCTCCAGAAGCCTATTCTAGGTCGGCGCTATCCGTGGGCCGTTGTTGAGTGCTGCAATCCTGATCACTGCGAATTTGAAATGTTGAAATCTACTCTATTATCGGCTCATCGCGATATGCTTCGAATCGATACATACGAGCGCTTCTACGAGCAGTATCGAACCGAGCAGCTACTCACACGTCGTGTCAACAAGATGATGGCACTTCAAGCCCAGGGTAAAATGCGCGTTTGACGTAACTGTAGTAGTTTCGATGGTTTTTGTCATTTTATAGTAATAAATGCTTTTGTTTTCCTTTTTCCTTTCTCAATGACGGAATCCGCTCCGAAGTGTTTCCGTCGCTCGTAACCCCACTGATGACACTCCACCGTTCGATTTCTTTTTCGCCTTGTTCATCTCATTGATTGCTCCCACAATTTCGTTCATATTCGTTTCCAAAACCATGCCTCCTTGAACGATTTCCGATAGGATGTGATGCACCTTTTTGTTATTGTGGTGAATGGCGATGGTTGATAAATGAATATCTCGAACCTACCTCATCAAAGTGGAAGATCTATGAAAGCGCATGAGTTGTCCAAACACCTCTTTCTCTTTCTTTTTACTTACCAAATCGAGTTCGCATACGTTTTCAAAACATCTGTCCAAGCTTTCGACAAAAACCTACGTATCATTTCCATTTTAGCTGTTGTATTCTGTAATAGTTTGTTTTCTTTTACCTGTATAAGATCCAGAATCCCCAGTTCACTTTCACTTTCGTCCACAACAAACACGAAATATAGAGTTGCATAATGACGATATATAACCCTTGTGTCTTTTCCTCCCAAGAGTTGGCTCCCTTCCAAAAAGTTACATACTGTGTCAGGTCTTTTAGAGACCAGCGAGAAGATTTCCTGAATCAATGCTTGTTGTGTTGCGATGTCCTGTTTCCGTCAAAAGCTTTTTAGTCCTAAATCGTAAAAAGAAAGCCGTATTACAATCTGCTGGTAAAATTTAATCAGCCGCGGTTTGCCATGGTTGTTGAATATGAGCACGGATTTTATCATTGTAGGGTATGAGAGCGGACGAAGTGAGATAAAAGGCAAATGCAAAAGCTGGGTTCGAAGCGCCTCTGGATCACGCTTTGTCTGTTCCCCTTTCCTTTTTCCCCGCTCGTCCTGTACCTGTGAGGTTCTTTTTCTTTTCTTTCCTTTCCTTTCTTATTCCCGTTACCACTTTAAGACCAACAACTTTTTACTTGCCTCCATGGAACTCAAAAATGGCTCGACTCTGCGTCGAGGCGGTGGTGGTACAGGAAAAAGAGCAGCCAGAACGGTGAATCCAGTAGTTTTATACGACTTCGCGTTGCGATGTGCCATCCGGGCTTGTCTCGAACAAAACGGAAATCAGCGGACGACAGAAGTAAAAAAGGAACGAACGGAAAGACATTCGGTCCATCTTGGCGTGAGTGAAGCTCTTGCCAGCTTGTCTGAGAAGTTTGGTGAGGACAGAAACCCTGAGAGACTGACAAGAGAGATTGTCCGAGGTTTGCTCCGTCGTATGGACGATATCAGGAAAGGCCGTGACATATCCAAACCGGAATATCAGGATCCGCGCTATGTCTCAGTTGTTGCACAGGTTCGCAAAAACTTACAGCAGCATCGCTTTCGCCCGACCGGAACGGTGAATGATCTGGTCATAGTCTTTCTCAAAACGAGTGAGGCTGAACTGAAACGAAGCAATCCCAACCCCGCCGCTTGGTACGAAGACTTAAACCGTTATATAGCCAGTTTCACCAGCCTAGTTATCCAAACCATACAAGAAGATGCCCCCTCTTCTGCTACTCCAGAACTCATGGAAAAGTTAAGAGGCTTCCTTGGTCCATCTAAAGCAACCCGTCAGCATTCAGATAGACGAGCGCCGCCTGGGTCTCCGGGAGCTGCATCACCGCTGCCAGCGTCCGATTCCTTTGAAGCGCTAGAAAACTTTCCAATGGTGAAGACAGTACAAGAATTATTTCAAGTTACAGATATCGAACATCGTCGGAAGCTTAGGGAGCTACAATCAATTTGTACAGAATCTGTAAGTGTCAGCGGAGAATCATGGACCGATGGACCTTAAACTGGTCATATAGGCTCTTTTAATGGATTTAAAACAATGCATTAACAATGTCCATACCAACCAACCTTTTCCCGGACGACGCGAAGACTTTGCTGATGCCCATACTTACGATAATTGGCAAAAACGAGAAGTAAAGCAGTTAACGGAGCTTATGAAAACATTGATGTTAATGAATCCCAACCTGGCATTGAATTCATCGAGTGAAATGGATGTGGGTAGTTCGAATCTTCTCTCGGGAATGCGTTCGCCAAGTGAAGGCAAGCGTGGGTCGGTATACGGCGATTTGCACGATGCTTCTGGTCTTTCCCAAGGACCATTCACGTTTATTCCAAACGACCCACGATCTTTCTTCCGCCTACTTATGAATATGTGTATCGATTATGATACCAATGTGACGCCAGAATCCGAGCGGGCAAAAACGAGCGTCTTGTCACAACAGTCAGACGAGCTACTGCGAGAGTGTTGGAAAACGTGGAGATTGTCCACACCGTTCCGAGCATTACTCTACGTGGAGTTGGTTAAAACCCGCTATGATGCAGAGGAGCTTGATTTTGAAGATGTAAAGGATGCGGTACGAGCATTGGATAAGGCACTGAAGGAAAATGATATTCAATCCTGGACAATCAACGATGTAAGTGTACCATGAGCGGTTTTGTGGGTTCAGGTAATGACATTTCAGGAAGCGCGAATCCTTAATTCGCGTTTATGAAGGTTTGAACCATACATTACTCCATGCTCTGGCAGGCGCTCTCTCCGAGTACTGGAAGATAAAGTACGTAGCTGTAGGCATTGAGATCAATTCTTATTAATGCGCATTTCATCTTTCTTGGACGATTAGTCCTGAATGGGTGCAAGACATAGTTTCCCTATTAGACAGGATCTACGAAAACCCAGCTTATTTAGAGGATCATGCGAATCCGTTGTCGGCATTTGAACAATTAGAGGAAACAGTGGAGGTATGAAGTTACGTCTTGAAATGGGAGACAAAACAATAATGAGAATTTCTTTCTAGGGAGCTGCTGTTGTAAGATGGCGCGGCATTGAGAAGGCATGCAATAATCCAGAGAAAGACGATTTGACGAATCTATTGGCGATGGCGGACAAGCTTATTAAGGAGCTTGTGACACTGACTAAACGGAAATTCAAATCACCTATCAAAGGGTACAAGTTGGATAATAGAAGTTATGGTTATTTAATCCGGTTAAAACTAGCATTCTATCCGTTCCTGGTATAGTCATGGCAAGACAGATGCCCTTCTTTGCATTGGAGATGGAAAATTGGGCATATCTGCCAGACGCTCAAGATGCGCCAATCGAAATCACATTCGAACTGTACCACAAGGTTCTGAGTTTGAAGCGATTGTATGATCAGCATGGACAAAGGTACCCAAATTGTTGAACTTTATTTATAATCATTAAGTGATCCGAAACTTTTAAAGAAACAAAACCGCCCTATTCAAAGTTGAGTTTTGGTTTTTGCAGCACGTCAGACGATGGCTTAAGACCACCAACGCAGCCACGCCAACATGGGTTGAAAATGCCATAAAGCAAGACGAGGTTAGCCATAGGAATCACTTTCTTCCTTTGCTTTGTTGCTAACTCTTTCTTTTGTTTTCAATATCCAGTTCAAACGCATTAACGACACAGCTTACCATTCGTCCTCTGTGGTTGATCTTTTCACAATGTTCCACGAAGCTGTAGACTTTGTGCAAAATCTTCAATGGCCAAACGAACTTCAGCGGTGCCGTTTCCTGACTGTTCTTTCTAAAGTATGAAAAGTCTATTCTTCATGGCATGAATAACACTCTACGTTGTAGGTCATTAGCGTTTCGTTGGAACAGTACACAAACACCATTGAAGAAATGATCACCGATGATATTTACCCTCGGATTGAACGTGAAGAAGAAGGAGCATCGAGCACATTTTTGAATAAAGCTCGTAATCAGCTTATTGGCTCCCGTCATTCTACTAAAGCGGACGATATACCCTCCGATTTCACACCCGAGGTATGGACAATAGACACCAACCCGACTCAACTAATAGTTAATGAAACTAGCTTTGTGTGAAAATCAATGATATCGAAGCAGCACGGGCAAGATTGGACAAGTTATACCAAATAATGGATGTTGACGACGTGTCTGTCTTTATGCGTGAAAACGCTGCACCTGTGGTTGAAAAGACCGAACAAACAAACTTTCTATATTCCATCAAAATCGTCCGTGCGGAGAACCTGCAGCCGCTGGATAATAATGGCTTGAGCGATCCATACGTTGTATTAGAAATTGACGGAAAGCAAATTACGCGAACAAGAACAGTGTACGAAACATTGAGTCCGCGCTGGGATCAAGTGTTTGATATTTGGCTGAATGAAAAGACCGTGGACGTTTTAGCCGTTGTATATGACGAAGATCTAATCGGTGCAAACGAGGAATGTGGTGGCGTCTGGTTTAAGCTATCACCCGAATATTTTGATGATTATCAAACGCATGAACTGGTTCTTAATCTCCATCCGCAGGGCAAACTTGTTCTCAGAGTGAGCATGGAAGGCGAAAAGGACGATATCCAATTTTGGTTTGGTAAAGCTTTCCGAACGCTCAAACGGGCAGAAAATGATGCTGCAGGATTGATCGTAGATAAGGTGCGACGATATAACTGAGGCACCCAAGTATATTTAACATGCATGATAGATGGGGAGATACATGCGTCAATGTCTTTCTCGCCGAACGCTGGATAAATTGCTTGGACGAGACAGAAGCTTCTTTTCTACTTTTAGTAGAAATCACAAGCATGTGGAGCCCAGTCTGCAGGATTGCGAGGATGCGATCGCTCCGCTTTTAGATTATTTAGAGAAGAACCTTAAGATCTTGAACGACAACTTATCGGAAACGAATATGCAACTTGTGATCCTCAGGATATGGAAAGAAATTCTTTTAGCGTTAGAGGGCGTTTTGTTGCCTCCGTTGTCCGAGCATCCTTCAGACCTGAAACCACTAGATGACTATGAATTCCATGTTGTCTTTAAATGGCTAGAAGTAAGTACAGCTTGAAGTGAACAATACGTATGTATTCATGCGGAAATTTAGCTACTGAAAGTACTTTTCAACGGTGGTGAAGATGGCGATGCAGTTCCTATCGATAAGCTGGAAAATTCACAATATTATGCTCTTCTGGCAATCAATGTCGCCTACAATCTTGAAACAGATAAGCTGATTGAGAGTTATCATGAAGTCCTCAAGAACCAGATGGAAATTAAACTGCAAGGTGGCCGAAAGGCTGACAGAAGTAAATCAGTATACCATTCGCGACATACAGCAAGAAGACGAAAAACCGAACGTAAATCTACAACCATTGAACTTCCGAATAGTGAAACTATCCTTCGCATTCTCCGTATGCGTTCTGGAAAGAAAGTGAAAGAATTTTTGCGAACTGAATTTGACAAGCGAAATAACCCTGTACCACCTCCACCTGTACCACCACCTCACGATGTAAATCCACATGTAGGCGAAAATGACCAAGTTCCTTTACCTGTTGTGCCTGAACATATTGTTACACCGTAAGTTTACTCTTTATGGATGCACTTCTTTGTATTGACGCTCTGATTGCAAAACAGTTCCGATGAGCAAACCTTGCCGCTGTAGTGGAAATCACTCGTTTAATTGTTATGACTTTGAAAATCAAAAAATGCGCATGGACTGCTATTTTTTCTCCATTAACATTTTTGCCACTTGCTATTGACTTTAAGCCAACAGTGATCGCTAGCCAAATGTCGACCTCTTTGTCTTCGTCGCAGCCTTTGGAGCTTCTAAGCCATATTATAAGCTCATATATTTCAAACGACTCGACTGTTCATAAGAATTTCCCATTCGTAGTGGAGATCCTAGTTAATCATCAATTACTCAGTCAAAAAGCCGATCAAGCCGGTTTAGACGTAGTGCATAGAAAATGGGTTGCGCGACTAAACACTCTGTTGCAGTCAAAGCACGTGCCTGCTCGATGGGCAGCAATAAATCTGATTAGAATCACTTGCGAACAATCGCCAGCACTTCTATTTGCCAATATTCGAGCATGGACGGCACAGCTTCTTGGGCTCGTTCTGGTAAACGTTCAAACTTATCTCATTATGCGATCGAACTTAGGCTGACGCGCATGGTAGAAACCTGAACCCACGATGATTCATGAAGAAGCGATCCAGACATTGTCCTTTCTATTCGCGTCCACAGTCGACAGACCTGAACTTCAGCGCGAAGTAACCACTCCAAACTTGCCACGGTTTAACCAAGCACTTGTCTCCCTAAGCCAGAGTCGCGAACTTTTAGTAAGTCCGTGGCGACTTTAACTGTTGTTCAAAATGCTTATACCTAGTTAGCCAACCACGCTTAAGGCACTCACAGTGAACATGGATCGATTCCCTTCCGTTTCGCGGCACGTGGCTGATCACTGCTTGAAAATATGTTTGAACTGTCTTAATGGAGAATCTGATATAGAACCAAATTTGAATGAGTGTATCGGACGTTGCCTTGCCTCACTATACCAGACTGCCGGAAAGACAAATATGGCTACTCAATGGAAAGATACACTTTTACGTTTAATTGGATCCGTCCATCAGTCCCTTGCACGATTATTTGGAACTGTAGATGAAGGTAAACAGACAAATACTGCGCATTGCTTGACCAGATAGCATATTTACCTCGAATTAGATCTTGATGTCGAAGAATTTCCTTCAAGTTATCCTTTCCCTCCCCTTACTCCAGATTATATTGAGTCCTTCCCTATACTGGTCAAGCGAGTCCGATACCTTTCAGAGTGCATTGCGATAATGATTAGGTATTACTAAGTTACTTATATATAGCTTATGAACCAGTTTTGACCGGTAGCTGCAAAACATCTGTTGTCGTACCTGTGCCTGTTGGACATCTGGTTGACCTTATCTGTCGGATTTATAATGTGTATGGAGGAAGTCTGGTTAGTTACCGCACATATCATGTGGAGGAGCAGGCAAATGCTGATGTGTTAGGTATTAGATGCGCGAATACAAGGATAAAGGAGAATACAACTGTCTTATGAGTTGTTTGCCAGAGTTGCATTCGACTGCAAACAAACTTTTAGCAAGCTTACTCTTCTGGTACGTCCAACGGCTGTATTCTGAATCCGTCTCTTACTTTAACTGATAGTGCTGGGCAAGGGATGATGCGCTACTACAAGTTGTTTTCCCGCATTTTGCTCCGCCTTCTGAGCGAATATGATCAGAAAAGGTCAGTGCTGTTGAAAATATGTGGAAAAAGGGCTAATTTCTTTTATAGGCCGTTGAAAGTATCTGTCTATAATCTGATCTCACTTTGTTTGCAAAAATGCGGGTTCGCGTTTGCTGAAAGTCTGTGTAAACCACTGTGTGACACGATTTTCAACGACATAAAAGCTGCTGAACAGCTTCCTGAGAACATTATCACATCACAGAACAAAGTAAATATGGTTATTCGTGTGGTCTTAGCTATATATGCTTATCGTCTATTAGAAATCCGGAAAGAAACGACGCCACGAATTGACGCATTCTGACACATTAACAATTGACCAAGTAACAACGAAGGACTGTGACCTACAGCTAGCTGCTTTGCTAGCACTTCAGAATCTGCTTAATTCTTATGGTTCTTCAATGAACCCAATGCTTCGGTCGTTCGTTGACAGTAACATTCTAGCAAGCATACTTCAAGAAACACAATCTCCGACTGCTACCGGTGAACAGACTGCGGTAATCCGATATAAGCTATATGAATGTCTTCTAGCCTCGGTTATGCATCCTATTGAAGCACAAGCAACTATTCTTCCACATGCCGTGCGCATTTTCTCTTCTGGAATAAATGACCAAAGTCACCAGGTAAGTCTATATGAATGGAAAGTTACCAGTTGGGAGAACTTAACCCATTTTAGCTTCAAATGCTTTGTGCGCAAGGTCTGGCCATTTGTGATCTGATTATGCATCCGCGTATGCCCCCTATACAGAGCAACCCTGTCCAAGGTCCTATTGTTCGATTACCCGGAACTGAAATAGATGAGACGCCCATATACGCCGAAATACCCGAGGAACCAGTTGTTAGTGAACGGAAGTTGCCAGTCAGTTCAATAGTTAAAGAGACTGACATGATGGAACAAGTTATTGATGTTTCTGAGGAGGTGCGAGAAGTGGTTGCATCAACGCCCGCTGAAACAGTAGAGGAGACCATTGCCACTTCAGTTTATGTATCTACAACTGATGCAGACGCAGAAGACCACTCAAAAATTGCTAGCGAAGTAATTGCTAAAGAAGACCAAGCGCTCGATCCGCACGTGATAAATACGATAGATCGCACCGAGCCCACAGAAGAAGTACTGCCGCGCCCAAGCCCTGACCGCGCCCAAGGTCAAACAAGCTTACGGTCACCTCGAACAGCTGTGCTGGACAAGGTAGAACCTAGTCAGCCGGTTTCGGTGTCTGCAACAGGGTTTGAGGACGAAGATGACGATATGGAGATGCCAGATATTGACTTAGCTGGGCCTGATACGGATGATGACGAAGAATAATGTGCATTAGATAAATACTGCTTATTAGATATTACTTCACACTATCCTATACGCATCCTGTGTCCATGAAAAGACCAAATTCCTATTAGCGTAAGACATTTTCAGATCGAGGCAAATGATCACGCCAAAAGCACCTTACATGACACTAACGTCGGAGACTTTGAATCGGTTATCTGCCAGTGAATAATTGCACCATTCGGCCTATTTGCTTTTAGCTGAATCAGGGAGAGTAAAAGAACAAAATAATTTTATTGTATTTGCGATCTCAGGAAAGCCGCAATGGGTTCTGCTTGTTGCATGGGTTAATGTGCTGCTATCTGCTTCTTTGCTGCGACGAAGTGTTGGCACCAGCTTTCCGGAAAAACTAGCGGCCTTTTAGACATTGTTGGTAAAGAAAACTTCTCACTGGTTGTGTCAACATAGTTTGTACTTTATTTCCAATATTAAAGTCGCATCTAGCAAATTCACTTGGCGCATTTTGGAAACTGGGCTTGACGCTAACAAATTACATTAATTGTCGTGTTATAAGAGTTCGAATTGACCACTTTTACATACCTGTCATAAAACTGACGACGCCATACCGGTCTCCCCGCCAAGTGAATGCCAGATGGATATATAAATTTCAATTCCCAAAGGTCTCCGACTTTGGTTTTTGTAGTTTGCGAAATTGTTTTTGGGAGATACTGTATGAGTCTGAAATCCGGTTGAAAGATGCTTGAAGATGTGTAAACGACCAGCTAGGACATACCCCCTTGCGGGTTCGGTTATACCGGTATGCCGTTTAATCAGGAGGCGAATTCTGTGGGAACATGCCCGTATCAAGCAAGCCTTATGTAGCAAAGAAAGGGTTGAAAGGTTGCTGAATAGGATAGCTAATACGATGGAAACCACGGGTAAGCCGGTCAGTCAAGATAGTAAAGGTAAAACTACCTTGTCCTGTTCACTTAGAGTCGTGCTAGTGAATCAGGTAGCTTAGATGCATCCATAGGATTCTAGTTATCACGGATAGTAATTTCAAGAGTTTTGCGATTGCCAAACGGAGCTCAGCTTCATAGGACACTATGTGTAAGAAAGAATGCGATGTGATGGGTCAGGGTAATATATATGTCAAGGACACGATTGCTGTTTGTATGCAAACTGCAAAGCCAGTAACGTAATTGGCTGACGGAAATGGCGTTGAACAGCGGTATATGGTTGATTCTGAACTTGCTCAATTAAGGAACAGAGTTGAACAATGAGGATTGCAGTATCTCTCTCAACACGGCTAAAGCTTCGGATTGCCCGATTATTTCAGGCGACTGTCTTGCAATGCCAGATAAAGCTGTCAAAGTCCATTGATTATATCCCCCGTTTATTACTATCATTCTCAGGTTTTTTATTTCAACATTCCGTATGGAGAAAAGCCTCTCAGTTATCTGGAATAACAAATTGCTATGATGTTGTTGTTTGGTCTTTATCATACATGGAAGTTGAATCTAAACGTTAATATCAAGTCTCTCTAGAAGTGACAAACGGTTGACCTGAACGTGGAAAGACGCGTGCCGCCAACTGCCCAATCAAAAAGCTCCGCTTTCTATGTTCAATGCTCTGCGGCGTGAAATGCTCTTGGGATGAGGGACGGAGTTTTTTGGCTGCTTGGTCTTTCTGAACTTTCTTGGCGAACTATGCAACTCTGGGAATTACCTGTCGATATCTTCTTGGAGGATATTCTACCTTCGCTTGACGTTGTTTCTTTAATAGAGCTGAGCTATACTTCGCGCTTTTTTCATCGGCTTGCCAATGACGAGCATGTATGGAAGAAGCTGGTCATGACCGATTTCAATATCCCATACGATGCCGCTTTCCGCAGTCATGGTTGGAAAACTCTATATTCAAAGTTAAATGATCCTATTGTTTATACCTGGGGTGAAAACGAAGACGGAAGACTTGGTCACGGCGAGTCTCCTTTCTTTCATAGGGGCCCTATGCGATACCGATATCGAACCTCTGTAGCAGTTGGCGTACCACGAGAACTGCAATCACTTCGAGGAAAGGGTATTGTTGATATCATGTCTGGAGGATGGTCTTTCCATGCGCTTGACCGGTATGGCCGTGTTTGGATGTGGGGAATTGTAAGGCACAGCTTAAAGTAAAGCGTAATCGAACTTCAGACTGATTTTGCTTGTCTACTGTTGCTTAGCTACAAAAGGACGTTCTGTTGCGTGATTCGCTCGGCGCAGAGCGTGTGCACGAACCAGCCGAGATAGAGCTACCACCAGATGTCCACATTCGCACATTATCCTGTGGTCGGTCCCATGCTATTGCCCTTGCCAAGGATGGTTCGATTTGGCACTGGTGTAACCGACGGAAACCACAGCGAGTAGTTTTACGTACGGATAGACCCTCTCCTGTTGCCCAGGTCACGGCCAACTGGGGTTATTCAAGTATCCTGACTAAGCGGGGAGAGATCTTCCTTGTACCCCATCCACCCAATGTAGCCAGTGTGGATGAGGATGTGCCTGTTATGGAAATCACAGATCCAGGCGTTGGTCTTGCTGCCATCGAAATAGAGAGGCGTGGTGATCCTGATGATCGATTTGTTCAACTCGCAGGAATGGAAAAATATACCCTGGCACTGACACGCAAGGGACGTGTGTTTAAACTCTACACCAACGAGACGGAAGCGTTCGCTATAACGCCTGCCAGTGGCGCTGTGGAACTAAAGCATTTTGGGTCTAACAAAACGGAGATCAACGAGCGCGGAAAGAAAATGCAACGATTTGTGTCAGCTGCATTTAAAAACCTCGCAGTATATACAGCAGATGGGAAGGTCATGCTTGGTCAAAACGACGCGGATGCGAACACAGTTCCCAAGTTAATGGAAGAACTAGACCGAGACATATGCAAGGTTTCGTTTGGAGAGTAAGATAATCAGGAAGCGCGCTATAACTTGTCCTGAATGCTAAAAGGAATATTGTTATAGTTACCACATGGGTGCAGTAACTAATAAGGGAACTCTACTTACTTGGGGAAGAAACGAGGCTGGCGCCTTGGGCCATGGTGAGGATATGCAAGAGGTCGAAAGACCTAAAGTCGTTGAGAAACTTCGAGATATGTTTGTCTTTGCCATTGGATTCGGAGGCTGGCAGAGCGCTGTACTGGCTATACCAAGAAAGGATGCATTCGCAGAAGATGAATAGTTGGATCACGAGCTGTTGAGTTAAACTTCTCTTCAACATGCGCACAACATTGCTTCTTCAGATAAATAACAAGCACTGTGATTGACCGATTTTGATTTATTCTTTGATCCAGTTTCGGATCGGATCTAATAGTACCCATTAAAGGAAGTGTAAATGAATATGAGAAAAAAAAAGATGGACATCGCCAATTTATGAACTGTTATGCCAATATTTTTTTAAGATTGCTTGCACTCGGGAGCGTTTTCACCCTTTGCAGGTTGCTACAAAATCAGAAAACGCAATTAGTTAATGTACGATACGCCGACTAAACAATCAATACATACAACGCCATCGTCGTCTTCGTCGTCATCATCTTCGTCGTCCTCGTCATCATCGTCTTCATCATCCTCATCGTCGTAGAAATCACCCTAGCAATACACACCGTGAATAATATAGTTCTGAGCATGGAAAAAGTAAAATACTACGCTTACCTCGAAGTCGTCATCACCCTCAAAGTCTTCGTATTCAAGGGCCTTACCAGTGAAGTAATCCACTGCATGAGGAATGATCTTATCCTTGAACTCCTCACCTGTACGTTATGAAAGGAATATCAATACTCACGAATCCATCATACTATTCCAGTCCCACACTAACCCATTTCGTAGTCAGCTTCCAACTTGGCATCCAAACCTTCGGCATCTTCCTCATCCAATTCCTCGTCTTCATCAGGGAAGGCAGGAGGATTGAAGAAGTTGAAGAAGGTGTCAGCAGGCACAGTACGCTTAACAACTCGGGTCTTGTTGGTTCCTGTAAACAAAGCTTAGCCGCTTTCATATTATAAAACGGACGTTTACCCTTGTGGCGCTGTTTCTTGGTTTCAACAGTAACGGTCAAGTCTTTGCCTTCCTTCCATTCGATAGCACAGCCTTCGGCATGATCGTAAACGAAATCGCCACCATAAGCGTGATCTTGATAATAGTATGTCTTGGTCAGGACTTTGTTGGTGAAGAATTCGTTTTCAGAGAATTCGAACTCCAGTTGGAATCCAGGCTGATCCATGTAAGACATGCGGACGTCGACCAAATGCTTCAAAGCCTCCTCGTCGTTTTCACTGATTAACTCACCAATCTGAGGGTGGTTCTTCAACAAAGTCAACCAGAATTCGGGAATACCAACAACGGGTTCCTCTTCCTTCTCTTCTTCCTTCTCCTCCTTTTCGGCTTCCTCTTTCTTTGTTTCCTCTTCCTCTTCTTCATCCACCTTTTCTCCAATAGCAACCTCTTCCTCGGTAGGTTCGTACTTTCCGTTGATCACATCAGAGCGCTTGTTGTAAAGAGGACGGTAAAGTTCGAGATATTTCTTCTCGAGGGCAAAGACTTCTTCCTGGAACTGGTTTTCGAGTTCAGAGTGTTTTGACTGAAGGTACTTAAGACCGTTGATGCGACGCTTGACTGAAGAGGGTAACGAGTCGATATATCCCGAGGGGCGACCGACAAGAGTGCCTAACTTGCCTTGAAGCATGCTGAGAAGGGCGGGATTACCAGTGAAAGCACCGCTAAGGGATTGACCGGCAGCGCCTTGATGAACAGAAAGTGAGTAGAGCTAGCACAAAGAAAGTGTGATGTGCATTATACATACCTGGAGTCTTGATGGTTTCCATGTCTTCAGAAATAGTGGATGCGGTGGGTTGAAACTTTGAGGTGATAGGAGCGGGATTAATAGGTGTGTTCTGGGGTGTAGGTGCAGTAAATGATTGCAAGTTCTTATTCTTGATCTCAACACCGGAGGCTAATATAGATCAATGACTTGTCAGTTCAGAGGAACGGTGGATGTACCTTTAATACCTGTTTGTTGATCCATGGGAAAAGGACACCTTCTAACAAATTTTTTTTTTCGGTAGTCCAAATCAGTGACGGTTCTTCACACCCAACAGTGCGGTGATCGAAAAGTGTTCCCAAAACCTGCCGAAAGGATAAAACATTCTGGGATTGAATCTGCTGCAGTGAACGATTGTGACACAGCTGATAACCTCGTCGTTTATTAATCAATGACATATGCCTCAGTACGCAAGGACAAATGCACAGTAGTAAACATAACAGATGCCTAATATGGATAGACCCGGTTCACTGGGCATCAAAATATCGGCTAAACGTTATAGATAAACTAGATTCGCTGGGAAATAGGGATTTTAGACCTACAATACGCAGAAATAATGCTTACACTTGTTCCTTCCCGTGAACAGCAAGACGAAATAAGGGTCAACGGGGAAACAAATATGCTCTTGGAAATCTATTATCACAAAAGAAGTTGCTATGGTACCCTAAACTGATCGAATTTTAATTCTTGTATATGTACAATGATAAAGTTGGAACCTTATGCCTATGAAAACGCGTATGTTTAATAATGCATGAAGACCAAAGTTGGACTAGTTAGAACTTACTGGAACGGTTACATATTCTCGTCGTGCCAGTAATTGTTTGACTATGTTTTTCCGATGACTCGATTTGCGTTCCCGCCACATACGAGCGCACTTAACCCAAGCAAAAATGCCGAACAAGATGAGAATAATAATCCCTGCGATAATAGACACTTGAATAAGAAGATAATATTGGTTCGAATCCTAAACATTACATTCTTAATTTCTCAAGCCTTTCTTTTAAGTTCGCATCATTTTTTACCTCATTTAACCACCAGCAACGACCGAATCTTCCCACTACCCAGCAGCTATGCCCGCCCGCTGAGTTGAGGTTAATCCAGAATAAGTGATGCGAGAGATCCTGGTCTGTATCATTTGCTTCCATCTCGTCCTTCTTGACCGCTTGGAAAAGCTGAAGGTTTTCCCGGGCAGTTCTTGGACAGTCAAATACGTATTGCTCAGGGCAAGCCGAGAAAGCCCGGTCATAAGAAACATATGTAGAAGTTAGTAGCCACTAATGGTTTATACGATCAATAGTTATGCTTTAAGGCAAATGGAAAAATAAACTTCAGCTTACCTTGTCTGGAGACAAAGTATGCCGACAAGAAGCACGTAGTAATTGCGTACAGTCGCCGACTCTCCAACGCCCATTCCATTGCTGAACGGCCGCGCAGTGCAATGGTGTTTCTGTTCGTGGCTCACGGATGTCCCACGACCAAATTGTGGCTAGCACATTATCAGCTAAGTAGCGCGCATCTGGCGATAGACCTGATTCATTTGATGGTGAATAGTTAGACGCCGTAAAATATGGCGAATAGCCGCATTTGGTCTACGTATAATCAGAACTTTGCATTTTATAGATCCGGCGAATTCTTGTCACATACCACGTCCAAAGCGGCATCATAACTGAATCTAACGTTTTGATCACTTAGAAAACCCCAACTTGGGGCCCTTTCATCCGGACGACAGGTAGTCCCATTGGTGGCATGGGGTACATCCATGGTTTTACCACCGTTTAGTTCCTTCGCATCGAAAATTAAAGCTCGATCTTTCGATATGTTATAGTAGGTGTGAACCGGTAATGAAATGTCGCCAAAACCAACAAGCAATTGCGCTCCATGCCCAACAAGCTGACCCCAGGGAGGCCATGATGTATTGCCTCGGAATTGCCGGAAATCTTTTGGAGTATAAATGCGGCCAATGTCTTTAGTTGTATGAAAGAATACCGAGCGAATCGTGTCCGAAAGAGCTTCCGTAATTGTGGTCGACAAGGCTGTATCGTGCTGATGGAGGTTGAGTATGAGAAAAACCAGATTGGCTATTTCGGAATTTCCCGCCAGTTCTGTGCTTGTCAAGTAACGGTTCAAATCAACCAAAAAATCTCGGAATGCATAGGAAGTAGAACATGTATAGGCGTCTGTTCGGATGTCATCTCTTTTATGTGGGGAAGAAGATGGGTTGCGCAGTAACAGTGCTTTTGACAGGGGTACTGGACAGAACTGCCAGACATTATTTGTGGCATCCCAATAAATATCAAGAACGAGTCTCCTGTAACCCATTATCAAAAGCTGTTCAATATCCTGAATTCGCTCTTGGGAATAATCATTCCCAAAGTATGCTGTTGACAAATTGATCGCTGGCCAAAGCCATTCATTAATGGGCACATTGAGCGCGAGATCTCGCTGAATGCGCAATGCGCTAGTAATGGAGGGAGAATCGAACGGCAGACCTTTGTAGGGAGTGTCACCAAGATATGCATCCGGTATAAGTTGCTCTTGTATGCTAGTTTGGGCAATAGCCAATAGCGCAAGTAGGAGCGTTGGGCTAAACATGCAAAATGGCTAGCATAGCAAAAAATTTCCGCAAAAAGAAACAGACGGGAAAAGGCTGGAAACTTAGTTTAAGTGCCATTGCACGTAGATGGATACATGTTGCGACATGGGATGTAAACTGATATTTCATGATGAATGATAATTAAGGTTAATTCTAATGCGGGAGATTTTGGAAAAAAAGGCGGGTATTGCTTGCAGATACTCTTTTTCTTCCGAATATTAGTCTTTCCTTGCTTCCGGTAATACACGTTCTTCCACTTCGACCTTGAATTGTTCTTTTCTTTCTGCGTAGGCCGTTAATATGCCTGCTTCTTGGTAGCCTGGTATCCAGCCAAACAGTTTTCTTCCAACATGAGGCTTCTTGACACGGACAAACCAGACCGGTATACTGATAAGTCCAATAACAATGCAGATAATGTACTGATACACGCCAGCAGAGCCAGCGTCAACTAATGGCGCAACAACGAGATATATGTCGACAATGACAAACAAGATGGCTAATGGCAACCACACCTATTGATCATGGAAAGATTAGATAATGACGTATGTAATTCATTAGCTATGCTTACCTTGAAAGGTCGGCTCATATGCTTAGTGGATTTCTTGAAGCGCATCATGATCAAGCCAAAGACAGTAAAACCATAGAACAACCAGTAGACAAAGCTATACATCTTGGCAAGATAGGTAAAATTACCAGGAATGCACCAGATTGTTCCGATGATGCCGGTCAGTACAAGAGCACGAACTGGAGTTCCCCGTTTCGAGTTCAAATGAGCAAAGAATGAAGGAATATAGACGCTGTCTTCTTGTGCGGAAGTGGCAACCAGACGTGAAGCAGCCCACATATTTCCATTCACTGCACCAAAGGTCGATAGTACCACCATTAAAGCAAAGAAGTATCCGCCAGCAACGCCCATCGTTTCAATACCAAGTTGCATAGCAACGGTTGTGGATGTCGATACGACCTCTTTGGGAAGAGTAGCAAAGTATGCGATATTACCCAGTACGTAGACGCCGGTAACAATGCAACAAGAGATGGTAATGGCTAAAGGAAGCGTTCGTTTAGGGTTTTTGACCTCGCTAATACCGTAGTTCAGATTGTTCTACGGAACATTCATGTCAGCTACTTCAGATTGTCTTCCATAAACACGCTAATCAACATACCCATCCATTGTATGAGAATAGAGCCATATACATAGCCGTACCATAGTTAAGGGCATTTGTCGAGCTTCCTTCAAACGCATTTTGGAAATTCTGTACATTGCCTTTGCCCAACCAGACCCAACCGATAATGATGATCATGACAAGTGCAATGAGTTTAGCACCAGTGAAGATGTTTTGAACCCAGGCACCGGCACTTCGTTGCAGACTGTTAAAGATAACGATGACCCAGATACATGCGATAGATACAAGCTTCACAGCATAGTCTGGCATATCAGGAGATTTGAGAGGGTCAGACTTGTCAAAGTAAGCCATTTGAAGAATGTACTGAGCAAAGACCATGGCAATAGATGCAGTACCGATGGGGTTTGCAAGAAGTAGATTGCTCCAAGAAAAGGCGATGGCCATCCAAAGACCATAGGCCTCTTTGAGATATTGGTATTCACCACCGGACTTGGTGATCATTGTACCGAGTTCAGCATAGCAGAGCGCACCAATCATACTTAGGACACCACCGATGGCCCAGATAATCAAAGAGGGACCAACAGCATTCACAGCCAATGTTACAGGACCGGGTGACGCAAAAATACCACTGCCGATAATGAGACCAACAATCTGTCGTATCACAAGGAGGAATTTTCGCACGCTTGTCAAAACAATATATGTTAAACTAGGTCATTTACCATCGTGCAGCTGCTAAGAAGACCCATATGCGGTTCATGTGCGGCGTCATGGAGATTGATCGATGGGACAGCGCTTGGTGCTGATTCGATAGAAGTAATAGAATGGCGTTTTTCTAAATGGCTACTTGCAACACCTGTTGCTGTTGCTGTGGATTCTAGAGAATATTCCTCCGTCTTCATAGGTAAAGGAGGAGTATTTATTAGGGTTACTGTTGTTTGCGGATCGGGAAGGAAGGAAAAAAAAAAAAAAAAAAAAGCTCGAAAAAAGTATGTTTGCTTTTTTATTGAATGACCAACAAGAAAAAAAAAACTTTGCGGAATTACAAGAAAAAAAACAAGTGAGACACAACGTATCGGACTCTGCGGACTTGGCTGTAGACGAAAGATCCAGTTCGTCCTGTTGTCTTAGGCACCTGACAAAATGTGAAGTATGCAGTCCAATGTCAGACTTTCTTGAAAAAGTGATTAGCATTTCTTATATAAACCAGATAGCATGCTCAAATATTGCACTACTCTGCACATTGTATTTATCTAAATCAAAACGTGGCATACGATAATGTCCGCTATCCAATACGGGTGAATGAGTCATTTGAGGTGACTTGTAAACACACGGTCACCTCATGCCTGTTTATCGTTCACTAATGTTTAGTCAATGCAAGTGAACAGTAACTAATTGCAGCTTGAAAGCAAAGACGTATTGTCTATGCATAGTTAGGCCCATTTTTATGTTCTTTCATGTGGCCGATCTTCCCGTTTGGACCATACGCGTGGCAACTTTTCAGGTAGGACAGGGCGGATATTGCTGTGCAAATAAACAACAAGATTACCTTTGCCGATCTAAACACCGATTTTAGGTTGAAAAAATATATGAAAAGGCATCTTGAACTGAACCCAAAGTTGGAAAGGTACTTGGTCTTTACTAAGTGCGTATGCTTCTATATATAAAACTGCAATATCCATATTTTCAAGTATAATACGCGTCTAAAGACGGGAAAACGGTAATTAACAAATAAGATGCTCAGGTTTTTTTTCCGTGTTTTCATCGTCCAATGATCATCAATGGAAACAGAAAAATTTTTTCGGGTCCCATGATCCGTTCCTGAAATTCTTGCCTGTTTTGAATCAAGCAATTGTATAGGTTATTACAAATGGCAAGCTAACGATTCAGTGAAATGAAAAAGGCTTATTTCATTCTACGCAGAACGGCTTGTATCATCAAGGGAAATGGACCCAAATCAATGCACATATCATAGGAAACGAGGTGGTTGAACTGCATAGAAACAGATTTACATGATATCTTATATTGCCCTCAACTAAAGTCAGCACCAGCTGAACATCATATAAGCCCTTTTTTGTGAGCAAAAAAACACTTGGCGCTTTAAGAAGCGATTACCGGCAGATTATTTTGTGTTGATCCCTGTTTATAACACTCTTGGATCAAGGGGTTCCACTTTACACCGTCACCAGACAATGTAGGGTTTCACTCCCTTCAATTTGCCTCTCCCTTTAATACATCCGGCCTTCAGGCTGTTTGCCTTTTCTTATTTATGGTCAAAACTATAATCATTGTCGCTTGTCTCACGGCGGCAATAACTTTCCAATAAGTAAGGCTACGCCAATGAATCGCTTCATTCAGCATAAGAATGAGCATTTCATGCTCGTGAAGCGATCTAATATTCACCGATGAACTAACAGGTGCCCAACTGCATAATATGACACCATCCGGTAATTTACTTATAACGATATATGTTCCATTCTTCCAAAGTCAGCTTAGAAACTTATTAGAATATAGTCCACTTAAGCCAGAGTAGCAATTAGTTCAACAAATAGCGGTTGTAAGTATAAAGGTGCGATCTTAAGAACTGGTGCACTATTACTGGTCTTCATCATCACTTTGCCTCTGTTCCGAATTATTTTCTATTCATCGAATGGGAAAAATTTACGTTGGGTGAACATCTTTTGGCGATATTTAATAACGATGTACGCGTTGCTTGTCGATGCGGGCTATTGTAGTATGGATAAATAGCAGATAAAATACAATACTTTCGAGTATTAACTGGTTGAACACAATGCTGGATAATGAGCTCGTTATTATTGCTTCATCTTTTTGAATGCGGAAAAATGCACTGTAAGAGGTGTTTTTGCATTTCATGTGAAATGAAGTGATTAAGCCGACGCCGCATTAATGAGAGAACTTTATGCCGACCGTAAGAACGGCGACTGTCATGAGGTGAATTATTGCGGATAGCCAGACACGACTTTCAGGTTACCATGCTTTTGTAGTTAATGCCTGTAAATGCTTATCAAATTGACCATAAACTCAGATTACTTGTATCACTCGGTCGATACGTGGCATAATGATCAGACCTGGCTTTGTTTATCCGAACTATTCTTTCAGCTTACTCCTACATGATTCACATTTTTTTTTGCTAGCCTTCTTTTTTGACATCGATCAGTAACAAATATCTTGTTTGCATGACCGCGTCAATCGAGCATGTAATACTATGAGGCGCTTGCTATTCATAATAAGACATACTGTCCCGTTCGACGTACATTGCAGCTGGATTATGTTGCAAAAACCAAATATCAACAATGGACTTTGAGCTGCTTGCTAAAGGTGGAGCGGTCTGACTGGCAGACCAACAAATTTAAACCATATCTTGTCAGGCTAGCAAAACAGTTCCAAACGACGCTTGACAGCGTCATATACGAAGAGGCGAGGAAGCCAGTCGTCACTGATTAATTAATTATCAACAAGTAAATTTATGGGAAGCTTTCTACATCATATCCTGTTACTGATTTTCTTTTTAAGGTACGATGCTATTGCATACCGAATGGACCTTAGGCGTGACGGGCAATACCATCAGCTGCCTGAATTGTCACTGCCGGTTGACAGCATGAAAAGTAGTAATGTCGAACGCACCGGGCCGCAGTAAAACCGCTTCCTAAAAATGTCATGTCCATCGCTTTACCTTCACTGGCATTGCAAGTTAACTATAAGTACCTATCAGTTGTTTATACTTTTGATGTCAATAAAATGGAAACGGTAGAGAAGAAGGAAGAGGAACAAGACAACAAAGCGGGAGCAGGTTGGAATCGTTTTATGTAGCACATCTCCGTTTCTCGTAATATACAGAAATAACTTTTCTTTGCTTTTTATTATCGCTCTTTGACGCAAAGACAACCAATAGATTGTAATAGTCTCTATTGCTTCTTAACGTTGCGCGCCGTACAGGTATATTGGACTTACGATGCTTGGGTGTTTCTCTACTATCTCGATGCAATCAGTTATACAATGGATCTAGGAAACTAAACCCTGAATTTGGAATGCCACCTGAAGTACACGCAGTTGGTAGTTCCGGACATCGATGTTAGTACCCACGGTAGACACGGCTCGGACTTTTCCGGGATGGTCTTTGCCCTGACATTGAAGTGTGACTGCCCAATCTTTGGACGATAGAAATCTTCTGCCCCTCTTTCCCTTGCTCCATTCACCGAGAAAGACATGCTGCCTATGGGCCTGATTAACGCAAGGAGCGTTTTTGCTGGTCTTCGTCCTTGTGCAACCAATCTAAGCCGTCGTATTCAAGCTGTCCGTTTTGCTCATGCTGATCGTTATGCTTTTCGACTAAAGGAATCTGATGGAGACACAACCTGGAAGCCTTTTTTGACAGCAACCCAAAATGGGAACGGAAATGCAGTATGGAACACATACCTTGACCTCAACGCCAAGAAGCTTCTTCCTCTATTTCCCCCCGCATACCATTCACTTGCATTGCGTTCCATCCATGCCAAGGAAACGCGTCGATCTGCTCGTAAAGAAAGTCGCCCGATGGATGACCCTAGTTATCGCCTGCAATATGTTCTTGATAACATGAAAGCAACCAATTATAAGCTAGGTGTAGCCGACTATAATCATTTGCTCGAATTTTATGGTCGAAGTGGCGACTGGGTGACTTGCACCAGATACTGGCAGCAAATGTCTTCGACTCCCTCGAGTACAAGCGTTCAGCGCAACCTTGCTAGTTATAATATCTACATGTGTGCAGCCATTCGATGTAAGAAACCTGAACGAGTCTTCGATATACTGGGAAATATGAAAGCTGCTGGTTATCAGCCTAACACGCACATATACACCACGTTGATTAAGGCTTACGCACGGTTGGGACAACCTAAGGAGGCGGATAGGATATTTCAAAACGCATTTTCAGAGAAATTACCACTTAAGAACCCAACATCTTATAGCGAGAAGATTGCAGCTTATCACCGTAGCCAAGACTATCACCAGTCCTCACATCGGCCAACAACCCACACATTTAATGCGTTGATAGAAGCACATGGTCGACAGGGTAACCTACAAGGCCTTTCGTACATATATGAAAAAATGATGCCGGTTTTCCTGGTGAAGCCAGATATTCATATCTACAACTCTCTGATGCGATGGTTTTGCATGTATGACGAACCCGAGACCGCTCGACGCATCTTCTCCGAAATGGAAAGCTCAGACGTCAAGCCCAATCGCAGGTCTTATAGCGTATTGATTCACTATGGAGCGATCAAAGGATATCAACTCAAGTCGACAGAGGCCCTTATGGGTCACATGAGACAGAAATACGGGTTGAAGCCTACGGCAGCCATGTATAGAGTTTTGATAGATGCTTACGTAAAAGCCGAGAACGAAGAGGCGGCAGAACGACTTAGAAAAGAATACGCATCCACCACTAAAACGCAGTTATAAAAAGTTAACCTGACTGGAAAGGTCTTTTGTATCATCTACGCTTGTCCCTAGTTCTGAAAATATCCACCTTTAAATTATTGCAGCTGTCAGAATTAAAAGCTTTTATGCTATTATTTACACTATATCATCCAAAGTTAACTCTTAAACCGATTGGATCAGAGAGCCAATTGAAAGAAATTTCATTCTCGTGTAGCAGTGATATCCAGCGATCGTGTTTAGCATGAGATACATCCGGATTCGATGATGACATCTAGATGCAATGCTATGCTGCGACGCTACATGCGGGCAGTGGCTGCTGCATAACGAACAAAAAAGTGTGCGTTATTTGTCTATGGTAGTATGCGCATGATATGTTCTCTAGAATTCTCGCAAGAATTGAATCAGAAAAGATGATGCTCTATTCTATTCACACTGAAATAGTTATAGCTTTCTCCTTTGTTCCTTTCTTCCTTGCCCTGAAGTGTAATGATTTAGTTTCTGTATCATAGCAATAAGATTTGAGGGATTTAAGGGGGTATATGCAGCTTTGTCATGATAGCAGTATCAAGAGGGGTAAATATTGTTTTGTAAACTGCAGGCTGCAGTAGCTTGTGGAATATTTGCGCTTTTTTTTCGTTTAGGTAAAGGATAGTCATATAGACAAACTGAGTTCAAGCTGTATATGAAGCTACCTTTTAAGCTAGTATAAGCTTAATTTTCTATGGACATAGACTACAAAGGCGAGCGAAGTTATATAGCTGGCATCTCATGAAAGGAAAAACAAGCCTGTTTTCATTAATAGAGAGAACTATATATGATTTCTGCTTTCAAACAAAAAAAGAAAGAGAGACGTAGAGAGAAAGAGAGATAGACAACTCTGGAGCCAGCGTTAAAGCTAGATATGGCGGTATGAAAATGGCAACCTATTCATGATAGTGGCAATTCTCACGTCATCACACGTGAGATGGATATTTAAAAAAATTGGGAAGGATTTTTTTTTCTGTGTCAAGTTCCGCCCTTTCTCTCTTCTGGCTTTAACTTTGTGTTGCTGCCTACCAGCTTGTGTTTCTTTTTCTTAGAGGGTCATCATCATGGGGAAAGGCAAACGTGCTCATACTATTAGCATACCTAGTATCAATTTGACAGCTCCTAAGTCGTCGGCTGACCATTCATTCAGCGTACCACCACCGAGCTTTCTGAATGACAATGTCTCGGCGAAACCCCAGCCTGTGAGATGGACCCCGCCACGTAAACCCAAGAAAAAGTATGACGATTTGGAACATAAGATGGAGGCAGCACCACTCTATGTGCTTGTATGCACATATCTGAATTACTTCGTTTTGATTCTTTTTGGCCATCTGCGTGATATACTCGGCAAGATATTTAAGCCGCAAGCCTATTCGCATCTAAAAATGAATCAGGCAAGTCTAAACTTCGGATTCCGCTCTCTGGGTGGTCTGACAAAAAAATTACATGTTCTACAGGGCTATGCTCCGTTGGTATCTGACTTCGATTCATTCTATACGCGCCGGTTGTACATGCGCATTCGGTATGCAAAGATAGAAAATGGATGAAACAAACATATTTTACTGATAATCTCTATCTCATGCAGCGACTGCTGGAATCGCCCGATCACAGGTGTAGCTTCCCGTACCGTGCAATTACTAGACCGCGAAAGCCATGACTTTAACAAGACCTTTCGACTGACTGGCACAACGAGCAACGCTCTTAATCTTGCGTCCTATAACTATTTAGGTTTTGCTCAAAGTGCTGGCCCTTGTGCAGATGCAGTTGAAGCCGCTACTGCCAGATGCGGTTTGGCCTCACCTAGTCCCCGTAACGAAGTGGGAACCACAACCATCCATACGGAATTGGAACAACTCATTGCTCGGTTCATGGGAAAAGAGGATGCCATGGCAGTCAGTATGGGCTTCGCTACAAACTCCACTACCATCCCTGCTTTGGTATCTAAGGGCTGTTTGATCATTTCAGACGAACTGAACCACTCCTCTATTGTATTTGGTGCCCGTCTTTCTGGTGCTTCGGTGCGCGTCTTCAAGCACAACAACATGGATGATTTGCGAGAATTGTTGCGAGAAGTTATTTCGCAAGGTCAGCCCCGCACTCATAGACCTTGGAAGAAAATCTTGGTGATCGTCGAAGGATTGTACTCAATGGAAGGTACTATTGTCAATTTGCCCGAACTGGTTGAACTCCGAAAAGAATTCAAGTTCTATCTGTACGTGGATGAAGCCCATTCCATTGGTGCGTTGGGTGAAAACGGTGGTGGTGTCTGCGACTTTTATGGCGTCGACCCAGCTAATGTCGACATCTTGATGGGTACTTTCACCAAGTCCTTCGGTGCAGCTGGTGGTTACATTGCTGCAGATAAAGCTATCATTGATCATCTCCGTATTAATAACCATGCGTTTGCTTACGCCGAACCCTTTACGGTACCCGTGGCTCAGCAAGTGATCACAAGTACTAAGATCATCTGTGGTGAAGATGGCACAGACGAAGGTCGACGAAGAATCAAGCAGCTAGCAGAGAATGCACAGTATTTTGCCACTCGCCTAAGAGAAATGGGTTTCATCGTTTATGGTGACCATGGCAGCCCTGTAGTCCCCCTCCTTCTCTTCAACCCCGCTAAAATCCCCGCTTTCTCCCGGGAGATGCTGAAGCGTGGGGTCGCCGTCTGTGTCGTAGGTTACCCTGCAACTCCCATTATTTCATCCCGTGCCAGATTCTGCTTGTCAGCATCGCATACCAGGGAAGATCTCGACCATGCGTTGGAGGTCATTAGTGAGGTGGGTGATTTGCTCCTACTCAAAGTCAGCCAAGAATTACCCGTCAAGGATCAACAATAGTGTACATTTCTTTTTTGTTTGCTCTTCCCTTTTTTTTCTGTTATTTCTCTCTCCTACACTGTACTAATTTCGCTCGGGCTCGTTTACGATTCGTGTCAATTATATATCGTTCTATGCATCCCTTGTAAAACTCTAATTTTTTTTCTTTACACTTTACAAAGCTTGTTGTTCTTTTCCTTGCTGTCAAAAAGAAAAATGTGCAATGGCTATGTTGAATTTTAATCTTCATTGCTAAAACCAGAAACTGATGCTGAAGCTTGTATCGAGAGACTTGACATAATGCCACCATTTGGGCTATTGACGCAATAAATCGTGTTCTTAGTCTCCTCAATTGTCTCGGAAATGAAACTTACGGGTATATACAATAATTCACCGGGTTGTAAGACACACTCGACGTAATCTGCAGTAGCAAATGATGGAAACCGCGCAAGGTCGGGATCACCCACATCAACCTAAAAACAAGACCGTTTTTCTTAATGTGTTGACCAGAATAATATATGTACTTTTTTTTTTAGCTCTACCTGACTAGTATTACTCATGAGTCCTTCGTGGGGGTAGAGTTTATCCGTCTCGCCTGGGGAATATAACCTTAGGTACTTTGTACCCACGACTTGTGCAAGCAGATTGTGATAGGGATCGTGATGTAGCGGTGAAACTGTACCGCGCGGTCCAAACCAAGCATTTTTTATCACCTCTTCTGGCGGCTCGCCTTCTTCTTCCGAATAATCTGGGCTCACATAGCAGTAATCCGGCACAAGGATATCCCTTTCCAGTCGTGGGATTTGCCGGAAGAGGTCATGCTGAGCAAGGTAAGCTGGTGGCGTCTGTGGGTTTTGGACGTGGATTCGCACAAAATCTTCGAAACGCATCATCATCTGCTGCCAACCAGCATCCGTATAGCGACCTATCTCCACCGGCACAACCCGGTCGGCTGCAATGTCTAGGAGATAGCGCGCTGATCGCCAAGGGCGCGATGACATGGCTGGCCAATGATCGATAGCATGGGGAATTATTACCGGAGTTGCTTTGCAGACGTGGTTAGCAAACCACAAAAAGCTCGGGCACTCTTGCAAACGCTGTACCGTTCGTTCAAGGGTGATCTCCACAGCGTTCTTTTCCTTGGTCGTAAGCGTTTCTGCTACGACTTGATGATCGTCTTTTGGTCGATGTGAAGTCAGCCAGTCTTGCACGGTATCGAGCACTTGGTTGGCTAACTCACGGCGTTCCAGGCCAGGAGCTCCACTCACTACCATGGCAATGTCCAGATCGTGAATCAACTGTCTCGCTGTGTTGATCTCGCCATCCCAGTGACGCAGCAATAGCATCGCTCGAAGCAACCCAGCATCCGCAAGTAGTCGACGCCAACAACGTGGAACATCCTTATAGGGATATACCAACAAAGACTCGTCCGCAAGGTCGATCAATGCTAACACTTTGTCCATCGCTAGAGAATTCAGAGCATCAAGGTATAAGGCAACCACGGAAGCTCCACATGGGTGGAGATCTGTGCGATCTCGTGAATTAGGATTTTGCCGAATATAATGAACGAGGCAATGGCAAACAAACCTTGTTGTCCTGTTTTGTCCTGTAGTAAATGAAGCAGACGCGTACAGAGGTCATCCCAGGTATCCATTGCAAAGGTAATGTATCCAATTGCAGTCTATAGACGATTTATTCGAGAAGGATTAAAAAAGAAAAAAGAAAACCGGCCACGGGTGACATCGCACGATGCGCTGAAAAGTCTTTATCTTTCGTTACATACAATGAAATAGCGGTTATCTTTTCTGTCGTTTATATAAAGGTGTATTGCTTTTTAATCGACCTTTGACTTCTTCCTTGTTTTCGTTCTTCGGCACTTGCTCCTCCTTTTGTGCAATCATGTTATCCTGTTTATCATCGTATGAGTGACACCAGCCAAAAAAAATATGTCCCAATTACATGATCTACTCCCTGCCAATTTGGATCTTCCAATAGTCGCTTGGTATGTTCTGTTTGCGATAGGATCTGCGTCCAAAGATCTAGTAATTTATCCGTCTGGTCTACTGTCTGTGCTAATTGCTATATAGAAAAGAAGAACAAGAGTTCAGCCGACCGTTTCCTTCGTTCTTTTTATCTATTTTTCGATTTGTTTCTTTCACTCACCTTGATCTTTTCAGTAGCTTGCTCGGCATGCTGTATTGATACTTCTATGGCATGGTTCAAATTTTGAACCGTTTCCAGTTCATGCCTTCGTTGTGCATTGACTTCTGGTGAATTATTAGGGTTTTCTACGGGAGGTTGGGTATGATCCCTAAAGAGCAATGTAGTTCGCCTATTTGATAGTAACATGCTTGATCGACTCGCATTGATGTAATTTGCGGCCTCATCGTGGGTTGACCGTAACGCATTCTGTGCCATCCATCGGTCCTGATCTTGTGCCATAAGGAATTGCTTTTGCGGAGGTTTAAATCGGTTACCAAGGCTGAATAAACGCCAAAGGATAGCCCGGAAAAGTCCGGCTAATGTTGGGTTGAGATGAGCAATCACCATTTAATACAAGCATAAAAGTTCTTGCTTAAAAGGCTTTCCACTAATACCATAGTCCAACTGTAGAGTGCTACACTAGAAGTGCTGGCATAGTGAGAGAAATAAAGAGATACCTGATAAGTTCCTTATTTTCCCTTCTATTCATATGTTAAGCAAAACTTTTGCTTTATTATGGATCGATACAAGCATATTGCTCGCAACGGTACAAGCACGTTTATTAACAAGCCATGACTTTTATGAGTGCGAGCTCTTTGCTTTTCTCCTGTTGGGTAACTTCGTCATTATAGTTCTTTGGAGCATCATTGATTGATTCATCTCATTTTCTTATCTAACACTATCAGTTTATTGTTTAAACCCAACTTTTTTTTTTAATTTTGCCAGCTTTGCCTTACAAACCGGAAAGATCCACTATTCCTTGAGCCTGTAGTTTTGTAGCGCTATGTCCAGCCCTACTGTTATGGAATCCGTTATGGATGGCAAAGAGGAGAAACACACAGCATTAGGACGACTCGGTGACGATTATGAGTTCCCAAGACATCGCATTCCAAAGACAATGAGAGGCAAATGCGTGTTGAAATGACGGGATCCAGGACTAAAAAATTCGAACATAACAGATGAAAACAAAGAACCGTTGGTGATCGTTGCGTGTGGTTCATATTCGCCTATCACTTATCTGCATCTACGCATGTTTGGTAATCAAAAAGGGGACACTCATGGAGGTCTGGACTAAAAGGAAAAAAAACCCTCAAGAAATGGCAAAGGATCAGTTAAATGAGCGTGGTGAATACGAGTTACTAGCTGGTTATTATTCTCCTGTGTCTGATGCATACAGGAAAGAAGGATTGGTATCAGCAGAGCATAGAGTCAAGATGTGTCAGCTAGCTGTGGATAGCACTTCGGACTGGCTCATGGTCGATTCATGGGAGTCGCGACAGCAAACCTATCAACGAACAGCCTTTGTACTAGATCATTTTGATGAACAACTGAACACATTAGGTCCGGGCATTATGACTGCTAAGGGTAACTTTTTTTATTTTTATTTTGAACAATCGGATCAATGGACTTTAAACAAACCATATCAGGGGAGCGGCGAAGGATAAAGATCATGCTGTTGGCTGGTGGAGATTTGATCGCCTCTTTCGGCCATCCAGGCGTTTGGTCACCGGAAGATGTACGTTTCAGTAGAGCAAGACTGACAGTTTACCTAAAGAATCCTTCGTGTCCTGATAGCTTCATCACATTTTGGGCCGTTTTGGGTGTGTTATTATAGAACGTACGGGTACAGATGTCTATGGCTTCTTGTTATCTCATGACATTCTTTACCAACATCGGGTAAGTAAACGAACTATGGAAACTCTCGGTTTATTATGTATTGCTTAGATGAACGTTCTTGTCATCAAGCAACTCATTCATAATGATATTAGCTCGACCAAAATAAG
This sequence comes from Apophysomyces variabilis, assembly GCA_002749535.1. Classification (NCBI taxonomy): domain Eukaryota; kingdom Fungi; phylum Mucoromycota; class Mucoromycetes; order Mucorales; family Mucoraceae; genus Apophysomyces; species Apophysomyces variabilis. The sequence continues at coordinate 274,528 of MZZL01000401.1, read as the reverse complement.
GTAAGATGTATGGAACAGCAGTTGTCTTGCTGAATTTCACAAAGATTATTCGTTAAACGTGGGATGTCTATCAAATATCTACTTCCGAACCCTGTCATTGACTACATTTATCGTCACAAACTGTATTCGTCGCTTGAAGCATAACATAATTTATGACCTTGCTTTGTTTCCTTCTTAAAACAACTTAGAAATATAAAACTACTCTATTTTTCCTTTTGTTGACTTTGTGTTTTGCTCTCTCGCATCAATACTGCTTTTAGGATAAATGGCTGATACGCCAATAGCTTTTTTTTACTGGTACAAAGAAAATGAAAAGCTTCACTACGATGCTTATTCAATGTAGAAGGGGTGGGAATAGAAATAACATAATTCGTTGTACGACGTAAGGGATTGGATCCTATGTATGATTTAATAAGGGTAACATACTTAAGCGATGTGGATAATTCAAAGATACTTACTTGTAGAAATAAGCATATCCCGTTCCGTTCTCGACGCCTGGGAAGGATAGTGTGTCCTTTACATTGAAAGCCTCGGTTGCGTTCTGTCGACCTGTCCATACATTTTGGACCTGTTCGTATTTATGGGTATGGAGATCCACTTTGTGAAGGGTGACGCCGTTGAATGTTTCGATCAAGGACATGGAGTCACGAGCTGTAAGTAAAGTTATATACCGGTTTGATGAGCTTTATGACAGGGGCGCACAAGAATGAGATTACCAATTTGGACATTCTGGACGCTGTTTGCTTTCAAGTGAGCGCCTAGTTTTGGTTCGACCACTTCTACGGCAAAGCAACCACGGTCGATGTCTTGGTTCATGTTCTGCATTTGCTGAGTGTCTTCATTGGTATGGGATCCTGAGGAGACTTTGAAGACCTGTGATGAGGTTAAATTTTGTGTTGGAGACACGGGTTGCCGTGGTCCGTACCTTTGACATTAAAGTGCAGTCCGGACCTGTTCATTTGGTTTAGTTAGTAACACATGCCCATAAAAAGTAAAGCAGATGTAGGAGCAAAGTGAGGGAGTCATAGTTACCGGCTTTGTTGTGGACCCAGACTCTGAGGGAAAGGGTTATTTTTATTTTTGTTCGTAAAAGTAGCAAGCAGACTTACCGGAACACAAACTGAGAAGGTAGCTTAACATTGGGTGCTTTGGTTACATCGACCCTAATTATATAAATTTTCTTAGTATAGGCTCACGAAGATAACAACTCTTGGCGTACGTCAACTTGGCCTTTTTGTTCAAAGCATAGTTTCCCTTCCACGCTGTGCCCAAATAGGTTGGCTTGCCGTTAGATCCGACGCTGTAAACCTACAATATCACCCATACGCATCAGATAAAACTCTATTGACAATGGATGGTATGAAATCCTTACATCCACGGCATTTACAACTTTCTGTTCCGAGTTGGGTTCTCTAGCTAGCATAGATAGGTTACTCATAAAACGATGATGTTGAGGGATTATTCGAGCAAACTTACTGACGGTGACGGTGACTTTGTGTGGGTCGGCAAATGATGCGCCTTGGGTGGGATCCGTTATTGCGAGGCCTGAGAAAATGGAAATAATAGTTTTAATAACATGGCAAGGAGGGCCTGTTGTTGTTGTTTTTCTTTGTCTAGGCATGAACTGACCTCCACAGAATTTCTTAATGGCACCGTCATAGTCATCTGCGTTAACAAGTGCGGATAACAGGAACAAGGTACAGGTGGCGAGCAAGGGGAATTTCATTATTTCGGTAAAATGGTGAGTGAGTGAGTAAGTGAGGAGAAAAGGGAAGAGAAACACAACAGCCAAAAAAAAAACAACCCACTTTTTGAAGGTAACTTTGACAGTTTTAGGATGGTGTCCCGGCACTATTTTTATTCCTTGTTGCATTCCCCTTTTCCTTTTCACCTGACCCATACACTACTTTACCCAAGCCTCCAGAAGGGAACACAAACCCATTTCATACAAAAATAGATCCATCCACACTCTTTTCTATAGCAACATTAGTTTAACAGATAATAGAAAACAATATAGTTCGGTTCAACGAGGGGACGACGTGTCATCCGAAAGGAACGAGTCGTAAGAAGATAGACATCGCCCGAACGGACAAAACTCGCATCTCCATGATTTGTTTGCCCTCGGATGAAACTGCAGATTACTTCGCATAGGCAGTAGAGTCCTCCTCAGCTTGATATACCACAACCTAGATATGCGTAACCTTTTTTTCCGCAGGTCTCCCTGTTCCTAGCGAATCAAAAAGCGTCGTGCATCGGAGCTTTTAAACCATGTTGATCTGCTAAAGGATTCCCTCCATCAAAGGGCATGCAATCAACTATGATAATGGGTACGCCTATTAAAATAGTGACACCAAGTAGAAGTCTAGGTATACTACAATGGAAACGTTGGAATCCCAAGTAAACCGGGTGATATGTTAAATACAAAGGATACACACACCAACCTGATCTCGAATTTGTACCTTGTCCTTTTGGAATTATCATCATTCCACAAATATGGGATGCTCCGTACTTTAACTAATCAGAGAGGTTAGTATCTAGATCTACTAGTTGTCATTATCCCTATCCGTTCCTCAAAACTTCCTATGACTACAGTCAATTAAGAACTTGCTTCAGGGAGAGGCTGCGTGGAAATACAAAGTTTGAATTGCAGAAAATGCGGTACAAACGGTTGGCCATCCAAAGATTTCCTCCATCACAATGTTAGGTTTGTTGCGAACTTGATGATATATCTATTACATTAATTACTAGTGCCTATTATAAGGCTTATAGCGGCGGACTATTTATTGTGTGTGAATATTATTGCCATACTTCAATCGACATTGCCCTGTGCTTGAAGAGCTGAATGGGTTTGCCTTTGGCTTTCTCCAAGATGGAAATATAGCTTTTAGTATCCATGATCACTTTTCTCGCTTCCAGTGATTACAGCATACTCTTATTAACCCCTTTAAGCTATGAACTTTCGTATACTAAAGAGATCACAGTAATGATAAAGTTGATAATATCTCTACAGACATGCCAGTAGCGTCACTCTTATTTAATTTCAGCGTCCGTATGGAATATCCTTTACGAGTATCATACCGTTGTTGTCCCCAGTCGAGCTGCAAACCGTATGCAAGTAACACCGGCAATTCATGCTTCTAGACGCTCAGAGACCAGAAACCTTCAAAAGTTGCGACATGCGAGATCGCAGACAAACGCACGAACTATCTGTTACTGTAACCCTTGTTTATGCTACATCGCACGTTCAACGATTTTTCCTTTCACGCAACAGATGAATTATTTTTCTGTTTAAGTGACATGTAGGCTCTGCAATCTAAGCCTAAATTGACTAGATAAATGTCGTACAATCTAAACACTTGTTTCCGAACTAGTGCATGGCGTGTTCAATATCTTAAATCTTATATATTTGTGGCGTTTTTCAGTCTGCACTTTAGAAGGCCAATGACTCCTGAGAGCATTTGATTGCATAGAGTTGACTGTCACAAAAAATAGTCAAGGATCCATCTCCGTTTCATTGCTTCTCTTCCATGCTACAATACCCATGCAAGCAAAACATCTTTTGCTAATATTATTGCTGAATATTCCTTGTATATATATTGCCCACACTCAGAATACCAAAACAGCATCCGATTACCTTGTGATACCACAGCGCACCGATCTTGATTACTGCTCTATATGGCAACCATACAGACATACCCTCGAGAGCTTCATAGGGAACATCAAGCTATGGTTGGAGTATCTCATTCTCTTCGTCAGAGAACAGACCACAGCTGCTCTTCAGAAGATCATGGATATATGGGAAGCCCCAGCATTTGAATGGCATTGGATGTGGTCCACTCACGACCTCATTGATGTAGTAGATGAACCTTTGCTGCTCGAATTGCGAGCCAAAGAACGAAAGCGGCGCATGCAAGAAATCCAGAGTAGTGATCGGCAGACAATGATGGCTTGGGCCAATTATGGGTTGCTTCAAACAAAAAATACCTTAAAATGGTGCGAGCGTGATTGGCTGCAGACATTAGGCGAGATTCAGCAGATCCTGGAAACATTTTATCTTGATGGCGGATCAGAAAAGCAGCGTACCTTACATCGAATACATGAGCGTATTCGACAAGCCCACGCTACATCATCTCGACGCTTTGCAGAAACCGAAAAGGCAATCGCAAAAAAGTATTTTTATGTTGGTTCCCCCGCATCACCTATCTATCCATACCTGGAAGAGTTGCGGCAATTAACATTTGCTCTGGCCAGACAAAAGCATACGAAGCGTCAACATCGCATTGCATGGGAGTGCGAGCGGTATACGGAAGATGTCCTCCATTTGCTGGGATCCAACATTGATTCATTCTCCTATCTTTTACCGTCTGAATCTATCCGAGTAGCCGATAGGAATCTTTTCAAGCAAACACGCATTCGAAAAAGTGAACTTGTAGAAAAATGGCATACAATTTTCGCCAAGACAGAGAAAGATATTATTCAGTTATGGGAATCGGCTGTGGATCAATTACAAGAGCAAGAACAGTCATGGATCGACCTACTGTGTGTCGTTTGGGAATACTGCGTATCCTTTTTGCGAACGGTTTTGTTCTTCTTAGTCTCCTTATCTCATTACAACTGGTGACCCGTTTTATGAAATCACAAATGTCATGCTAAAACAATAGAAAAGGGAGTATCCGCTGACATTGAGTCTGCATATTATTGGAGTAGAGAAAGAAAAAGAAAGTAATAATAGTGTAGGCGTATTACACTGAGTTAAAGGGAGAGTAATATATAGATTTGCTATTAGGCTAGATATCCCCTAAAATAGCTTTCAAAGGGCTGTGTTTGGATTGTGTGTGGCCAGTGACGTTATTAAATACTAGAAGATTTGGAGTGTCTTCGGGAATCTTGTCCAAGATGTCCTTCGTGGCCAAACTCAAGATCTTGGCTTTGATGGCATCGGCAGTAGTTTCAGAGTCTTCCAAACTAAGGAAATAGGCAGCTAAACCGGCGACATGGGGTGATGCCATACCTGAAAGGAAAGTGAAAGGGAACTTAGCATGCAAAAGAGAGCAAGGGACAAGAGAATGGACTTACTTGTGCCAGAAATTGTCCTCGTAGCATCTTTACTACCACGCCAGACAGACAAAATGTTCAGTCCAGGAGCAAACACATCAACGCATTTGCCATAATTCGAGAAAAAAGCACGTTCGTCAATGACTGAGGTTGCTCCTACGGTGATAGCACGTTCTGCACCTGATGGAGAATAGTAGCAAGCATCGTCATTCTCATTTCCAGCGGCGACAGCAAACACAATGCCGGCTTCTACAGCCTAAATAGGGCAAAATTAAACAAATAAATCAGCAAAAGTGTCAGCCTCATGCATGGTGATTCCCTTTATAGATACTTACCCTATTGACAACGTCATTCAAAGCTGGTGAATTAGGCCCACCCAAGCTCATGTTGGCAACGGAACCCTTGAATTTCTTTCCGGCCCGTTTAGCAGCAGCCTTATCACCTTCGTGTTGTCCTATAGACCAATCGACGCCCTTGATCACATCACTCATGGTACCGGACCCATTGGATCGCAGGACTTTAACGGCCACAGGCTGAGCCTTCTTAGCCACACCAAAAGTTTTACCAGCAATGGTACCAGCTACGTGGGACCCATGGCCATTTCCGTCTTCATTTTTATCGTTCTTGGGGACAGTGATACCCCAGATGGCTCTACCTTCAAAATCTTCATGGTCTATATTGATACCTGTATCAATGACATAGACCTTGACTCCTTCGCCACCATTCTCCTCGTATTGGTACTCGTAATTGCCAGAGGAAAGTTTTTCCCGTTGAGACACGCGAGCTAGACCCCATGGTGCATCACGCTGCAGTTCGTTTGCATATACCATGGAATCTCTTTCGATATATGCAACCTGTAAGTGATTAGTTAGCTTTGTCACAAATAAATTGCTTTTAGGATACATTACATCAGGCGAAGACCGTATCAGTCTAATTATCGCATCATCAAACCGGCCAGAGTAACCTTTGATATATGGCGTGTCATAAACATGCTGAATACCATTCCGTGAATCTAAGAACCATGAGCGATCTGTCCTTTCCACCGTAGATTTAATCCATGTAGCATGATTCGCCAGGTCTTGAGGAGACAAGTTATTCTTAAGCATGATAATGTATGAATCGGCAATGGAATCGCCGCTAACATAAAGTGGCGCCAAATTGTCATGAACGCCAAAAACCTGCTGTTGACGGTCCAGCGGCACAGCCAGGGCATAACCAGTCAAAATTAAGGCGCTTGTTACAATGGTAAACTTCATAAGGGGCGAGAGATATGGAACAACAAGAAAAAACAAGACAACAAACATTAAAAATCTTACCCCATTTTAATGGTTATTGCTATCGCAAAAAAAATCAGAGAGAGACTGATAGCTGACCACATTGCGGAATGTGACAACAACAGGTGATAGCACACTTTTGCACGTTATCTCGCATTATTCAATTGTATACCATCTTTGAGACTTATGAATGAAGAGCGGGGAGACAGGGATATAAAGAGGGTGTGTATGTGTGTGTGTGTGATTTGGTCAGGCGTTGCACGAGATAGAGAAGATTCCATACAGTATCGGACACAGTAAGATCTTCATTCCTTCTTGATCCGATGACCTTGGTTAATTTAAGTTCCTTTTCTGATAGAATGGAACCATGGACTTGTCACGCAGCCTATGACGCTCACTTGCTCAACCATTATATTTATTGCGCATCGATGTTTGTTTTAAAGGGCTACACGAAGCACGATGAAAGAAGAGGAGCGAGGAGGCAGGTCATGTTTCGTCGTCCAAACAATTAATAATGGTTGACATGTGACACGAAGCGAGTTGCTCTGCATTGGCTTACCCAGGTCTATGCTTCGTTTGATTTGCGCGCATTCATACAAAGTGCTTCAAACTTACTTTTTCTTTACACGTGGAAACCAAAACGTTTTACATGGTCCAAATCAAGATGTTAAGGAATAGATCTTTGCTTCTAAGTGAACATTTTATATACAATATTCAAAAAAGAAATACAGAAGGCGCAAAAAAAAACAAGTGAACCGAAATATAAAAAACAGAGACTCCGCCTGCGCTCTATTTTTCTCTTTTTCTTGTTTCTAGTTTTGTAACGGAATGCAGTCCGAAACAACCGCACCGCAACCACAACGACCATGTGTGGTTACGACGGCTACATCAGCATCCTCAGGAAACTCTCCAACTTCAAGTTGCAGCGTCCTAAGTCACGATGATGGAGCTCTTCTTGAGATCGCAGTCATCGAGTCAACATTGATGGTCCACGGAGTGAATGTGAAGAAACGTTCAACAAGGCAAGTGCTGACGGTAAGTCTAAAAAAGGGGGATGCATATATGCCGCTCTAGGGCAACCATCTGAAACATAGCCCATGACGACGGAAGGAGTTAAAATCCGCTGTATCTCCTCCTCAAAAAATGAAAGTGGCAAACTTATGAGCTTAACCCAAACCGTTTAGTTGTTTAATGTCATTATCGAAGATAAACATCGCATTCTGTCACTTGTTCGTTTTGTGCCTGATTTCATAGAGCTGGACATGATGGTAAGTGGGTACCTGTTATTTTAGGAAAGATGGATGCTTATTCCTTTGAACAAGATCAAGCGACATTACCGTAAATCGAAAGTATCACTTCCACAAATCTCTGAGCCACATCTGGAGCTTTCGATGAATAGGTACAGATTTCCAGGGCGTAAAAGATTTCGAGCACTGTTTTCTCGCATGGCCAAACTGAAAAACCAGCGTTCCAATTGCGAGAAAATTGAGAACTATCTGCGAAAATGTGCGCTGGACCCTGTGATCGGTCGATCGACTGTATTTCGTGATTTTTTATCGGTCCAGCGCGAAGAGGATTCAGTATCACCCAAAGCACTGGTTGAAAACTATGTGCATCAGCGTGTGCTGGAGGAAGAACGCAACAGAGTTTCGGAGGACTTTAGTTTGACTTCACCAGAAGCTTCTGCCAGGAGATCTTCGTCCCTTCATCCTGCATCCATCTTGAGTATCTCGTCATCAAACACATCCTCCAGGTCATCAGTCCATTCCATTGCATCTATTGCTATGTCTGACTCCCAAATTTATCTCGGCCGAAACTCGGAAGAACCTCAACACATGTCGATGACAGATGATGATGATGATGACGAGGAGGAGGAAGAAGATCAGAAAAACGATGAACCGGTTATGAAGCGCAAGATGACGATTCAAGATTTCCAATTTATCAAAGTTCTTGGCAAAGGATGCATGGGCAAGGTAGGACTGAAACTCAGCAAGGACAATCTTTGATGAGATACTTACCACGGAGAGTAACAGGTATTACTTGTTCGTCATCAGCGATCCTCTCGACTTTTAGCTCTCAAGGCCATCAGTAAAGAATGGGTTGTGACTCAAAGGGAGATTGAGCATACTAAGATGGAACGTGATATCCTGGCAACCATTGCTTCGATACGACACCCATTTCTTATTAAATTGCATCATTCTTTCCAAGATGCCAGCCAACTCTTTCTTGTATTAGACTATCACGTCGGAGGTGATCTTGCCACTCAGCTAACAAAATTTGTACGGTTTCCACCCGAGCGATGCAGACTGTACACCGCAGAAATCCTGTTAGGAATGCAGGAGTTGCATCGACTAGGTATTTTGTATAGGTAAAGTGTTGTTTCATTTCCTTTATGCAAAGCTCGTTTGTGAGCAAAAAGACATAGCAGATATGAAAAAGCAGCTTTTGATCCTAAATTATTTATTTTGTTTCTTCTTTTTCTTATTACACAGAGATTTGAAGCCTGAGAATATCTTATTGGCTGCTGATGGCCACGTTGTCCTGACCGATTTTGGGCTATCGAAACAATTCATGCCCGACAACGAGGACCAGCGGACCAGAACGTTCTGTGGCACTGCAGAGTATCTGGCACCGGAGATATTGCAATCGGAGGACTATTCGTTTGCCGTCGACTTTTGGAGCCTTGGGACTATCTTGTTCGAGATGTTAACGGGAGTGACTCCATTCTGGGCAGAAACACATTCGGAAATGTACCGTAGAGTGCTTGAAGACGAACTGGAGTTCCCCGAGGATTTTGATCCCCTCACCGCTGACTTTATTCGTGGGCTATTAGAACGTGAGCCGACGGTGCGACTAGGAGCTGGACCTGATGGTCCAATCACCATCCGTTCACACCCGTATTTTGATATCTTGGATTGGTCGGATGTGTATCACAAGCGGATCCGGCCGCCGTATGTGCCGAATCTACATTCGGAAACCGACTTTAGCAATTTTGATGAAGATTTCCTCCGGATGTCACCTCGTCTAAGCCCTGTAGTAGACGATGCATTGCTTAGTCAGAGCGTTCAGCAAGCCTTCAATGGGTATTCTTACAATGACAGCCACTATCTTGGTTCATCCATTGCGGAAACTAAAGAAGAGAACGAAGAGCAGGGCCGACTTCTAGGGTTCTACAATGATAGCGACGGCGTGACCTATGATTTTTACACGGAGAGTGATATCCAGCCTAATGACAGTTATGCTGACCTGTCGGAGCCTGAGTTCTTAAGTGATTATGGCACGAGTGAAGATCAGACCCCATCAAGTGAGGATGGACGTCGCCTACATCGTCAGCCCGCCTTTTACACCAATCACCGATGACCTACAAATGAAAAGCATAGACTTTTTTTTTCTTTCTTTTTTCATTTAATGTTATATGTTATACATTATATATTACACATGCACAGAGACACGCACGCGAACATACACAACACTCACACGCGCAGACACATATACACGCACACATACATACACGCAAACACAGGCATTTTCCCACATTCCCGCATGTATCCACCGACATTTCATTTAACATAACATTTTTTTATCTCATCATCAAGTCATTTAGTCCCAAATTTTCATCGTCAGTTCTATAATTGCTCCTTCGTCTCGTTTTTGGCCTTGTTTTCTTCTCTATAATACTAAAAGTTTACAATGAAGAGAAAGAGAAGAGAACAAAGGAAAAGAAAGGGTTTAAACAAGATTTGAGACAAAAAAAAAAGCAACTGGTTTTTTTTCCCTTCAGACGGAGTGTGAAATCGGCATCTCACACAATCAAGCCCCTCTCCCTTCCCTTTTCTCCTTCTCTCTCTCTCTGTATTTCTTTTTTACCTGCAACAAATATGCTCATCTACGGTCTCATTGCTCATGGTTCAATCATTCTAGCTGAACATACCAACAGCTCTGGCAATTTTGCCACAGGTACATTCCCAAAGGCTTGGATTATTCTTGCTTGATTCCTTTTGACCTGTCTCTCTCTTTCTTTTATCTCCAGTCACTCAGGCCATTCTGGAAAAAATCCCACCTAACAATTCAAAGCTCACCTATGTCTATGATCGGTATGACGAGCGGCAAATAGTCAAATCTCGTCGTGTTTACAAGAAGTTCCTCCTTTTTTTTGTTTCTTTCTTGTAGTTACCTTTTCCATTACATTTGTGAGGATGGAATTACTTACATGTGCATGGCCAATGATTCGTTTGGTCGCCGTATTCCATTTGCATTTCTCCAAGATTTGAAGGAAAAGTTCCTGGAAGCTTATGGTGCTGAGAGGGCATTACAGTCACCACCATATGGTTTGAACGAATTTTCACGAACAATCGCCAAGCAAATGGTAAGAAAAAGAAAAGATGGGAGAATACGGATCAAAAGCCCAGCCTTTGGTATTGATACCTTCCCCTCTCTTTTGCAGGAATACTTTTCAAACAATCCAAATTCGGATCGATTGAAGCAAGTACACGGTGAAATTGAACAAGTCAAGGATGTTATGGTTCACAATGTTGGTAATGCAAAAAAAGAAAGCTTCTTTTTGTTTTTCCTTTTCTGTTTTCCTTGCTTTACTGGATAATTGAACGGAGAAAATATAGAGCGGGTACTTGAGCGTGGTGAACGAATTGAATTGCTCGTTGACAAGACAGACAATCTAAATCAGCAAGCATTTGCCTTCAAGAAACGTAGCACTCAATTAAAGGTAACAAAGATGAATTAAAAAAAGTCTCCAGAAAGGAATCTGTGTCTGTTAATGCGGATTCTACGGTAGCGAGCCATGTGGTGGAAGAACACAAAATTAATGTGCATGATCGGCTTGGCTTGTTTCGTAAGTTCTTGGATACAACGGTATTTTCTCACATTTACAATTACTTTTTTTTTATTGTTCCCTTTAGCTCATTGCCTACTTCATGGCAGCTTCTGTCTGTGGTTTCCCAGGTAAAACAAAACTATGTGAAGGCTCATGTTTGTCTAATCGGATTTACCTAGCTTTCGGTGATTGTCGAGGTCAATGAGCACAGAAAAGAAGAAATTTACAAGCCAATGAACCAAAGAAAAGAAGAAAACAAAAGGTTGGCAATCGTCCTTTCCCCCCCTTCCCATTCCTTTTGCGACTATGGCATATATCCCATCTTTTTTCTTTATCATCCTGTCAGCCATGTCCGGAACATATTAGTTCCATTCGTCTTGAAATCTCTTTGAAATGAAGATGCCGCAAAAAGCAAAAAACACGGTACTTTTCTTTCTTTTATATATAAATATATAATCGACCCGATGGAGTCAGTAAAATGTTTTACAGTGGAGTTGAAGATTTACATAATTTGGCTTTCCAAGCCTGAATGATGGAGAGAAACTGTCGTCGTCGGCCAACCGAATCAGAGAGAAGGGCTGCTTGATAAATACAATCGTCGGATGTAGTGTTAGTTAATAGGAGGGGTATCATTTCCAGAAAGCCATGATTGGCAGCGTACAGTAGGGATGGGTTGAGACCGTTGCGATGGCATGGATTTGCTCCTGCTGCGCGTAGTACTCGAACAAGATCCAGTTTTCGTTGTTGAACGGCTCGGTAAAGGGGCGTATCGGAAGGATCCTCATCGTCTGAGGCAGTGACCACATCGCAACCTGCTTGTATGAGGAGATGAAGGCATTCAAGTCTGTTCCAGAACACGGCCGAGCGAACCAAATGGCTTGGTCTTTCTGGGCATTCGCGCAGCAGAAGTTCCAGCACGGGCGCATAACCTGCTCGAACGGCTTCTTCCATCATCGTGTCGAACATGTCGAGGTTCGTTGGGTTATTTCTACCGCGACGATCGAGGATGGTTTGGACACAAGTAAGATGGCGGTGAAGTATGGCGATATGAAGAGGATGCCTTCCTTGTCGATCACGAATATCGAGGCGTGCGCCTGCTTCGAGAAGGGCGAGAAGACATTCCTGTTGGTTTGCTTGTACTGCGCAGTGGACAGCTGTTTGACCGAGGTGATTGGTTGCGTGCAGGTCGACATGGGGATGTTGTAATATTAGGTTCAGGCCGGCAAGGAAGCCCATAGAGGCTGCGGTATGAAGCGCGGTCATCCCATTTTTAGATGCGTTGGGATCAATATCGCCTTGTTGGAGTAGTAATCTGAGGGCTGGTTCAGACCTACTCTGACAGGCCCAACAAAGAAGATTCCATCCTCGTCGTTGATCGTGTACATTGGGTGACCCACCTAGGGTTAAATATCGTTCAAGAGCAGAGATATCGAGTTTGACCTGTTTTCTTGGATGGGATGCAGTAGAACTGATAGAACGTTTCCGTTTGTGAGCTAATGATGATTCATTTTCTGGTGAGGTAGGCGGTGAAGGAAAACAGGTGGGTATGTTTGTAGCGGTATTAGCCATAGTTTGATTACTGGTATTAGAGGACTGCATGAAGAGAAAAAAAAAGGAAAGGAACAAGAAGAGATTAGAAAAGTGGGAGAGTTTGACAGGCTTTAAAAAAGGGCAGAACAGAAGAGAGAGAAAAAGGGCATGGGGATCTGCTTGGAGAGAGATTAATGGTAGCGGACATTGAAACAAGTAGCCTGGTTTTGCTTACTGATCGACGTGTGGAGAGCAGTTTAAAAAGTTCTTGGCAAAAGTAAACTATGCTGCAATGGGTTCTTTTTCCCGTACATCATCACTTTTGTAGATTACCTGTTCCCCCCCACCCATCCAAGACTGTATCTTTGTGCATGCATGTATATATATATATATATATATGCGTATGTGGGTGTATGCTTCCATCACTCCTCATCCCTCCCCCCAACTCAACATTATTTGGCTTGGCAATGATTCATTGGACATCTTTCGCTCGCTCTCTGTTGTATAGACAGGTACATAGACATACACAAACACACCCTTACATTGGCATATATTTTTGCCAAGATTTGCGAAACGGATGACAAGGTTTCCTCTTTTTATGTAAAATAAGTAATTGGATACTAGCCTTTTTTTGCTCTACATAACAAACAATAAGAAACAGGTAAGCAAAAAAAAGTTGTCAGCATAGAAAACCAAAGTGTGAGTTCTTGGCGACCCAACTCTGGTTCAATGTATGTATGTATGGGTTAGTGTTTGCATGTCATTTTCCCTCTTGGCAAAATCGGTCGCCACCCGTTGAAAAAGAAACAATTGTCATTCGCTCCTTTTCAGGTAAGATCCTCGCATAAATCGTTTTAGGAAATTTTTGATCCGTAAATAAAGGCTTTTGCTTCTCTTCCACAAACACCTTGTTTTCAAAGAAATAGAACTGTTCGTATTCGATCAAAGTCTTGCAGAACAACACAAGAAAAACGTAAAAGAAAGGAAGCGTTTGCTTGGCAATCGTCATTTTTTTTTTCCATCCGCGGAGAAACCATGAGTTACCCCAATCGCCAAGAAACCCTACTTCTTTCTCTGTAGAAATGAAGCAGTGCAAAATCAACGCGTAGATAGATCCTGTTTCTCTTATGTTTTCTTCCTTTTTTTTTTTTTTTGGTTTTTGTTTTTTTCAGAGCTGTTGAAAAAGGTTTGGTCATTCAAGTTGTGTCATAATATACGAACCGAAGAAGGAGAAAAGAAAAAGAAAGGGCACAAGCGCTTTGGGACGCAAGACAAAAGAGCGAAAGATTAGTTTTACAGATAGAAACCATTGCCTTGCAGATTGTCATGGAAACAAAAAAATAATACTTTGAAAAAGTTGAATGCCATTCATTTTAATTTTAATACAGCTGATAAACTATATTTCTGTATATGTTGGATTGGACGATAAAAAAAGGATGAAACGAGAAAGAATATGACTACTGTACAATGATTAGACAAGAGGAGTGGGGAAGAAAATAGAAATAGAGAAAAAGATAAAAGAAAAGAATGGTGAAGGGATGAATGACATGATATTACAACGGGGAATCCGATTGCTTTTGTTTTGTATTTTTTTTTTTTCGATTAGTCAGTTTCCTTGCCCTTGACAGCCAAGAGGGTTGCCAGATCGAGATTTGCCCAGCCAAGTTCACGGCCAAGTTGTTCAATGGACTTCTTCTTAGTCTCAGGAACGAAGATGAATATGAAAAAGGCGACGACAAAGGAAATACCGGCGAAGATCAAGAACACATAAGGACCACATGCACTCTGCAGAGAGGGGAAGATCAGACCGATGACGAAGTTACTTAACCAGTTGACTGCCAAAGCAACAGAAGAAGCAGCACCAACAGCGTAGGTCGGGTAAACTTCGGCGGTAAGGACAAACGGGATCATACCGAGACCAACAGCAAAGGAGGCAACGAACAACATCACACAGATGACTTGGAGCGGGCCGATCGCGTATTTCAGACCGATGCACATCAAGACGCCAAAGATACACATGCCAACAGCGGAAATCAAAAGAAGCATCTTGCGACCGAGACGATCAATCAGACCGAGACCGACAAAGGTTAGTACGACGTTCAGAGCAGCCACACCGACAGTGACATAGGGTGCTTTGTCTGCGAAAGAGAAAGCAAAAATACTGGTGGAATAGTACATAATGGCATTGATACCCGTCAACTGAGAGGCAGCGTGGATCAACATCATTTTGATACTGAGAATAGCAAGGACGGGAATCTTCATGATTTGCCAGAAAGTGAGAGACACTTCAGATTCAAAGGCCGTGCTCTTTTCCTCATTGGCCTGGAAGCCGACAGCCGAATCACCTTCATTAGCTGGAGCAGCCTTCTTCTCCTGACCACCACCCTTGGACAGGGCAAGGACCATATCAGCGAATTCTTCTTCAATATCACCATTTCGCAACTTGAGAAGTTCAACACGAGCCTCGTCCACTCGGTTTTCGGTAATCAACCAACGGGGAGATCGAGCACAGAAAGGCAGCAAGACCATCTGAAGAATGGCGGGTGCAACTGTCATGACGACAACAATACGCCAACCGACAGCGGTAGAAAGACCAAGGCCAATGGCTTCAATAACAAGAATACCGATCGTCATGAACAGCTGGAGCATTGAACCAAGAGCGCCACGGTACTTGGGAGGCGAAATTTCGGCAATATACATGGAGATCACCACGGTCATGAAACCACTGCCGATACCAACAAAGATACGGCCAATGGCGAACTGAGCACTGGTAGTAGCAGTAGAGAGCAAGGTAGCACCGATAAAGAAGGAAACATTGATCAGGATCATAGCATCACGACGACCAAAGCGTTTTGCCATAGGATTGGCAACCATAGCACCGAGCAAGCCACCAATGGCAAACATGCCAGTAGCAACACCCCTAAGAGGAAAATTAAAAAGTTTAGTATCGAGGACGAAAACAGAAGTATAGAAAACGGGAAAAAAAGTGTCTTACCAAATCCAGTCACCCATAGGAAGACATTGAGGCAAAGGTGAGTTTTCGTAATAGGTCACCTGGCCTTTAGGAACGCCAGGACAATATCTGACAGCATCACCAGGAATATTCAGACCGGAGGTATTGAAACCAGAATTTAATGCACCAAGCGAGGCGACAATAACGCAGAATAAGACATAAGGACGGAGACCAGCTTCTCTGGAATCCATACTGAATAAAAATGAGTTATTAGGGTAAAGAAAAGAAAAAAGAAGGAAAAATAAGATAGAAGGAAAAACTGGATAATGGGAGGAAAAAAACTTTCAACAGAGGGTCTATTTAAATTCTCCAGGTTTTCCAGCGCTGAGTTTTTTACCGCGGTTATCCTTTTTTCTCGATCGATTCGTTGGGATTGATCCCTTCATTGGTTCAGCCGCTCGTCAGGGTCCGGCTGGAGGATGAAATAATCAAACGAACATAGAACGGGAAGATTCAGAATAGTAAGAAGTAATTTAATGAAGGGTTCAGCTTTTCCTATCCTTTGCACTTATCAAATAGTGTAGAGGGATTGAATATACATTGTGTGATAAACCGGGGAAAAATAGTTGGTTCCTTATTGACAACGTTAGTTCTTTTTCCGGTTCCTGAACGGCTAAATTGAATGTCAAAAGAACGGGCCTGGGGATTGGTAAAATCTGGAACCAATAAAAGTTTTTCTTCCCGCCTTTTCTCTTTCACTCCCGAACCAATGGTGCTCTTGCAAAACAAACACCCCACTTTTTCCAGTCTTTCCGATTTCTATTTTCCTCTTAGATGATTCAACGCCAGATCAACCCAACAAAGGAACAGAGAAAGAAAACTAATGCTCCCGTCTTACCATCACAGGTAATAAAGAACCCATCTGAACCTTATCTTTTTTGTGTCTGTACCATATTAAATCATCTCAATGAAAACTTGTGGCCAGAGAATATAACGAAACATGAAGATCCTTGTTGATTTTTTTTTGATTTACCAAACAACACCCAAAAAGTCAGCTGCACTTGAACACGTTTTTCCTTCCACTTCTTCTCAATCATCCAAAATTAGACCTTGCAGAAGTTTTGTTTTTTACCGAGGAACGAAAAAAAAAGTGGTATGATCGAGCTACTGCTCTTTGGGAAATGTCAACACAGTAAAAAAGAAAAAAAAGTGGAGAGACCTTTGCCTTATCTGGGAGGATCTTTGGTTTCCCTTTCCCTGGTGAACCCATCACCGGGGCAGTAGGATCGGACCCGTTTCAAAGAGGTTGTCTTAGAAACCCTACGCAACCGCAGAAGAAAATTTTTCGGGTGTCATCGCATTGCCAAAAACAGAAACCATCCCCCGCTCCTTCCCCCCTTTCCTCTGTTATTTTTTTCATGTGCAAATTTGATTAGCCCTATCCCCGTTTTTTTTTTGGCGGCGCCGATACCGAAAAGACACGCTTTAGACGTAGCATCAACCATAGTGCTACGTTCAAAGGCAGAAAGATGAACATTTGTCTCTTCCATGGGAACAAAGTAACAGTGTCATTGTTGCCTAGTTTCCTGCTCTCTGCCTTTTTTAACAGTGGGACTTTTACTTTTTCCTTCTGCAATCCACCGCTTATCCGCCTACGGGTCGTTACGTAATTGCTGACCAACAAAAAACCGAAAAAAAAATTGAGACTTCTTTTTTTTTTGGGCTTGAGAAAGCAAAGAAATGTTTAATATGGTAACGGTATGCTTTATACAAGAATTAGAGGACTCGATTGGGAATCTATGTACATATATATAATTTGCAGGGGATAAGAGGAAAAAATGACGAGGTTTAAAATAAAAAGAAGAAAAAGAGTAGGAAATCAGATATCCTTTTTTTTTCACTTTTTCTTTTTGTTCTCTGCTCTTAGAAGGCAGGGAACTGAGCACGATAAGGATCACCTCGGATACGACCGTAAGGATGTTCTGGTTCTTTGTAGCGAGCAAAGCAACTAGAATCACCATCCTCTTCGATATCTGGTACATAGGGTGGCTCCACGTTGCGTTGCAAAACTTGATCAAAATCAATGTCCTTAAACCATGGATGCGTTTTGATATCGCGGCTGCCATTCTGAAGGTTGCCGTAACGTCGGGATACATCCGGCGTCAGGAGACCCATCAATAAATCCTTGGCGACGTCACTCATGGTTTCTGGCCATGGTACACGACATTCCAGGATCTTTTCGTAAAGTCCTACCGGGCTCTTATCGACAAATGGGGGCTTGCCAACAAGCATTTCGTAGATGAGAACACCTAAACTCCACCAGTCCACAGCCTTGCTATATCCTTTGGAACGAATGATTTCCGGTGCTGGAAAAAAAAAAGAAAGAAAAGCACAGTTCGTTAGGCTCTTTCATTTGACACACGATATGAAAAGCGTTTTCCTTACCAATATAATCAGGGGTACCGCATACTGTCCAAGTGAGATTTTCCACACGTTTAGCGAACCCAAAATCAGTGAGCTTGACATGGCCTTTGGCATCCAGCAGAATGTTCTCTGGTTTTAGATCGCGGTAAATGATATCGTGCGAATGCAGATATTCGAGGGCGAGGATGACTTCAGATGCGTAAAATTTCGCCGCTTCTTCGGAAAACTGCTTTTGTTTTCGCAAGATCCGAAAAAGTTCTCCACCTGGGACATAATCCATCACCATAAACAGGAATGAATCATCTTGGAATGTACCCCAAAGCGTTACAAGGAATGGGTGGCATATATCTCGTAGAATCCTCGGTTCATTGTTCGTATGTTCGACCTGCTTGAGCCTGACGATGTCGAATTTATTTAAAGCTTTGATGGCATAATGCCTGCGGTTGACTTTGCTTTGTGCTAGATGAACTCGTCCAAAGGATCCTGTGCCGAGCGTCTCTTTCAGTACAAAGTCCGTCAGGGCCAGTTGGCGGTGTTTTCGTCGGCGATGGTAAACTGCGTGGGTGCCTTTATGGGGTGCTGTATGAGTTGACAAATGGTTCGTGGTCTTTGTTGTTGATGTTGTTGGTACTGAAGAGGGTTGGTCAAAGTAATCTTGAGAGTCTATACGAGGAAGAGGAGAGAGAGGTGATGGTTGGGTCGTATTGTATTCTGTCGGATGAGATTCTTTGAACGGTGCTAGCGATTGTGAGGATAACTGTCTATCCGGTTGACGTGAGGTTTTAGGCACAGGTTGGGTATCTTCGATTGGTGTGATGCCGAAACCAGCGGCCATGATGGCAGAACCAGCGCTAGGTGTGCGAGTTGCAGTATAGATATCACCTATAGTGGGGATGGGTTATGATTACCGTTTGGTGTTGTTTGTTTTTCTTCTGTTTTACCTTGTGATGAACGGGAATCGTTACTGGTGATACTACTGCTAATGCTAGGTGTTTTCGACGGTGGTGGTGATTGATGATGTTTTCTAGAATATGAACGGCCACTTGAGATAGAACGGCGAATACCGAGTAGTTCCACGCCTTTGTTTAGTATATCCATAACGAGGTGCCTGCACTTCAAGAAAGGATTTTGGAAGTTTAACGCCTTCGATGCCCGAAACTTAATCCTTTATATACATTGCTATCGTTTCGGAGGTTTCAGATAAGGAAATGATTTGTCTAAAATTTTTCAGGTGTACTCACTTCTTTTGGAAGCCTATTGATCTCCGCTAACGAACTTCTTTGGCCAGATTTGACAAGATAACACTAAAATTACGTAGTTTGCATATCAAAGCGCAATAAAAAACTTAAATTCACCACAGCGATCTTGATAGATAATGATTTTGAATACCCCTTAATAATCGTATTTTCATTGTATATCTTCAGGACCTCAACGGTAAGTATGCAAAATGAAAGATAGACGAACATAACCAACGTTTTGTATACGCCTTTCTAACCAAAAGCTCGCTCAACACCTCTCTAAAACCGTAAAAGCCCTCATATTGGATATAGCTTTTCAACACCCGCTGCCAATCGGGAAGTGAGGCCAAATACAATCAATTTATATCAGTGCTTTTTGGCTGCGACATCTTCTTAACCTTTAATCACGCAAGCACAAAGCCAAAACAGATAACCGAGTATTTAGTCTAAATGTCATAACAGTTACACAGTTGCCCGTGATTTGGCTTTTTTCCCTCTAAAGACCATTGGAGTTTTTGCACTCAGTTTATTTATTAGCATGTGCTCTCGTACCATTGGCAGGGATTCAAGCGTAGCGTTATGGGTATAAGAGGCCTAATTTCGCTTGCTGTCTCCCATTCTGTCTTGCGTTCCCATCTAATCAGGGCCCGCACCTAGTTATCTATCTCAGACCGTCTTGTTAAGACGGGCTATACAACATTAAAAGCGCGAAAGTCTGGGGTACAGCCAGAATCAATGTCCGTTGAGCTAGGGGATGTTTAGTTCATCCAAAGTCAGCAATGTGGGCCATTCAGGTGAACAAGACAACAGGAAACCGTTCTTACTGACGCTGTAACGACTGCCAATTCCTGTATACATAAAAATAATATATATGTATTATGTGCATGATTAACAAGGCTATGATTAGATTAACATCTCCCAGTTCTCCTCAAAGAAAGCAAAGGAAAGTAGACTTTATGGTTTACTAGTCGCCAACCATATGCACATTACGTGACGCATCTCGCTACAAGTATCACAACACTAAGTCCTTTCTGAAAGGGTACTAGTAACACTTCATGACCAGACCGGTGTACATGCCAGAAAGGAAACCTCTATGTTTCAATAAACAGCATTGCTTCATATCACTTTCTACGATCGCAAGAGCACTAAAGCAAGCATCTTTTTTCTTTTCTAGATTCCAATGATAGATAGCAGCATGAGAGATTATTGAATTTTAATCTTGTAAAAATATTCACGCGATTACGGATTATTGTTTAAGGATGGATCATTACTCTCTACGGTTTTGTAATTACGCTTTCTACTCTTCGGGCATAAAGATTTTCCCCATAAACTGTTCGTAGCTCCTGTACGATAAGGATGTAAGAACTTACAAATCGCTTCATTATTTGCTTCTGCTTACCAAGCTGCTGCTTTATGGCGATTAGCTATGGTTCGTACGTCGTTTGCTCTTTGAGCATATACGCATTTATAGAGCGAATAAAGATTGGTATGGACTGACGCACGGAAGGCACCAATGGCTGTTGCACGAACCAGAGGTCCTAAAGTTGCTCCGGATACGATCATTCGATTAAATAATGGACCAAAATATGGAATCTATCAAGCGATATGAGAAATAGCGCCGTTTCCATGCCAAGAGTACCTTCGGATCTCGGTGGATTTGAATGGCGAATAAATCGTTGGCTAATGGTGTAACAACAATTTGCGCATTACCAAAATCTCCACCAATTGTGCCAATACGGTAATCCCTGTCATGCTCATTCCAAACGATATGAACATGATCATTACCGACATGTCGTTTCTAAACATCCCGCGTTACACTAGTACCGATATACTTGATATATACCTTTTTTAGCTGCTTTGGATCTTCTTTGTCGGTCGGCATCTTTGTGACGTCATGGAAGATCATTTCAAGCGTTGAGGAACAGTAGTAATTCGCACGTGTACCGTTCGTCAAATTTCTCTCCAATCCTCCAAGGTACCCCGTGTGCGTCGCGATATCAATTTCCCATCCTAAACTATTTACGAAAGTATTGTACATCACGCTGCCGTGACTATTATGGAGGATAGCTTGCTCACTCTCTTGGCCTGGTCCAACATAGATAATGGCAATTTTCATTATTTCACGGCTAAAGCATCATGGTAAATATTTGCGTTCAGATAAGGTTATTATCGCTTACCCATGTTTGCGATCCAATCCTCGGAGATCACGATACAATGCTGGGGTCTTGTTCAACATCTGAAAAGATCCGTCTTTCAGGTGGTCATAATTGATGAAGCCTAGGTGGCTCAATAACAATCGGCTTTGCTGAAACGGAACATGAGGATTCTCCAATTCATGGGGGAAAGCTGGTAGAAAGTCTTTCTTTAAAGAGAAATTGGCCATCAGATGGGCATGCATCGGCTCCGTATGATCTGATAACTGCGTCTTGGCCTCCTTCCGTCGTAAAATATTCATTTTTGAGTACCATAACCGGCTATGTTTAATAACAACATTAGTCTCTGTCGGTAGAAATATATCTCTCACTTACACGTCGGATTCTTGTTGTTCGTTATTCAGTGCTTCGTTTCGCAAGAATTCGTTTAAATGCTCATTCATACAACCCATCATACTATCTTGAAGTTCAGTCGGTGGAGATGGTGCATTGAGTGGTAGGGATGAATTTAGAATACAGTCCGGATTCGCTTCGCCAATCCTATGTAGCAGATATAACGACGGCCAAATTAGGTCTACATCAAACACTATAAAGAATATGTCGTACCGTTGAAGAAGATTTCCAAGAGCATCGCTAGAAGGTTCAGATGCACACTGTGCTTGGGGAGTACTAATACAAATAAAAAGTACATACGATATCCGGCAATCATTTCAATAACTTCAAGTTACCTTATACCAGAATTTGCTTCTCTTATAGAAATCTCTTCTCGTAGTACAAATCCTTGCTCTGTGCTTGCGATTCTTTCAGTCTGTCCTTCATTGGTTTCACTGTCTTTGGAGCTAGAGACAATTGGAGGGTATCTGCGAGCAAGGTGGGCATCCCATGCATATCGTCCCGTTAGATCTCGGATGATAATACGGGATTGTGATCCTGATTTAATGTAAGTCCATGGAAGCCAAACGTTGGATTTTACCTTGGGTTTCTGTCTGAGGTAGTTCAATAAATGCAATAATAGTCGTATCGTTGAAGGAGAAATATTGGTATTGATGGTATTCTATGTCGGCCTTTTCCTCTGTTGCAACACCAGGACCGACAATCGTACTATCACACGGCAAAACAAGGTTAGGTTTTACAATGATAAGACCTAATTAATACCAACCTTTGGATTGTGGCCGGGCCGTAAGGCGGGGGAAAGTTATTAAAATGATGAAGCAAATGATATAATACTGCCTCTGCAGATTCCTATAATTCATTAAATACTAAAGTATCTCAGTAACATGGCCATACCTTTACGTATCCTTGATCATCATCGGATCCTATCATCATATCAACATGCTCATTGTGAAGTGCTGGACGTTTTTCGGCGAGCAATTTGAATTTGAACGGTTGTTCTTTCTTTTTAACATTACTTGATCGCTCCACAGGCGTGTGCGGTAAAATCTTTTCGCCCCCCTCCTGTAAAGCGAATGATCAGGCTTTCAGAATGTAAAGGATCGAATGGCTTACTGATGAGACATGTATAGCAAATTCTATTACGTCAAAAACTAGTTGACAGAGTTCTGTATCAGAAAGAACCTCAGGTTTGATAACCATTAGCCATTCCAAAAGACAGCTAAATAATTTGGATATAATAAATCCTAGCGTGTATACGACGTTAGTTGCATTTCGTCTTTTTTAAATAGAAACAAACCTCGTCCGGCTTTGCTGTTGCGCTCGTAGGATTTCATATGCACAAATAATGCGTCTATAACTCTGGTGAGAACCTCTTGAACAATTATCTATTAATCTCTGTTAGTGATATCGTTTGTAAAGCACCTAAATTCACACTCACGCCATCGCTATCTAGGCTTTCATTGTATATTTGGGCAAATGCGTTCAAACAGTCGACAGCTATATTCACCACAGGGATGCTGCACCAATACAAATGGTCCAAAAGCAGCAAAAGACATTCATGCACAATGTCACGCTGTGACCTGAATATAAAATGCATAAGAATGGTGGCAAATGTTTGATGTTAACGTACTCTTGGCAAGCAAGTAATTCATCCAATATAAGCGAACAAAGAGCGCCCAATAGCATACAATGGGTTTCGGCATCCTCTTCAGTCTTTACGGAAGGTGTCTCTGCATTGACTAGCCGAACAAGCAAGTTCTTCAACCAAATTTTGACCTACAGGAATGTCAATGGGTTGATATTTCTAACTGTAATGTGGTATGAATTACGTCTGCAAAACAGAATTTCTTTCCATCGAAACCACGGATCCATTCCATATTATATTCCTCCACGCTGATTTCAACAGAAGACAACCGGTTCGACATGGAGATCAGAGAACCAAGTATGGTAATGCAGCTCTTTCGCACATTACTTGCTACTTCACGAGCTACCGTGTCGTCTAACAGCTACGATCATTCAATCTTGCAAGTTACAAGTATTCCTCAACTTTACCTGCTTTTCGATAGCGTCAATAAATGGAGGAATTAAGATATAGACTCCTGGTAACGGGACAGAAAATATCCGTTCTGAGTTTTTCACTATTGCTTGGACGATCACATTATCATCGGATGCAAGACCCTGCAAAAATTAGGATAAATCTACTGTTAATCTGTCTATTTACCTTCAAAACGGCTTTATAGAAATGCGCGTAGTAACTGATGGGAACGGTTTCTTCAGGCTTTCTCCCTATCAGCCTGCACAAACATCCAATAGCAGCGGCCCGACCTATATTATACGACCTAGATATTCACGAGTTCAGCATTCTTACAAGCCGTGAACTAGTGAATTACTTTGGTAGCTCTGTAGCTTGGAAAAGCCACGGTGTGAATTCGTATAAAGCAGGAATAGGCACGTTACGATAAGGCTGATGGGCTCGAATCCAAACAAGGTTATCCAAAATATCCACAACACAGTTAACCGCAACAGCATAATTTTGTGGACCCTACGGATGGTTCGTTTGCGGAGTCTATCATTGAAAAAGTTCCTGTACCTACCTCGATATGGTTCGGATTACCAATTACACAGATCATATTTTTCCACGTCAGCAGCACTCTTTGGCCATCCCATGGCAAATTGTGCAAATTAAGAAATTCTGAGCTTCTAAACGTGCCCAGGCTGCTTGGCAGCTTTTCATTAACTGCAGTAGAGCTTGCCATGGTAATAGTTTCGCCGGGACCGAGTATGGTCGAAGCTGATGTGCGATTCGACTATCCACCAGTAAGTCTACCATTTACTGTGACATTGATTTTCTTACTTTACTGGATATTGTTAGGTTCTCCTCTGCTGGCTGTCGTTCAGACGAGCTGTTACTACTCTTTCGGTCCCAGTCTACAGGTTTTCCTTTCTTGCTATTACCGGCATCATCTTCGTCCTTTGCGACAGCTTTGACGTGCGAAGGCTGCAGACCTGAAGAATCTGTGTTTTTTTCGTTACCACTTGATGAATGATGAACAAAGTTTAACAGCTTGCTAGAATCTTGCCACAGAGTATCAAATTGATGAATACTCATGGTTCTGCGTGTTCCGCGTTTAGAAAGGCTCGACCCTACGGATCCACCTGCGGAAATATGACTATTTCCGCTATTCGACTGTGATGGTGCATTGCTTGTTGAAAACGACGTGGTGGGAATGATATTTTTTATGCCAAATTTGATATTGGCTCCACCACGAGTGCTACCACCAGCAGTTCCTGAGGTATCCTTCTCGTCTTCGGTAGTGGGCTCTTCTATATGTGGTATTTCTGTTGCTGTTAAATGCGCAGATCGGCGGTTCAATGCTTTCGCATAATTTGGTTTTTCTGAAAGTGAGACGCTGCTGGAATTCCTTAATACCGTGGAAAGACTTGTCTCTGGCGCTGGGAAATGATCTTGAAGCAAATCAATAGAATCTTCCTGGATGGGTAATTGTGTAAGTTGACCTTCGCTACCTCCACTCGACAATGGTCGTCCGGCCGCACGATTGCAAAATGCACGTGGGTGATCGCCTTGAATACTCAAGTGTCGTGTACGCACCTTATTTCGTCCTCGACTGGCTGACGTAGGATTGCCAAAATGCATTGAATGACGGTTCTGTATGATGTGTCCATCTTCATGAGGTAATGAATGTCTTTCGCTTCCTGGATTTGAATCGTATTCAACCTTATACAAGCGAGAGGAAAGCAGTTTTGTCAACTTGTGCATTGTTTTCTATCGAAAAGCTTTGGGTTACAATTTATGCACGAGTAACCATCCGTTTTTAGAATTTACCACCCATTGTGAAAGTGTTTGTGTCCATCGCATTGACGCGAGCATGTAGCGTTTCAAATCTTGCCACATCTCCATATGTGCTATTCGAGCTCGTACAAATGCGTGTAACAACGTCTGCCAATCCTACGTTAAGATAACCCACTTGACTGGATACACTTACTTCACATATGTAGTCTGCCACGTCGTCAGCCAAATGCTGCACCGGGATACGACTATATTTTTCTGGACCATTCATAAACCAGTCTTGTATATCCAGCAAGCAGCGCAGCAGAAGCTCCCTATTGCATTGTTCAGGAATACGACCGAAAAAGCAAGAGACTTTTACCAACTCTCCCACTCCATATCAATGCCTCCCCGTGTCACGGTTATCGCACGATAGACGTTGATTGCATCCTTATAAATGCTCGCCAATCCCTCCCAATCGGTAGTCTGCTGTATCCCTGCCACAAATCCATCGCCATCTTCGCCTGTCGCTGCAGCCTGACCTCCATGAGCGTCAAAAACTAGTTTAATCATCACAAAGTACCGTCGTAAAAAGCTGTTTGCGTCTGCGTATTCGTGATCATGTTTGTCTAGTCGCGAAGTCGGAGCGAGAGAGGAGGTTGGAGAAGTCGATAGTGTTTTCGAACTATCAACTTTAGCTTCATTAATGGAATTTTTCGACGTAGCTACGGATGCTAGACTGCTGGATCGTGTCATGCTGGTCTGACCAATCGTTCCAACTGATGCACTTCCCGTTCGTCTCAAAAATGACGGTCGTTCCTCTTCATTTCCAAGCATCCAAACACCCAGAATATGTATCGCGCCTCGCGTGATATCGCGATACTGCGAACTAGTACATGGTAACACCATGCATTGTCTCAAAATTTCGTGAAGCATTTCGCGTGTTTCGTGGGAAGACAAAACGATCGACTTAAGAATTGGTGTGGCAAACTGAGAAACGGAAGCGGTCGGGAGCTGCTGCAACTGTGTATTCGGGTCATAATTATTATCCAAGCAGTAGCCGATCAAGAAACGAAGTAATGTTCGTAGAATACTTGGAGGACATGCAGGGAAACCAAATGCTGCATATTATTAAGTACCAGTTTCCCAAAATTATCTTGTAAAATACTCACAATCACCTTCCATATCTTTGGGCACACCTTCCATGGACAGCTCCATAGCAATTTTCGGTACAAATTTTGTTAAATAATAAGTACGGAATATTTTGAATAAGAACTTTGCACTAAGACCAGCAGCGTCAATGCCTACACCGGTTGCGATACCATCATCCCGCTCAAATTGGTCTCCTGGAGGATACTCATATTCGTCAGGTGGAGGTGGTGATCCTGCAGCCACATGAGCAAGACGGACAAGATTAGCTATAAATATGTGTATCAAGGTAAGGGAATCATGGAATGTTGGTTGCACCGGATTGGGAAACAATGGAGGCTGATCATCGCCTGTACACAGTATTAGTAACATAGGACTACTGATCAGCAAGCTAGCTTACCAAGAATCAGCGTCTGATGGAGTTTTAAAGAAGTAGTCTTAATTCGCTGATCCCTCGCAAGGCCTTGACCAAATGCTTTTTCTGGGTGACGATCTCCTAATTTTTTGACAAATTGCAGACCACCACCTGGCAACTTGTGGTTGCTACTGTCCTTTTCTTCTTGAGATCCGGAGCTTTCGTTCGCAGGATATGTATTAGAAGGCGCAGAGCTATTAATATCGTCTAGAACGAAGAGATCCAAAGGAATTGCATTTGCGAAAAGGTTGATGCATTCTGGATATTCAACCGCTTGGTCATTAAGCCATAGCAATAATAGGTGGAAACCAAGGGCGCGTAACTTTAGATGATTTCCATGATCCAAAATATGTGCCAAGATCTTGGCTACAATAAGAGTAAAAGTGTGAGAGAACTGACAGAGGCATAAGTTGATTTACCGATGTTTTTGCGTTGCCAGCCATTCCGCATAAGCTCTGGAACATAGAGGAAGATTTTCCGAAGCAATAGTAAGGTTTTTTGGAGGTTTACCAGTTCTTTCGAATTCCATGATTGAGGACGTTCGCTCTTTTCTGTCGAGAGGATCAGTTTCAACACACTATCGTATTCGGTACGTACGTTTAATTTTCTCAATCTGATGAATACAGGTTTCGTATACTACATGAAAGACCTGCTCTGCATTCTCCTGAAAAAATCTTGCCTGGTCAAATGAATTGGTGGCATCTATATTGATCGTCAGGAGGGGTAAGAAGACACAGTGCAGTTATTACTCAAAATACGTGCCGATATAACTCCAAAGACTCTGTGCTCTCGACTTTATCTTCTGTCGCTCATCCAAGAAATTTTTGGCCTTCTTCTTAAGCCGCTCAGTTTTATCGTCTTTTCCTGCAAGGATGAATGTGGATGATGAAGGAAGTATGGGTATATCAATGCCGATAGTGCCACCACCACTTTCAGCAATGCTACTCTGTGATTGCGCCATTCGAATAGCATCGTGCTTTTTGGCAAATGTACTAAGTGTTCCAAGCTTGTCGTTCTCTACCGCTTCGGATTGTTCCAGAGAATCATCCTGCGGCGTATCTGCTGTACTGGAAGTAGATGTTGAGTTCGATGGCTTCCCCGCCGATGTTCCGGGGGTAAATGTCTTCTTCATTACGGAACTGGCCTTCCGCATGACGGACACCAAAGCGGTGCAACAATATGTGTGATAGTAGGAAGGTTGAAGAGAAGAAAAAAGCGGTACTTTTCTCCGTAGCTTTCGTGGTGATGCAAAGAAGGGAACCTAGGGCTGATTTCACGCCCACTCAGACAGGGCCGAGTCGATCTTGTCTCACGATAAGTTAGCCTCCTTGAAAATTCCCGGGTGACTGCTTACCGGATGCTTCTGCATGGTCATGGAGCAACGCTTCTGGTGCATTCACTATCCATATCCTCACTTCAGAACTGGCATATCAATAGACGGTGTAAGCATCGTAACAGAAATGTATTATTTGTTATTTTGTGCAGATTCCTGCTATTGGAAGAGATTATTTTTCAGCAAAAAGCTATGGTACCACTTGCTTACAGCGCATGAATAATTGTTAATCATCTATAACTGACTTAGTACTTGCCCGAAAATTTTTGAACACACAGATCTGGCTGTTGCTCCATTGGATTCCATCCCCATACAAAAATTAACAACTATGATGAAGTCGCGCATTCAAACATACCATGGTAAGCATGTACATAAGAACATGGTCAGTGTGAGCGCAGCACTAAAATTTAAGATAGTTAAGCCTTGCTAAAAAGCGCCCTAACACAGAAAACTAATCAATTAATGATTATGCAAAGAGAAAAATAGTTTGAGCTGTTTTCTGTAAAGAACCTATTTCATTTTTCTCCGGCAGCTACTTATGCTACCATCAATGCGCAGTGTAGCACAAAACGTTGGTGGTACTAATAAAATTCACTACACATATGCCATTCCAAGAGAAAAAAAATGCTAAACCTTACTGATGGTAATTCTACATGAATTGGTCCATCAATAACGTGCCTGCATTGAAGTAACAAGTGTTGCTTCCACGAATACAGCCCAACATGTTTTCTTCAGCCGCGTTTTCTGCGATATTTTGAACGATTGGTTCTGGAAGGCTAATTTCTTGACAAAAATCTGAGCATAGGGGATTGGTGGCATGTTGAATCGTACAAGTGAATGTGCGAATTGTGCTTTTTATTAACAGTCTATGTAAAAATAACTAACATTATTGCTGAAATCATATGCTCTCACGGCAATATCATGATAAGTGCCATAGACTCGGCAAAAAGAGTTGCTAGTCAAGTAGAATACATAGTTTGATGCCCATACTATTATTTAAGGTCTACCAATGCAGACTTAAGAATCAAATTACCATGTCGTCTGTATTTAGCATACTTATTACTTTCAACGGCAGCTGCCAAATATCCAACGGGGACAGTGTCGTAATCGAATAGAAACGTAAAATTGCAGAATGTATATTGCAAGTCTTGCTTTTAAATATTCTCGTGTATGTTTTTGCAACTTCGTCCTAACCTTTGAATTTGTGTGCTTCATGAACGGCTGATGCGTAAAATATGGAATACCATTTTAACGCATTCGCATTAATACTATTGTTAGACGTTAACGTGAACAAGTATCTTCCCAGTTTCCCCGTGATGACATATATTGTACTATTCCCGAAGTACCATTAACAACGTCTGCATGCAGCTGCAAGCAATATGCAAATAGAGCATATCACAAGTATAACACCTTGTTTGAGCAAAATCTTACTTTAACAGGACGATTGCTCAACTGCTGCTGTCAGTTGTCTCCTGTACAAGCTGATCAACGAAAGCTTTACTGCAGTACAAGAAGTAAATTTTTTGCTTTCCTGGGCGCACAAAGATAGGCAAAGATATATGATTTAGCTTGATAGAGAAGACAGATAGAAGGAGAAATAAAGTTCAAGAAGAAAATGTCGAAGGAGCGGGTGCGGGAAGTTATTGCTAATGAAACGAGCATCTCTACTATAGCTCATCAAGGCGGGAAACAGTGAAGTTATAGAATCAGCAGGTTTTTCTGATGTTCAATCAGGAATTTCTGTAAGCCTTTTTGTTTAGGATTTTTAATAGCCAATCCCCCCATAAGCTACGTTCATGGGATGGTATGGAATATATTTTTGCGAAACTGTGCTCACTGCTCTCTATTCCTGGGGACGATCCTTTGAACCAACATAATGTTCAGTCAAAAGTAGAGAACCGCATATATATAAAAATTGATGAGGGCCAGGCACTCACATAGAAGGTAATTACTTAGTGCCCACTTTATTACATAAAGGGCACAGTTAATTCGTCGCAAATTTCTTCAAAGTTCTCTTTCTCTTAGGTTAAGTACTTCCAACTGGCTTAACTCCGGGCCGTATACTTGTGCCACCGGTGATATCTGGAGGTAGTCCTCCCTCAATACCCCGTCCCGTCCAACATCAGCGTCTCCGAAAAAACTCGGTTCACCCTGCTTAAGTATGTTGTCCGCAAGTGATTGGTTTACAAATCTTTCAGGGTTTCGTACTGACAATATGCCTGCTTTGCAGCATGCGGTGCTGTTGACTTTCTGAATTTTTAATGTAATTCTGTTGTCTTTTATGAAATCCCCGTATTCCATTACTTTGCTTGCTGAGTGTAAGTGATATCAATGGCACAGGTAATTCAATGGTTGCCTCTTCTGTGCTTTATCCCAGGACTCATATCTAAATCAATAACTATAGAGTTGTATCAATGTGGCTGTCACTGACCATGCGAAGTTTCAAACGACCCAGCGTCATTCCCTAATCGATGCCGCAGCAATACGTTAGGCAAAATTATGATAACTGTAAGCGAACAAATTTTGTATATTTTTTCTCTAAACAATTCATCGAGTGGGAGCTTTTTCTTCTGCTATGCAGCTATTTGGCCCTCTTACTTAAAGTCGGACAGCATTTGCAATTATGTGTTATACACAACCTTGTGTTGCTCCGAATAGACACGTAAGTCTGCTTGTAAAATCTTAAGAAGGACAATAGCACTTGAAAATCTCGAGTGCTGCCGGTAAAGGATACAAATATTAAACTTGACTATCTTTAACGATTCCAAGATGGATAAAGAAGCAAGGGGTACGCTTGCTAATAGTAGGATTACAGATTATAAGTTCTAACTCTATCAGCCCTGTACTTCTTCTAACAATCCCCGAGATATCTTTCTTTCACGGGTTGCAACACGATTTCTTGGTGCTTTAGCTGTATCTTCGTCTGTTTGGATGCTCTTCAGGAGATCCTCAGCCATAATCGCAACCGACTCGCTGCGTTGCATACGGCGGTTGTTAGGTCGTTCATTTCGTCTCTTCATGCTTGTGTCCAATTCACCCGCTCGTAACTTGTCTAGCAAGTTGTCCATAATATTTTTGTCTTCGTCTGTACCAGAAACTGCAGCTATTTCCGGATTAGGTCAGCAATCTGTACGAATTATAATGGGTATATCTTACAATCGCTTGTATCAACACCACGGAGCTTTTGTGCCTTGATACGCTCTTTACGTTCTTCTTCCATACGTCGTACATACTCCATACGTTCAAGTTTTTGACGGGCAGTCTTATTGTCACTCATTGCACGCTATAAATAATTTATGAGGTACAGATTCCCAATCTAATAGGGCTGCCTTACCTCCCAGCTGGATGTAAATGTCTTGAATATACCAAAGAACTCATCTGGCTTCATCTGGGCAGGGTTTTCACCAAAATATGTCACCACATCGGCATAGGCTACGTCCATCGAAGTGTACCGGTCTGCTAACTGATCGAATTTTTCGATAGCTTCGTCCCTGAACTTTTTCATGACTTTGGCGAAATTGTCACCTTCTGGAGCCTGATACTCATCCTCATAATGCGTGTCAATTTCCTCAATCAATTTTTGCAAACCACTTCCAAGCTCGTTGTAATCTTTAACCATATCCTGCAATGTCACTAATGGAAAGGTTAAGATGACGGAAACAACACAAGAAAAAACCTACCGCGGCAAGCCTGGCCTGTTTCTCTTAGATCATCCAAAAATCCATGCAAACGAGGAAATTTTGATTCCACTGCGTCTACCAAGAAGTGGAGAAGAGTTGTATTTCCTTCCGTACACTTTGTATCCACAAGCTACGCAAAAAAAATTGATCACCCATTCAACGATCAATGACTTAGTTTACCTTGTTAATGCTAGAAATTCTTATGCCGAATGCGCCTCCCTGGAAAGTTGTCCCATTCATGAAATTACCCAGCACCAAGATAAACTACGCAGAGATGCTTAGTGCATTTTTTAATTACGCCCTATCACTTGCCTTTAATAATTCCTTAAATGGTTGTGAATTTTGAAGCGCAAGCGATGCTTCCAAAACTGAGGTCATGTTCTAGCGAGACGGATAAATTCTAGTGTTTTTCTTATACTGTATAACCTCACCTGGCTCAGCTGATAATGCTTTTCCCAGAAAGTTACACGGAACAACATATTGTCGATACGTTCCTTATATCGATCAATTTTCATCATCTTATACATATGGTTAGCAAATTATGGTTGAACTGCTGTTAGACTTATATGTACCTCTACACAGAATGCGTCTGGACGGGAGAGATTCTCCAGATCCTCTTCGGATGCGGATTTAACGAAAACCGAAAGTTTACCCATTTCTTCAGCTGTCGGCACGTTCGCTTGTAAATTGCTTAGGAGATTTTCTGTGCAAAGTTTATCATCGACAGCTAAAATTTTTTCTGCTATTGTTGGGAAAGGAACATGCTTCAATTTAGACAGCAAAGCAATATCTATCTCATATATTAATGTCAAGCATCATAGTAGTCCCCAGATCCTTACTGATATTATAAGCTTTCTTTGAATCCAGGATACATATTTCTTGTTTCTTTTCCTTCCTCTGCCTCGGCTTTCTTTCAATGATCTTTTGCGCAAACAGTTGCTCGACTGTACTGAAAATACCCAGAGTATCCAATTCGTCCTCCAAAGCTATTTCGTCGACATCGTCTGAAGCCCAGATAGTCTTACCCACCTGCTGGGCTTGTAGTTTTGTCCATTGCAAGGCACGGGTTTTAACGCCAGGCTGGTGTCTGATTAACTTTCGCGCGTTACCCGTGGGAGGGGGAGGTATTGCCATACCAGGAGGAGGCGGAGGGGGTGGTGCCCCAACAGGACCGGGTGGTGGGGGAGGCGGCGGCGGTGCTGCTCCTGTTTGACCAACTGTTGCTGCTGCTGCTGCTGGTGGTGGTGGTGGCGGCGGTGCCGGTGGAACATCCGATTGCGGTCCTGCCGGAGTGGGCTTCACAGTTTGATCCATCTGTACGGATGGTGCTGCTGCTGAGGGAGGAGGGGGTGGTGGTGGTGGCGGCGGTGGAGCAGCACCACCTAACGAGGTCTCTGATGAAACTTCAGACACACCTGGTTTATCCGACTGCTCCAAGAGTGCTGCTTTACTGGGCAGTATTGTAGAGCTTACAGCAATCGGTACGGGTGGTGGTGGTGGCGGAGGAGGAATAGGTATTAAGTCATTTGAGGGTCTGGTATCGGCAACAGCATCCTGTGATGCCGTTGGTTCCGTCACTGCAACGCCACCGCTTACTGGAGCTTTATCTGATCTTCGCTTTTCATCAGATATCTGGATTTGAGGAGACAAAGTATCCTGACGCAGCTGACTGATCCCTTCTTCTTGTACGGAAGACGTAACGGTCTCTCGACTTTCGGATTTGGTGCTTGTGCTCTTCAGCGGTACTTTGGCCGAATGGCTCTGTCCGAGATTCTTTTCAAGTTGCGCAGCCAACTCACTGATAGATCTGTCTGCGTGCTTTGCTTCGATCGATGTATCATCCTGCGATGATTCTTGTGACTCCTTCTGACTTGTTCGGTTATGTATTGCGTGTTGATCATAATGTTCTTGTGCCTGCACGTCTTCAATCCGTTGTTTTCGATTGCTGTTGCTTACTCCACGACGAGTAGAACCGATCAACGGGACTGTTCCGGGTATCACAAATCCGCTTGGAGCACTAAATCCAAGTTGTTCCGTTAACGAGGATTTAAAGTCATCAGAAAGCCCTTTCGCTTTAGGCAGATCCTTTAAAGACTACGTTTGTGCTTGCATCAGCTATGGCATTTCTAAGGTGCAATGTATCACAAACTGACCTGTGCATCGCTGTCCTGAGATGGTCGTCCTTCCAATATAGCTTGTGCCCTTAGCCTATCGTAGGCACGTGCAACTTCATCTCTACCCAAGAAAACATGATCAGAACTGCTATCGCTATTAGCAGCTTTCTCCGCCGCATTCACTTCGGTAGCAGTCTGTCTCATTTCCTTTAATTGTTCATCCATGGCAGTTAGATTTGCTTGATATTCCTGCTGAACCTCCTTGAGTTTACGCTGCAGGGTCGATATGGTGTGCCTTGATATACGAAGGAGGTCCTCCAACGACTCGGTCTTCGCTCTTAGTTGGCCAACCAGACCATCTACACTCTCAATTATGAGTGTATGGTCGTTTTCAAACCCTACTCATACTTACCTCCTTTCAAATTCACTTCAAGCTCCAGCTCTTGCTTCTCTTTAATTGCTTTCTCATACATTTCTTTAGCTTCCGTAGCTTCAGCAATAGCGGCTTTCAATTGGTCTTGCTCCGCAAACTTATCTATCAAATTAGCCACTGACCATCCAAATCCTGTGGAAAAGTCTTCTGAGGACAATCCTTTACGGTCAAGCACAATTTGCGTGATCAAATTATCCAAAAGTTGAAAATAACGGACTCTGGCAGATAAAAACGATATTAATATCATTTTGTATGTTTCTTTAACGAACTTACTGGGTATCACCTTCATCTTGAATCAGCAGCAAATGTTGTAGTGCACTTAAGAAGAAATCATAGCTTCTCGTTCCTTCGACTCTGCTGAGGATGGATTCAAAGACATCGCGAGGGTCATTCATATCGCTCAAAATCTTTTCATTATATATTTCCAGAATATCTTCATAGTCATTGTCACTCATTTGCTTGTATATAGCAATATGACGCCTGAGGTGTTCGCTATTGAATTCCTGCATTTTGTCCATAATTGCTTGCAAACCACAGGCGTTCATTTGGTTTCTCAGATGAACACGAATTTCGACATCCTCGATGACGCTAACAATAGAGTTGACAAGCATCATATTGGATAACTTTTGCAATGTTAGAACATTCCTCATATTAAAAAAACTAAAGCTAACTTACAGCATAGTCGCTCAAGTGATTATCTGGAGCGCCTTGTAATCCTAATCGTTTGACGTCGTCACTTGCACCCACCAAGCTACCCATTCGCCCTCTTCCATCCAGTGTGGCAGCGAGATACTTGAGCCACGCGTCAAATCGCCCATATTCACGTTGATACTCTCGTAATTTATCCATTCCCTTTAGAACAATTTCTTGTCCTATAGGAAGGTCTAAATGGCATACGAACGCTAATACTTCGCAGACCAACTTTCGTGTCTGAATGGGAGGAGAAATCAAGGATAGAACAATATGGTATATACATTGAGGGTTGGATATCACTTCACGCGCACCCCACTATCATCGTAAGATTAGATAGGAAGATCAAACCATGCTGAAAGCTCACTCTGTTGTTGATCAATGATTTGAAACACTTGAGTATTTCTGCCTCCATTTGAAGATCGGCCTCAGTTCTTGCGTTGATGGTCAACTTCAACATGTCAATAATTGCATACTAGCTTACTTTGTCTCTCTCTTGTTAAGAATGCTGATAGTGTTGGTGATCACTTGTAATCCTCGCGCTTCAATGAATTGACGAACCCAGCTAAATTTGATGTTATCATTCTCGTTGCACACACTGACAGTCTCCAGGGCTTTACCTAAGCGGCATTGTTCGCAAACTAACAGCAAGATGCGCAACTAATCGTGGAGTGACACCTTTCATGTCTGGTTCAAGGAACTGTTTAATGTAAGATTCTGGGGTGCTTTTGTCCGGCTCCTTAAATTCATTGGTATTTTTCTTGTTGGAAGATGCAATCGATGGCGTTGGGACTTCAGCTTGCTTATCTTGTGATACCATTAACCATTTTTTTTGTGTTGTAAATGACAGCATGACGGAACGTGCGCTTGCATCATGGATGCCGCGACGAGTCTGACTTCGCATGAGAATAAATTCTGTTGTTCCTCGACACTCACCAGCATTTTCTCAAACAAATCTTCCACTTCTTTTTCTGTTAGACCACCATAATTACTCCCAACTTTGTCCCCGTCTGTCATTGACGATCGAGAACTAGATGTCATCGGGACGTCGCCTATTACTTGTTGTTAAGTTCATTGTCGCAAACGAGGTTCAGGAGTACCGCAATAGTAATCGTCTAATGTATAGGAAGCATTTTGCGTAGAAGCAGGGCTGTTTATGTTATGTTGAATGGATGATGAAGTAGAACTCCAAGATTTGGAAGGGACAGGAGTTCTATCGTTCGATTGAAGCAGATGTGCCGGCGCTGGTGGTGTATTGTTTTCAAGGGTAGGCTTACGATGTTGTTTCGTCTTGCCCTTGTTAATTCCAAACATATCTACCTGGCTCAACAACGACCACAAAGGTTGTCAAAGCGCTGGAATCACACGAAAAGGAAGGAAGCACTAATTGATGTTAAAAATGAAGGTTGTGTAACTTTGAGCAAAAGCCCTAGTCACCTTAGTTGAACATGAAATGACCCCTTTCCAACTGCACAGCTGCTCATATTTCTAGTAAAATCTACAGTAAGTAACTAACCAACATATAGTACACTGCCTCGTCAAAGAAAACAACTTTGGTACTGTAGTACATATGATTCAGGGAATGGCAGAATTACTAGATATGCGATTGAGCAAGTAGTCAACCACTGGTTACCCTGAAGAGCATGAATGTCTAATGTGGAATAGCCTGTCCCAATAGTCTTCTGTTCATATGGTCATAACTATGGACTTCATTCTTATTGATAACACATTGGGTTCTATGAGAGATACGAAAACGCAGCAGCTAGGCATTGCATCGTTCATGATGTGATTAAATCGCAGCAACTGGGAGTCTTTACTTCTGAACCATGACCTTGTTTGTTTACAAAGGCCACAGCCCGGAGAAAAAATCTGGTGTGGTAAGAGCTATTGAAAAGCATACAAGCACGGATCCAGTAACTTTGAGAGAGGTGTACAAAGATCAGAGTACATGTCAGATGAAGCAGTAGTAAATTTAGTTGGGTTGCACTGTGTTACCAGCCTCTGCGCATTGTTCGTCTACAATCTGCGAAATTTGAAACTAACACCATTCGGGCAAATCCTTGTTTGTGTAGCATTTTTGAGAGTCAGGATCCCGATACGGCTTTTCCATTCGCATGCCTCAAACATCTAAAAGTGCAGCCGATGAATCCAATGACTCGTTGTTATCATCATCGGCTAGAGGTGCTTATTACCTCGTTCTCCTACAGTTAGTATCGCGTATGTTGACGTTTACGATGCACCAGATCGTCATCCGATACACATCACGCGAAACCCTCGGCATTGCTTCCATCAAGCTCGAACTCTTACTGTCAACGATCTTGTTCATATCACGCGAGGGCTTTCGTTGTGCGTTGTTACGAAGCGATACTGATTCGGAAAAGGACAGTGGAAAAGACGGAGAACAGAAGATCTTGAATCTTTCCTATATACCTACCAGTCTTGGACTTGTCACAACCCTTCTCACTTGCGGATATTATCTCTCCTTAATCAGCGAAGAAGAGGCTAGCACATACCCATATTATCGCACCTCTGTCGTTCTGTTCGGCATATCTGCACTAGCTGAACTTCTAGTCGAACCATTATTTGTGCTAGCAATGAACCGACTTTATTTCAGATTGCGCGTCTCTGTGGAAGGTGTTGCGGTCATTTTACGATGTTTGGTGACATTCGGTCTGACATTGCTGGGTGCAACCGGTCAGGGCAATACCTACGGTGTCCTTGCTTTTGCACTTGGCCAGCTTGTTTTTGGGCTGACAATGACATTTGGTTATATTGGTTACTTCTTATTTGGACATACTACGATATCTCATGAGATAAGCTTATTTCCGCAAAAATTGAGATACGCTGATGGAAGGTTTGAAAAGCAAAAGAAGTTTTCAACGAGATACGATGGTTGATTTGAAAGAATTTGTATAGATCCTACTGGTTTGACAAAGGTCTAATGAACCTTGCTTTGACAATGACCAAGCAGTCCCTTCTAAAACATGTCTTGACTGAAGGCGACAAAATGTTGATATCTGTATTAAGTACAGATAAAGACCAAGGGGAGTACGCATTTGCTGTTAATTATGGTGAGAAGACACATTGCACGATATGATACAATTTCTGAACTCTATGAATAGGTTCGTTAGTAGCGCGTATCCTCTTCCAGCCACTTGAAGAGGCGGGACGTACCTTTTTTTCTAAGGTCCTATCGGAAAAAAATAACGCTAGAGAAGTGAAGACAGCATCAACTGTTCTTCTTCTTATTCTGCGACTCCATGTTTTGCTGGGTCTTGTCTTCATCTGTTTCGCAACAAATTACACGGAGACACTGATTGACCTTTTGGTTGGCAAAAGGTGGTCAATGCAAAGTAACGCACCTGCAGTCTTATCGGCATACTGCATATATGTTCCTGTCATGGGGATCAACGGTATCACAGAGGCCTTTGTACAGGCCGTGGCGGGGACGTCTGATCTGGCGAGACTGAGTTACTACATGATTGCCTTTTCGGTATGCTTTATGTTTGCAGGCTTCGTATTTATGAGCGTCATGGAAATGGGAGCTATTGGCTTAGTCCTGGCTAATATGGTGAATCTGGCTATCAGAATTGCCTACAGTTGGCGATTTATTACTACATACTTCCAGAAAAATGGCACTAATGTGACCATACGATCATGGTTACCGAGTCCTATCACTTTAACTGGGTTTGTAATCTCATGGTTTGTCACCCGATGGTCCAAGTCCATAGGCTGGGAAACACTGTATGAAAAAGCCATGCATATTTGCGTGGGCGCGTGTTGCTTTGGAATAGTGTGTTTGATCATGTAAGTTGGCCGAAGCTTAATCATCCACTTCTGACGCTTAGGTTACTATTTCAGCGTTTGGAAAGACAGAGTCTTGCTATATGAAATTAGGACGTTAATGAAAAGCCGTAAGAACGATTGATCTGCATTTGTACATGCTTAAATAAACGCATGAATTTGGTCGCATCAGCTGTATCCTTTGATTGCTCTGCAGGTGAAGGTTGAGCCACTTTTTAAAACGCCGCTTTTATATCGCCAAAATCGATGCGCCCTCACAGGGGGCTTCAACTTGGTTCTTTAAAGTCAATGAATAATGTAAGATCTTGCTCAACGAACAGCAGCTAGCAGGAATTGTTAACAGCTTTGTACGATGCTATTGCAGCATCACGGCACAACAACATCAGATCGACGAAAAAGCGCTGCTCTAGAGAACGCAACCAAGCGTTCCTCGGTTGGTTCGCTCTTCTCTCGTACACGTACAGCATCATTGCCACGGCTAGGAAAGCGGGCTCCTCCATCGTCATCAGCCGTCAATGCCACACTGTACGAAGATGACGAGGACGGGGACGATAATGACGAAGGTCCAGACATCAAGCCTCCACGTCTCACTTCTGAATATTTTAAACGATATGAACTAATGACAGAATTGTAATATGCTGTGCTCTGGGTGCTATCACGCGATAATATTTACAACGTGTTTGTAGTATCAATTTACGAAATCCGAGCCACTGTCCTCTAGGCGTCTACGTCATGCCTTCTTCGGATAATCTCAATTGTAAGCGAGCTGCAGGAAATGCATATTGATTGGCATTTGTGAGATTATCTATTAACCAAGAAGGGGGGTGGAGAAGTGTGGTATGGTGTTTTGTTTGTTCATAAAGGATATTATCGATCCGGCGTGTTCAAGTTCCGTCTGACGATCCCAGAAAGCTACCCCAATCATCCACCAGCGGTTGCATTTTTAACGGATATGTTCCATCCACTTGTGGATGTAAACGGAAACGTGTCCATCTCACAGCAATTTCCTACATGGCGGCCATATCAAGATTATATTTTCTACGTGTTGCATTATCTTAAGAATATGTTTAAGAAGGCGGTACTTGATGGTCTTGTCGACAAGCACTGTCTCAATAAGGAGGCCTATCGATTGTAAGCAAAGCTAATTTTATGCATCGATAAACATTCGGCTAATCTCTGGTTTGCAGATACCGTACAGATAAAGCTATATTTGGCAAATTAGCACAGCAGTGCGCGCAACTGTCCATCACTGAATCGTATCTCTTTGACCATTTCCCAGATAACAATATGATCCGCTTTTCCCCTTTAACTGAGGCAAAATTTGGTAATGATTTATTCTCTTTTGTCTTTGCTTTTCTTGTTTCATTGATGGCGACTTTAGATGAGCTGAAGTCACAAATCTTGAATAGCGCTATGGTAAGCGAAAGAAAAGGGAGTAGGTATTGAACAGTATTCACGCTTCTGGTTAGAGTTCACCTGATGCAAGGGATAGTAGCGAGAATACAATTGAACAACAGTTAAAGGATCGTTTTAACGATTACAAGACCAACATATCAAAACTAAAATGATACTTTTACTTTTTTGGTTCACGAAAAAGGAAATATGCATGGTTTAAATTTACAGGATGATAAAATAGTGCACAGTCATTTACACCTCTTGAACACCTTTAGAAACTCGCGTCACGACCTTGTTCTTGGATGGATGTGGGAATAGATCACCCCACATCACCTTTCGTGCATCTCTATACGGAATTTTACCTTGTGACTTGGGGATTGTCATTCTTTGAATCTCTCCTATTTAAGCGAAGAACAGGTTTTTCTCAGTAATCAAGCCACACATTTTTACAACTTACCACTTTGGGAGCACACATCCATGACAACATGTCCTTTATTTTTTAATGGTGGTGATACAAGCCGTGGCCAGAAATAAGCTTGTTGTTGTATCGAGTTTGAGTTTTCCGGTCGTCGACCTCGTCGTAACACTACGTATGAATATTTTGAATCTTCCAAATTAAGCTTAGAATGCTTCGTTTTCATCTACACAAGAGTTTAATGGACGATCAACTTTACCCCATCTATCTCCGCATTTTGTTATTAGCCTACCAAGAATGAGGGTCGTTGAACCCTTTGTGAAAAATGACACCAGAGTCGATCCGGTTTCGCCTCGGGAGAAAATAGTAAGGGACATGGACGGTCATGAGGACACTTGAAGAGAATGAATGGTTTTGGAATACTGCAGAGATAATCGACTTATCATACTTACTGGAGCGACCACATGGACATCATCTCCCGACTCCAGAACCCACTGTCGGGCCCTTGCGATATTTGAAAATCCAATAGGAGTACCGCGATCAATTAGAACCTACAATTGGTAATT
The DNA here is from genome assembly GCA_002749535.1 of Apophysomyces variabilis. NCBI lineage: Eukaryota > Fungi > Mucoromycota > Mucoromycetes > Mucorales > Mucoraceae > Apophysomyces > Apophysomyces variabilis. The sequence continues at coordinate 232,896 of MZZL01000401.1, read as the reverse complement.
AAAAACGCTTATTGACAATAAAGCAACTCTGCATACCAAGACATCCCCAGTCTGATCCCATAACTGCTGAACGGTTGATTTTTGGATTGCTGCAGAAGAAATGTCACCCAATGTGAAAGCGCTAACCACAAGATCCGATTTAGATGCCTATTGCAATAGTTATACGATTATCAACGATACCTTATCAAATGTTACCTGTGGGTCCATTGCCAAATAGCGTTGAAATTCTATTTCCTTGTTTTTTCCTACTGTCTCTATAATAAGAAAATGTGAATATTCCATCCATTTTAAGTGATATATGTTGCCGCACCTTCGAGTTGTTCAGCTACGCGTAACATGTTTTCCGAGAGATCGACACCCACGAATTTGTCCACATCAAATATCCGTTGTGCAGCCCTATTATTATTGTTAATTTCCCAGATAATTTCTATTTTGGTTCTAACCATATCGCAGTGCCTGGACCAGTCCCGAAGTCGAGCATGCTCCTCGGCTTAAAGTCCGCCATTCTTTTCGATACCTCTTGGAAAACGTTGGTAATAGCTGCATAGGTTGAAGGAAGAACACCCGCTGCATAGGAAATGGATTCCCGAGGACCGTAGGAAACTGTATGCGGTTCAATGGATTTCGTTTGCTTTCTAGAACGATCGGATGGCGATTTTTCGTCCGGCATCTTTGCCGTCGATCGCAAGGCCTCGTACAATCTCAAAGCGTCCTCACGGATAAGCCGTTTATCTTGATGCTCTGTAACACAAAAGAAACAATGTGTAAATAGGGTTAAACGAGTTGTCTCGGTAGTTCCTAAAATGATATAACCCACCATCAATTAAACCAGCAATAGCCTTGATCAATGGTTTGGGTAGTTCTACACACCCAATACGTTTACGTCCGTATTCAGCTTCTTCCGATCTTCTCACGGTAGAAGTGCTTGGCAGATCGGATAGTATCATGCCAAGAGATCTGGGATCATTAAGAATTAGCTCCGTCTAGTTTTACATTTTGTTCGATCTATTACTCTGGAGAATTCGGATCGAAGGCTTTCAGTTGTTCTTCATTCAGGAAGATAACTTTATTTGTTGTGTAGGCCCGTCCAATGGCATGGGTCGACAAGCGCGTGCATCGATGAAGGCGAAGAAAGGACATGGGGGAGAACACAAGCCACTGTTGGAGCGCTGGCTGCGGGGCCGTTTTGGGACTTTCTGGTGTTCCTGAGATCGCTTTGTGCGACTGGAACCATAAAAAAACGAAACTCCTTCCTCCTTTTTTCCCTTTATTTTAGACTGCCAACGTGTTTTCTGTCTTTTCTCTATATTGACCCATTATCTTCTAGTCTCTTCTCTTTAATACCCTACGTTTCCCTTTCCTTTTTCTTTCTTTTATTACGCATTAAACCAAATAGACTAGACTAATGTCATTTGAAGCACCACAAGCCTTCGATTTATCAGAGTACTCCTATGTCATTGGCATAGGTAACCTTACTTTTACCTTGAGTTGTCATGGTTATTAATACAAAACTCTATCACTAGATTTTGGTACAACTTTCTCAGGTTGTTGTTATGCCTTCACAAAAGATGGAGGCGATGAAATCGTTGACATCACCAGATGGTAAAAATGAAAAGACTAATCATGTCTGGGGAATGAAAAAAAAGAAAAGAACATTGAACTAAAGCTTGAAGGAAAAACTTAGGCCAAAGCAGATGAATGTGTACCCGAAAACACCCACTCTTTCTTTGTATCGTAGTGGCTCGACAAAGCTGGTTGCATGGGGTCAAGAAGCGCGAAAATTAGCATTCAAACGCAACAACCACGACCATTTGTTATCTCGCTTTAAACTTCACTTGGACGAAAATTTGGAGCTGCCGCCATTACCCAATGGTTTGACAGCATTAGAAGCCATCACCGATTACCTTGAAGCTTTCCACGCTCATGTTAGTGCAGAACTGCAGCGCGGGTTTGCATCCAACTATGACCAATCCAAATTCCGTTACTGTTTGACTGTACCAGCCATGTGGAGCGATCAGGCCAAAGCAACGATGCGTGAGGCCGCGATCCGTGCGGGAATCATTAACCGTTGGGACCATCCCGACCGACTGATGCTAATCAGTGAGCCTGAAGCAGCAGCTTTGTATTGCGAGAAAAAGAGCGATCAATTTAATCTGGGTCATGGCCAACGATTCATGATCTGTGACGCTGGTGGTGGAACTGTCGATCTAATTGTATTTGAAATTGACGACTCTGGCAACAGGAGATCTCTTAAGGAAGTGACGAAGGGTCAGGGTGACTCCTGCGGATCCACCTTTTTGGACGTCCGCATGCGGGAATACCTGAAAAACCGGTTTTATCATCACGGTAAAGTCAGCGACACTGCCATGGAGTCCATGATGGAAACATTTGTGGAAGCTATTAAGGTATGAATAGGGTACTATCATTGTTTTGCCTTCAACTATGTTAACCATCCTTCCCCCCTTTTTTTTTATCAGCCCCAATTTGACGGAGAGGAAGAACAGTTCCTCCCTCTTCCTGCCTCGTTAGGCTTAGGAGACGTAGATGATCCGGATGCGGGGATTGAGGACGGCAACTTGCATCTCCCAGCAAAAGAGTTACGCGACCATGTCTTTGAACCTGTTATCAACCAAGTCCTTAAACTGATTGATGATCAACTCCGACAATCCCATATCATGTTGGATGCCATTTTCCTAGTTGGAGGTTTTGGCCAATCAGTTTATCTTTATCGACGAGTGCGTGAAGTCTTTCAAAGCCGTGTCGGTTTCATAGGAGTGCCACCTCGTGGTGAACTGGCAGTTGTTAGGGGTGCCGTCTACTTTGGTCTCAATCCGCGTATGGTGACAGAGCGTGTGTCTCGTCGCACTTATGGTGTTGAAACTCGTATGGTATTCGATCCACGTCTTGATCCTGCAGATCAATGCATCAAAGGTGATGATGGTCGATTATTCTGCAAGCAGCGCTTCAGCATCTATGTGCAAAAAGGCCAAGCTGTCAAAGTCGATGAATGTGTTTCCAAAAATTTCATGATTGCCTATCCAAATGATACTGATACAGGTATATATACTATTCTAGCAATGCTGGAAATGTTTGATCTGAACTAACGAAAACTGAATTTAGATTTGTTTGCCTATGATGGCGAAGGGACTACTCCGCGTCTTACAACCCATCCAAGTGTTTTTAAAGTGGCCCGTTTCCCCATTAAAATGCCCAAATTCCAAGGTGTACAGAAAGGCGAGCCGATCTTCATGACTATCAAAATGTTCTTTGGTCAGACCGAAATCAAAATCGAAGCACATATACGAGATCGCGTATTCACTTTTACTTCTGCCTTTGAGACGCTGGAAAGAGGACTTCATTCGATGAATGCAGGTTTAGCGGGTCCTCCTATGAAACCTGACGAACTTGAAGTGCCAGGTCAAGGAAGTGGATTTGGCTATGGTTACTATACAAATGGATCCAACTCCAACTTGTCGAGCCCTTATACCGTCTCTCGTCCGCCTTCGTTGCCGTCTCACCAAGAGTATGGTTACCCATCACCAGCCAAGTCATACCCACGTAGCATGCAAGAAGACGATACCTTCTATGATGGCGATTCAAAACATTCGAACGGAATCGCTGGTGGTGGCAGCACGGCAAAGAAATTCTTTGGTACATTGAAATTTGGAAAGCGAAAGTAGATTTCTTCTAATGTCATCACGATGATCGATTTTCCCTCTCGTCTTTCTGTATTCACCTGTAATGTCTATATATTTTCAGCCTCCTATCCATCTTCTTTTCTTTTCTTTTTTTTTTAATCATACGCTATCATTCCTTTAACAAAAAAAGCACCATTTTAATACACAAGACAAAGGTTATTTTATTTTTGTCTTTGACAAATTGACGCTAATGAATAACTAACTAATTTCCCTTTTTTGTTTTCCCCTTTCGTCTATATACAAATGATCAACTGCATCCACTCCAACACGTTAAAAAAGGGTGGGATGACGACTGCAGCCAATCCCGGGACAGGTGTGTATCTTTATTACAAGTGTTGCTTTGTTTTCGGGCATCCTTTAGTCTTCCAGAACATTGCGTTCCGAGACGTAGATACCATCCAAGAACTTTCTGATATCCTTGTTCTTGACAAGGCAAGATTGTTGGATATCAGCCGCTGTAAAAATAAAAATAGCAATTTTTTAGTCTTTCTAATTCGCCATCCTCCTTGCCCAAACCACGTACCAGACTGAGAAACTGCCTCCAAATCGTTACCAGTCAATACCAATTCATCTTTCTGAGCCTTAGAGGCTTCGCAAGTAACGCCTTCACGCATATTGACGTGGAAAACAACCTTTTGACCCAAAAAGTTGCGAATTTCCAAAGCCTTGCCACCGTCGTTTACAATGACGTTGATGGGAAAGTGAGCATACACGTAGCGCATCTTGTATTGGAAACCCTTAGTCACACCAGTGATCATGTTGTTGATCAGCGAGCGGACGGTGCGGATGCATGCAACGTGTTTGCGTGTGCCATGGTAGACGGCGAAATTAAGTTTGTCCTTGACAGCCTTGATTTCGATGTTCAGGTGTCTCAGGTTCTTGCTTAGTGTGCCGCGAGGTCCCTCCACTGTGATGACACGAGCCTTGACGGTGACTTTAACGTTGTCGGGAATGATAAGTTGATCGGTCTTCTGGATGTCTTTCATTATAGATTATAATAGATAGATGGGTGGTTGGATGGATGGATAGATGGATGGGATGCAGGCAATAGGAAACGGAAGAAAAAGAGGAAGTCCTTCCCGGCGCATATTGCGCCACTGAATTTAGAAGAATTGGGTGATGGCGGGGTGCGAAATAGTCACCTTGGCTGAGAACACATTTTGTCTTTAAAATCATCTCAAAAGCTTACCGCACTGACTGTGAGCCTATTTCTTGCTGTATCACTTAGAAGGAGCATGAGGAGTTATATAAACAAAAATAATGTAGAAGCATTTATCCTTTAAGTGTACGAACATATGTTGCTAATAGGTAAGACTCGGTATACTATTAAGCAACTAAAAGCAGCATAGAAAGTTATTGAAATAACCCTTTTGAATGCATGAATGGTGTGTGTAGAAAAAATATCACTGACACTAACGCCCGTAGTGAGGGAAGTTAGCAAATATGTTAGATAGCAACAGCTTTCTCGCGACCTCTTAAACTTTTCCCTGGTGATGAAAGAAAAAAAAAAGATATTACTTGCTAATTGACAATGATGTTGTTGGATAGTGGAAAAAGAAAAGAAGATAGCCATATAAAATGTAGCTGATTGAGTGGAAGATTTAAAAAAGAATAACGTGTAACCCTTTTATGTAATAGTTTTGCTGTAGTGATTTTTGCCTTATTGCCTCCGGTGATTACTCAGGCATGGGCTCTGTTCACGGGGTAAGTAATTGTCTTTACTATCATGGAAACTTGCACGAACAACCTAACAATAACGGTTGGTATGCAATAGAAGTTTTTACTTTATGATAAACTGTTGCCCTAAGGATTGATGAGGGATATCCATAGCTATTTAATCCAAGTAGCACAAACAGATGGTTTGCCCGGTCTAAGCTCTCCAAATACTCATTTCCTATTGGTTATTGCGTATATACTGAATTTGCTGCGTGAAAGGACTTTATCATACTATCAGCAATGCATTTGGTAAAAAATCCTTGTTTTTAATGGTCTACTAAGACGGACCAAACTTTGTGAAGATGGTTTGCTACCTCATCTTTCCAATATAGTTCGATAGTCGGTGACGGGATGTCAGTGGGACTGAGTCCGAAAAATTTTTGGGTGCCCAAAAGTCAAAGACTTAATATATGGGTGGAAAAACCGCAGTGTATTTTTTAATACTGTGAACCCAATTGCGATCTCCGTCATGTCTGCAAAAACAAAGAAAGGTAAATCATAACGGGTGCATTGCGGTAACCGTATCGATCGGTTAACTTACCCTGCTATTAGGGCCTACACAGGCAGAACTTATGGTGAAAACCTGCGCTGAAATCGTAGCAGAGCTTGTTGCAGCAACCGAATCTGGGAAAGACATCAACCTGAATGGATTAAAAAACAGAATTTCACGCAAGAACAAGCTTCAAAATCAACCTAAGCTTGTGGATATTATTGCTGCAATTCCTGAACAGCATAAGGCTGCACTTTTACCGAAGCTAAAAGCAAAACCTATTCGAACTGCTTCCGGAGTATGTTTGTTTAGTTTTGATAAATCGTACAACTAATGGAGACATAGATCGCAGTAGTGGCTGTCATGTGTAAACCTCATCGTTGTCCCCATATTGCAATGACAGGAAATATCTGTGTGTGAGTATACGCAATAGCCGAATACGGGTTTGAAAATATTAAAAAGCTTTGTTACTGTGCATGAACAGCTACTGTCCAGGTGGACCTGATTCCGATTTCGAGTATTCAACGCAATCTTATACCGGATACGAACCCACTTCTATGCGTGCTATTCGAGCCAGATATGATCCTTACGAACAAGCTCGAGGACGTGTGGACCAATTGAGAAGTCTTGGTCACAGCGTAGATAAAGTCGAATATATCCTTATGGGCGGTACTTTCATGTCCATGCCCGAAGATTATAGGAATTGGTTCATTGCCAACCTGCACGATGCATTGTCAGGTCATGCAAGCAATGACGTGGATGAAGCCGTGAGGTAAAATAGCACAAATGGTATCATGTACGCTCTGTGTTGCTTATATCCGCTTTACTATAGATATTCGCAAAGGAGTCAAACAAAATGCATTGGTATCACCATCGAGACCCGACCAGATTACTGTTTGAAACCGCACTTAAGTCAGATGTTACGATATGGTTGTACTCGCCTGGAAATTGGAGTTCAAAGCGTATATGAAGATGTTGCAAGGGATACGAACAGGTAAAGAAATGTCTTGTTATCATTGTATGTGTATCCATTCATGCATGGATCTACAGAGGTCATACGGTCAAAGCAGTCTCGGAGTCATTCCATCTTGCTAAAGATGCAGGTTTTAAAGTTGTTGCCCACATGATGCCTGATCTACCGAATGTTGGAATGGAACGTGATATGGAGCAGTTTAAGGAGTACTTTGAGAACCCAGCGTTCCGTTCAGATGGCTTGAAGATTTATCCTACGTTGGTCATCCGTGGCACAGGTCTGTACGAGCTTTGGCGAACGGGAAGATACCAGAACTATACGCCAAACGCGCTGGTCGATTTGGTTGCAAGGATTCTCGCCCTTGTTCCTCCATGGACACGTGTTTACCGTGTGCAGCGTGATATTCCTATGCCGCTGGTTACGTCTGGTGTTGAGCACGGTAATCTGCGTGAGTTGGCGCTGAATCGTATGAAAGATTTGGGGACAGAATGTCGGGATGTCCGAACTCGAGAAGTCGGTATCACGGAAATTCACCAGAAGATCAAACCAGACGAAGTAGAGTTAATCCGACGCGATTACGTCGCAAATGGCGGCTGGGAAACCTTTTTGTCTTACGAAGATCCCCATCAGGATATTCTAGTCGGTCTACTGCGACTAAGAAAGTGTTCACCACAAACGTTCCGACCCGAATTGGTATCTGCTGGTCAAACATCGATTGTGAGAGAACTTCACGTTTACGGTTCGGTTGTACCTATGCATGACCGTGATCCTACAAAATTCCAACATCAAGGTTTTGGTACTTTACTGATGGAGGAAGCCGAAAGAATTGCTAGAGAAGAACATGGCAGTGTAAAACTAAGCGTCATCTCCGGTGTTGGTGTGAGAAACTATTATGCCAAACTTGGCTATCATTTAGATGGTACGTATAATGGTTGTAAGCTTGGTTAGTTGATACTAAAGCCTATTCTGGTAAATAGGACCCTATATGTCGAAGATGCTTGTTTAAACAACGTTCCCTGCCCGCTGTAAATCTACCCTAATGAACAGAAAGAAAGAAAAGTATTTTAAGTTTTGTATACAATGTTTTTTCTTATATCGTCAACTTGAAAAGTTGAAACAGTTGATTCAATCAAGTACGCTACAATGATTTTCATCGTTTTATCATCGAATACAACAACTTAGATTAACGCAACACTGTTTATCCGAACAGTAGCAGAATAAACTTGGGCCTATTGTTTTGGCGGCGACAGTTACTCGGAGAAAGCTCATAAAATCAATAAAGATTAACTGAATAAAAAAATTCGGCCAAACGAAAGATATGCAAAAAAGATAAAAAAATATACGGTAATGGAGGGTAAAATTGAGCAAACAAATGTACAGTGAAGGAGTCATTAAGTACTTTGTTCTGGTTGTTGTGGTAATGGATCCAACATCGGCGGACTGCAAACAAGGTTAGTGTCATATTTTCTTTGTCTTTGATTTACCTTGGCCTTCGTCCTTTGGATTTGCTTAATGCTGCCAGTCTAGCGGGCGGATGATCAGTGGGTGTGAGTAATTCAAAGCTGCACAACAGTTCTTCGTTGATGCTCATGATCGCACCAAAATTATCAAATTCACCGCAATAGTTAGGTGCTGAAAATACAGTAACAAGAGTCCTTTCGTTGAAAAATTCATAACCATCCTCGACCACCATGTGAGCACGACAAACAAGATCCAGATCATATTTGGCCAGGAAATCGTTCACGATTCTTTTTCCGAAACAATAGGAGACGCCACGTTCGTTGTCTTCCCAGTCCACTGCAGTTTCCGACGGATCGGACCATAACAGGTCGTTTAGCAAGCCATATTCGGGAACATCTGTAGGTCGCATGATATTGCGAACATCATCCATGGAATGCATCGATGGACTCAGGCCTCCATGCACGCAGAAGATCTTACCGGCCACCAGAGCAGCTATGGGAAGTGCGTTGAACGCGTCTATAAAGGTTTTCCATATCTTTACGTTTGTTCGCCGTTTGCATTCATCATAGAATCCGTATACTAAGATGTTCTTACAAGGGTCAAGAGATAATCCTTTTTCCAACATGATATGATTTTTTGGGTACCTCGTGTTACGTTGGCGCATTCATGATTTCCACGTAGCAAGAAAAAGTTTTCGGGAAACTTAATTTTGTAGCAAAAGAGCAATAGGATAGTTTCCAAGCTTTGTTTGCCTCGATCCACGTAATCTCCTAGGAATAAGTAATTCGAGTCAGGCGGAAATCCACCCTGAACAAATCTGGGGAGTTAGAACGAAACGTGATTTTTTCTCTTTTTTCTTTTCCGCACCATTTCAAATAACCGAATCAAGTCATGATATTGACCGTGGATATCCCCTAGAATCTTAACTGGAGGGTTAAGTTCTATAAGTGTCTTTTTTTATGCGTGTGCAGTGAGCAACTATGTTAATGTTTTCATTTATGAGCTTTGTAGTAGACTTACTGGTTGGCTCATAAAAACTTCTTGTGCCGCTCGACAGATAGCGATGATCTCCGAGTTTTTGAAACACAAGGATCTATGTACTTTCCCACTTCTCCCAACCTCTAACAGTCGACCAATACATTCATCAATATCTAGATTCCTTCCAATAGAACGAACGGAAGTTGCCGTAAGTTGATTTTGTGAGCTGAGGGTCAGCTGATTCAGTGATGTGACAGATTGCTCATTGGCATCGATCTGCTGATCCTGTTGCTGTGTTTGTGCTAGATCCTGATTGACCCTGTCATTGGAAATGCTATTCGGAAACTGAAAAGCATTCTCGGCAGTCGGTAAATTTGATTGTTTCTGGGGATTAAAGTTGGAGTTGACCAGGATAGAATTGACCGAGGTGGCAGTGGTATTAGAGTATTCATTGTCTGGAATGTCTGTACGAATGACACTTGGTCGTTCTTTACGTTTCTTTGAGGCCGTGTTACCCATGTCAAGCTCACAAGAAGTAGTGAGAAGTAATAAAGGAAAAAAAAAAGAGAAACAAAAATTAGTGCAATTCACAAAAGGTTTGGCCGTTTTTATCACGTGTGTCGATCCTCGCACTCCCCGTATGTCTCTGTCTATTTTTCTCTCTCTCTCTCTCTCATTCTGTGTCTCTGTGTGTGTCTCTGTCTCTTTGCGGTTGTTATTGTTTTCTTCACTGATCCCATTCGCTTGCTTCGTGCCAATAAAGAGATGCTTCATTTGATTCGATTTATTTCTTCCATTTTTTATTTCTATTTTTACTGCCTACAGACTGAAGACAATGACGAACAAGACCATATCGCTTGTTCCGTGACACAAACAACGTTTTTGGTTCAAGTATCTCGTCCTTCGCTATCCCCATGCCGACTGCCCTGGCAAGACAGGTAGCCTGGATTTCATTGATATTCGTTCGTTTGTGAAGTGCATGATCGATATATGCCATTGGTTCCGCCATGGCTGACTTTCGTCTCTCTTGTGTGACAGCGGCCGTTGGTGCCACAAAGCCCCATTGATCCATTTCCTCCACCTGACGGTCACCACTATCATCTGTATATTTAACAGGCTGGAACAGATATCCGTCGAAATAACAACTAGATGCTCCTTCCGTATCCCTGTGACCGCATAATAAGTAACGATCATGAAATGTTTGGATGGGTGCCAACAGTGATGTGGGTAACAGTGTTAGTTGGCCCTCCAAACACTGCAGCACCTCTGCAAAATCCGAGATATCGCCAGACTTTAAGCAAAAGATCATCAATGCCCAATACATCGAAAAGCTCCCAGAGCCATTCAATCCATGAGAAGTGTCGAGTTCAGCTTTCCGATGCCAAATATCAAATGCTTTACGACACATTTTCATGATGGTTGTCGGCGTCCCTTGACATTCATGCAGTAGGGCACAAACGATGGGGACAATCACATGTTCATCCGTCAATAGCTGGTTCAGCTTTAACCTCTCTAAAGTATTGTAGACATTCATCGCCTTAACATACCGTGCAAGGCTTCGACTTTCCGCGCTAGTGGCATTGATGGACAATAAGTCACGCAAAAAGCCAGGCGTTTCCGCTTGTTCCGGATGCAAATATTCCGAACACATGAACCGTGAGTAAACTGCCCATGCACGGGACTCCCATAGGATTCTACGGGACACGTTACTTAAAGGTGTGTCGTTGAAGGCTCGCCAACACAGATGCATTACTACACGAGGCGTGAATTGATTCACAGCCTTGCCCATCGCCGAGTACACTTGCCAACCGTACTCAAATTGCTTTTTACTGATTGATGTAAATATCATGGTATTGTCCGCATCCATATGCTCACGCTCCATTCGTTCTGAACCTGTTTCAATGTTCATCCATCGCATAGCTCGATCTGTCAAACTACGCCTCCTTTCTTTTTGTAGTTCAAGTGCGCTAAGCGTTTGACGGCGTTTAATTTCGTATTGATCCTTTTGAGAACCCCACTCTGTTCCATTTAATGCCGACTGATAGTACATCCAAAGCTTGAACCGATCATGGTCGGTGACCGAATTCATAAGAGGCGTCTCAATGCGAACCGGTGGAAGATCAGTCACTGCTAATGGATTCGTAACCTCAATAAATGGTCTTCCATAATCACCCAGCAGCCATTCTGCTTCTTCCACTTGTTGAGGCGTTTGCATTAGATGCAGTGAAATTGCTAATCGGTATATTTCCGTGTCCCAGCCTACCCTAGGGAAAGAATAAAGCGCCTGCAACGCCAACGATCTGTAATCATGGCGTACTAAAAAGTTCACTACAGATATATGCGCATCTTTCTAGTGTTTTCACATGTTGGTGAAACCAAACAATGTCTACTTGTCCAGGAATTTTCTTTACCTCCAACGTATAGCCTGATTCGACCACTCTGGTAAATAATCGCCAGACAACCGAGTTGTATATAGCATCTGGTTGCTTTAAATCAACGCCGGACATATCATTTACCACATTGGCCAAATTCGGCTCACACAGCGTTTTAAGCATCCTTGAGTATATCTTGGCTACTGAACCAGGGTTCTGATCTGGTTCATCTGTCATATTCATGCAAGACACTGCTTCCTGTAAAACCGAAATAGCCTTTCGAACATCATCTTTCTTAAGCAGTTCGTTGACTTCATTTCCCACAGCAATGCTACTACGTGGTCTTCGATGCTTTCGTTGTTTCTGTCTTTGTTCAGGAGAAGCGGCACTGTCGATGGATTCCGAACGGGCTGAATGGTATTCCAACGAATCGGGTGACTGTGGTGAGGGATTTTGAGGTCGTACTTCTGGAACTTCGTACTCGTTCTCATCCGTTGGTGGTGAGGGTGAGGTTAAAATAAACGAGGGCCATCCTTCAAATACATTACTTAGGATGGAAGGCGTATGTACTTCAGGTAAAACCCATGCACCATCTTCTTCTTCAGTATCTCTCTTTCCCATTGATGGTCTGATAGGCTGAGGCGAATATATCGCTGTAGCAGCTTGCACTGGCATTGACATGTTGGCGGAAGACAAAAAAAAGCCCTCACGGTAACACAGAAGTTTCGTCCTTTTTGAGCAGCGGTTGAAACCTTACTTTCAAAGACGGTTTCAGGCGGCGTTAATTCTTTTCACACTACTGAACTTCAATTGTGACAAGCACAGTCAAATCGTGACTGTGAGTAAAAAGATATAAAAAGAAGCCATACTTTGGCATTTTGGAATTCTTTGTTGCCTCTGTCTTGTGCTCAGATCGGATAAATCTTTCGCCTTTTACTAAAGATTTCCGTGGATACGGGACATTGAGGAGGCTAACCCCAATTTTTTGTTACCCCAATCTTGCAGAATTGCAATTTTGTGGCTCCCAAAGTGAAGAAAATGAAAAAAAAACCGTCAACAGGCAACAATGTGTATTAATCAATTTGGCATTCCACGCGAAAACGCTTTGCTTTCTATTGTGGCCATCTGCTTTTATCTAATATGAAAATGTTGAACGACTTTAATTACCCGGGCGGGAAGACAAAAGATGTTTTCCTTCAGCGTAAATTCATATGTTGCTTTGTCCGATGTTTGTATGGTTGATGAAAAACTAGATTAGCGATTAGAAATGTCTCATTCATAAGCAGCTTTTAGTGAAGAGTGGCAAGAGAGAGAGATAGACATGCAAAGAATGCTTTTATACGCATAATCGATCAGGGGAAGGTGATGAAGAAGGAACTGCAGCAGATGCCGTTGAAAGTTGCAGAGTCTTCATGTCTTCACTCAAGACATAAAAGAAGCGGCTCAAGCTAAACTCATGAGTTGGATATGGACGATACTCTCCCGTCGTAGTACAAGCCATCGGCCAATCACGATTATGCACTGAAGAAGGCAAGTCTCTGTGTTTCTCTGAAAACAATCAAATTTCAAAGAAGTCCTCATCACACGCACTATACCTTTTGTTCTTTCTACCCGAGTTTCCTTTTCTATACCATCATACCGAGAAAATTACATAATTCAGTAGAGAAAAGATATCAATATCCATGAGATCAACGAAGAATAAAGGATTATTTTATCCACTTTTATTTAATTGTGGTTCTATTATCCACTATCTTTGTCTCTTTTTTCCTTGTCATTGTATTACCAGCTTGAAAGTACGGCGATAATACTCCACAAATAGCGAAGTTGTTCGACCTAGCTATTGAGGAGGGACTGACGGCAAAGGAAGTAGCATTAAATTACTGGGTAAACTTTGAAACTACCTATCATCACAAGTAAATTATATCAGATGTATTTTTGCTTTGCTTGCGTGTATATAGCTGATGAAAGATAAATTTTTTTGCTAGTTCTGTAACTCATGCCATCAATGATCCTTGCAGAAGGTAAAGGCAGCGGACAGTGTCGTTCACCGCGGTGTCATTGTATGTAAAGGCTATGGTACACTTTGGGATTACGACGTCCATGCGTTCAAGAATCTTTACGTGATATGTCAGTCTGGGTGGTCCAGTGAATGCAGACCTAGCATTTTTTTTCGGCCATTACAAAATCAAAATCAGCAGAATATCACGACTCGGAACGTAGGTTCCCGTTGGAGATTCAGATTGTTACGTTTAATTGTACGTAACTAAACTGGTTTTCAAGCAATTCATTAACTCAAAGAAACCACTGCCGGCGTTCTCAACATTGCGAAAATCAATTCTAAATATAGTATGCTTCGTATCGGTATCAACAGGGCTCGGTATAAGATGTATTAAACATCGGTCATGCATGGGCTAGATTGTGTGTTTGTTTGCTTTTAAGATGCTCTATTTCACAACGAAGACTCTGGTTTTCGTTTCTTAGCATGTCTCGCTCTCGGATAAGCGCTTCAAGTTGACGTTGTAGTGACTCCTAGGTAAAAGAATACGTTAGTTTGATCAGGCATAAGAATGACCTAAGCTTACAATTCCAGTGCACTCGGACATCCGCAGAGGGTTAGCATGAAAGTCCAACCTGTTTGCAAAAATAAAATTATCCCATAGTCTAATTTCTAGAGTGTATTACCTATTCACAGATTGAAGCGACGAGCTTGAGGGATTGTGATTTTCTGACGAAACCTCGCCGTTTGCTAGTTCTTTCGATTTGACACTCAGCGTCTGGAACATATCCTGAAGCAGAAGACGCTGCGCCTCGTTGTTCTTTAGCATCTCTTGGATCTGTGATTGGCAGGTTGCCACTGTGGCCGGATCACAAGTGGCACGGTATACATGACCTTGTATATAAGAGTTGGAATGGTATGTAGAAGATAATGAGGATGAGGAAGAGTCGGGAGAATGAGATGCACCTGTAAGAAATAGAACATGAATTGTTTTCCTATCATGGCATATAACCTACCTTCTGATTTATCAGCTGTTGAATGATGTGCAAGTAAAGTAGGGTTCCCAACTTTTCTGTATTCATCTACTCGCATAATGCCCTTCAAACTGTCTTGATCCATGGAGTGGTGTTGTGTACCATGACCTCGGCTATGGCTGGTTTTATCGCGTGCTGACACGGGACCTATAGGAGCAAACACACTATCACACGAAAGCGACGATGCGTGAGAGATAGCAGAGCTTCCTGTGTGGTTCGTATTCTTTATAATGGCTAATAGCACTGTCAGCAACACTAGAATACGGCAGATGGATCGACAAGGAAATAGTGTTGGAAGGACCATAACACTTACGTGTGTTGTCATTGCTTACGGCTCTACTCATCTGTTTACTGTCAGAAGAAGAAGCTGCAGTAGGAGGACGTTCACTTGCACTAGGCTGTCTTGAAAGTTGATTGATGCTAAATCTGCCTATTCTCATACCAGTTTCCTGTCACAGATATTGAACCTATTTTTCTAAAAATATTGCTTCTTACCAAATACTCGTTGTTATTCAGACGGCTATCTGACAGCTCAGAAGGACTCGGTCTTCCTGGAGAGGGTGGAGGTTTATTAAATTCAACCCCATCACGGGCAATATCCTCAATCACAAATCGCGACTTTCTTGAAGGCGTGCTTGCGAGAGCCTCTGTTGGCTGCACTACGTTGGTGTTTGGAAGTGATATATTTGATTCACAGTGCAACTGCGGGCTACGAATAACCACGTCTCCAAAGGAAATGTGACGCTTCGGTGGATTAAGTTCTGTCGTGCCGGATGCTTGTCGCTCTTCCTCCTCTTCGTCATTGAAGTCCCATTCATCTGTTTTTGCATTATACACCTCTTTTTGAAAAATCCGCTTATGTGGCCTTTGTTCCAATGGTGGTATCTCTGCCAGCAAAGTTTTGATCAAGTATTCCTTTTTCTTTGTCTGTCTAAAAAAAGGATGTTGGAGTAACTTTTCTGACGTAGGTCTGCATGTAAAAAAAAAAAAAAAAAGAAAAGAAAAGAAAAAGAGCACGATGAGTGGGGGCAGTGAACATCTTGATCATACCGTTTCGATGGATCTTTGTTTAAACACATATCCACCACTTCTTTGAGCAATCGCGAATATTTATGTTTGGCGGTTTCCCGAACCAAAGTTGGCGGATCATTTGATAAGGTCATCATGAGGACCTTCCGATAAAATCATGTCAATATTAAAAAAGACAACAAGCATCCAAATGCTTACTTACCTTTAGAGGGGGGAGTTTCGCATAAGGAGCGTGACCGGAGGCTAACTCAATAGCTGTAATGCCAAAGCTCCATATATCTGCCTTGTAATCATAACCTGCTTGTTCCATGACCTCAGGTGCCATCCAACAGGGCTTTGTTTTTTCGGAACCCATACCCATCAGCGTAAGGAAGTTAATATCAGACATTTCCTTACTGTTCCCACAAATGTCTTTCGGAGTCCTCGTCCCCCAGTTTCCATTAACGAACTGGACACACCAAAATCGGCTAGGAGAACAGTACCGTCTTCATCCATTAATAGATTACCAGCCTTTACGTCGCGATGGATATGTCCGTTTTTGTGTAAATAGGCTAGGCCTTCTAGTGCCTGTTTCAAGATAACAGCGATGCTTGGCTCATCTAATCCTTCTGGAAAGTTGTTTTTCATGATATCCAAACAAGAGCCTGCAGCGTTCAAATTTGGCAACAGGTTTAGGTTAAGTATAGGAAGCTTTTTTTTCACTTTCCTCCAGCAAGATAAGGAGTAACTATGTACAGCTTCGACCCACTGACAAATGATCCATAGACCGGCAAGACGTTTTGATGCTTTGATAAGGCCATCAGTGCCGTTTCTCGCTGTTAGATATGCGTAAGAATATAATGATGTACTTGATAATGTTGGTTACCCTGAGTTCGTCTATCTGATTTCTCTCAAACATATCAAGATCAATGACTTTGACTGCTACACGTTTGTTCAGGGGTATAAAAATCGCACTATGTACGACGGCGGATGAACCACAGCCTGAAATCATCAATATATGATAGGTACGAAGATAAGCTACCTATGATCCCTTTAAATTCGAATTCATCGATGCTAGTAATGACATGGCCTTCTAAGGGCCCAGACGGGTCATCCTGGTCGGAATCTTGGTGACCACTGCTCACTATTCTGAGTCCGCTAAACAGATCTGAGCCTGTAAGCGAGCGTTTGGCTGCATGACCCAATACAGGGGAGGGTGTAGATGGTGGTTGACCACTGATTAGAATTGATTTCGGCGAGACAGCTTGCCGTGTTGAGTCGGAGTCGGTTGCTGCTGTCAAGGTAACAAAGGGTGGATCGTACTGGTCAGTGGACATAGTGAAGCAACATGAGAAGAGAAAGAGAGAGAGAGAGAGAGTGTGTGTGTGTGTATGTATAAACAGGGTATATGCAACTATTTTTATTCAAGTGTATGTTTTTTTTTTGTTTGCATGACGTGTCAGCAAAAGGACTAAGGATGAAAAGTTGTTCTCCTTTTGGAATGCAAAGATATATAACTGAAGCTAGAAATTTGGGGGCCACATGTTGTCGGATTTGTCCATGTTTTTTGGCACTTACGGGTAACGCGGAAGTTGCAGCAGCTCAGATTGATTGGCTGTTTTAGAACTTCTTATTCAGCTATCCGGAATTCCGTAATTTCCCTTTGATCATGGTGGAGCTTTGACCAAGGATATCGTAACCAATCTTATTGTTTTCTGTACTGCATGTAACAGTGAATGGTATAGGTAAGACCGAATCCTATCCAAAAAAAAGCTTTGAATGGGTTGCATAAATATCAATACGATTCTCTATTTTCCTTTTTGTTTCTTTGCTGTTTCATCCTGTCAAATAATATGGACCCTCAACAGTTACTCCATTCAGAAGACTCATCAACAAATACCAATAAGAAAGAACATCAAACAACAGCAGATTCCTTCTTTTCCCGAGTGTTCGGTCATCCACCACCTAGGCCAACCAAAACTTTATCCTCCTCCATTCTATCTAGCCCGTCACACCACGCTCGCAATTCTTCTAACACAAGCATTTCTTCCAATTCTTCCTCGGTACCATCCATGCCGCTGCAACGACGACGTTCATTCGACAGCACAAAAGCTGATAACAACTCCCCACTTTCATCGCGACCGGAAAGCCCAATAACAAACGAACGTTCCAGGCAAGCACCACGAATACACTTTTATGACATAAAACACCACCCAAGCAACGTACCGTTCCCTAGAGGAGGAAGGCATATTGGAGAACAAAGTACACATCACCAACAGCCTGTAATGAGCAGACGGAATGACCCAGCTGATCAGGCGAGACAAACGCAGGGTAAAGACATATACGAAAGAACAAACGCACACTCATTTACTGTTGTCATGGGATAGATGCGAGCCTATTAAGTGTACAGACACCAAAAGATAAGAAGAGACACATATTTAGTCGATTTGGCAGGAAAAAAAGTAGGTTGTCGATTGCTCTCTGTCAGTAAACTGCAACAGTTCTGATCGCTTTACTAGGTCGCACTGATCTCAATGCATCCGGCCAAACGGCTGGTGTAGCCCACATTGTGGATGGAAACTCTTCTACGTTATCAATAGCATCGAGCGGAGCATCGATGATATCAAATCATCCACGGAAACGGTCAAAGGATTACGATCAACGATCCCAAGCAACACATCCTCAAGAATTCGTCGCGATGGATGATTCTCGCCGGACAACACAGAAACCTGTCGCAACTGATAACGCAAGTGCAGTGGGAGATAGGAAAAGATCTATCAGTTCAGTTACAAGTCGCAAAGGAAAAGAGAGAGAGAAATCGGATGGAAGCCTTAGTTTCGGCACAGATGATTCATGCAAAGAGGTAATTCTGCAGATGTGCACAATATGCATACCAAAGTCTAAATTCATGCTACCTATATTAGGAAATTGAATGTAAGTAGGCTTTGGATACACAGGCCGGTTTGCTGATCTAAGAGGCTGTGCTATCTGATATAGTGGATCAAAATTTTGGAAGTTTAGCAGGCATTGTCAACCCAGAATATTATAATAAGCAACGCAAAGGACCACTTGGACCTAGCTCCATATTGGTATCTCATGTAAGTTTGGCCAGTTAGTTTTGGAGATAATGTCTGAAACGGGTATAACAGAAGCAGGATCCTTCCATGTCAGCTGAAACGTGGACACCACCCGATAGCTGGGCAGTAAAAACGTCCGCTGTTGGTGATGGGAGCGCAGGCGCTCCAACCACATTACCGGACGAGGAGATATCTGAGTATGACTCTGATTCAATAGTAGAGAAGGAGCGATGGGATGTCACCAGGAAAAATGTACGTATGGAAGATATTCATGCAACTGGTTGACGTAGGTGGTTTAGTTTTGCATTCGGATCTTTCGTCCCGACGCGACCTTTGGCACACTGCAAGTGCCGCTGAACACTACAACAAGTGAGCTCATTCACAGACTCGCAGGGAAGTTTTTCTTGCACGATCTAAGTAAATACAGCCTCACACTCAGACGGCATGGACTTGGTACGTACAGCCAAGAATCTAATTTGTGGTATTGAATTTTAAATGGCTTTTATTGTCTTAGAACGTGCATTGCAACCAAATGAACGTCCAGTACAAATCCAGAAGAAAATCTTGGAGCAAATGGGATACACGGAGCAGGAAAATTTGGAAGATGTCGGTCGTGAAGATAACTCATACTTGCTCCGGTTTACGTTTGGCCCCAACTTAACTCGAACAGCGCAAAGCGTAGATATAAGCAATTATCAGCACGTGGATTTGACTGAGCAAAATTTAACCACTATCCCTATTGTTCTCCACCAACATGCTTCTTCTATCGTATCGCTCGATCTGTCCAAAAATCTACAGATCGAGATCCCCGTTGACTTCATTCAGGCCTGCACCAATATGAGACAGCTCTGGTTATCAGGCAACGAGTACACCACTCTTCCCGCTTCCATTCGTGAGCTAAAAAGCCTAGAGCATTTCAATATCTCCAGCAATCGATTGCGAGACCTGCAACATGCCGGATTGGAGAATATCGAGGGTTTACGAACGTTGCGTTGCCTGAATAACAGATTGGAGACGTTGCCGAAATCGTTTTCATCGTTTAAATATCTGACGATCTTATTCATCTCAAACAACTCATTTACCCAATTTCCTGAAGTGATTTGCGAAATAACGAGTCTTGCTTATCTCGATATCAGCTTCAACAAAATCGTAACATTTCCAGATGAAATCGGCAACTTGGTCAATTTGGTTGGACTCTTTGCCATTGCTAATAAGCTTACCGGGAGCTTGCCGCCAAGTTTCGCGAAGTTACAAAAACTTCGGGAGTTGGATATTCGCCAAAACCTTATCACAGAACTCGATGTGATCGCCCAGTTGCCGAAATTGGAAATTGTCTTTGTCGATTATAACGCAATCAGCGTTGTTAGCTTTGATTTCAGGAACATTCGCCAATTCAAAATGCGCAAAAATCATTTGACACAGCTTAACTTGGGATTCTGCCTGATGCATGACACTGCAATGGAACCATCTGCTGCAGTACCGAGTTCACCTACTATACCCACTATGTTGACCGAGCTTAACCTTTCCAGTTGCAAACTAACTTCCTTACCGGATGATTTATTTCTTGTGACAACCTCGGTCGAGACGTTAATCCTGGACGATAACGCACTGAACACGATACCCTCCAGTGTCGGTGCTTTACGAAAATTATGTACGTTTTCTGTTCAAAGCAATGTTCTGGACGCCATCCCTCCTCAGATTTTCAGATTGGGCGAACTTAAGGAGCTCGATGTACAGAAAAACAACCTCAAAACTTTGCCCAAGGAGATATGGATGTGCCCATCGCTAGTGTCATTCAATTGTTCATCAAATTTGCTGGAAACTTTCCCAGAACCATATTCTACACCAGGGTTTCCTCTCCAACTTCCGCAATCCGATATAACCACATCCAGTGTTCCAGCAGTAAATGATGGATTAGCTACTCAATTCAGCAATGCTGCAAAAACAGCCAACGTATCAATTAGTTCGAACGGAGAGAAACAGCAAAAGTTCATTCTCGCGAATGATAGCACGCTGTTGAATAGTCCTGGAGGTCTGCAAGCGCCACCAAATTTTAACCCACCATCGTTCTTTGCGAGCCCTCGAAATCATCCACCGCCACTTTCACTGTCGCTACGCCATTTGTTGCTAGGTGATAATCGCCTTACCGACGATGTCTGGTCGCCGCTGTCTCTCTTTCTCGAACTTCGTACACTGAATCTTTCTTTTAACGATCTCTACGAAATCCCAAGCGAGGGATTATGCCATCAGCACCTTTACGAACTTTACCTTTCTGGTAACCATCTGACATCCCTTCCTGCAGATGATATCGAGAAACTCAGCTACTTGCGAGTATTGGCGGTAAATGGCAATAAGTTGCAAACACTTCCAGCAGAAATCGGAAAGCTCCGAAAACTTCTTGTTTTGGATGTTGGCAACAATGTGTTAAAATATAACATTAATAACTGGTTCTACGATTGGAATTGGTAAGTTCAATACATGGGTGCAACAGTGGTTGAAATAAGCCGATAGGAATTGGAACTTGGGTCTTAAATATCTCAATCTATCCGGAAATAAGCGATTGGAGATAAAGAAGAATCAGCCTGATACAAACAACACAAGGAAAAACTTGTCCGATTTTAGCGCACTGACACGGTTACGCATGCTTGGGCTGATGGACATCACGATTTTGGGAGTCTCCGTACCGGAAGAGTTTCATGATAGACGAGTACGAACTTCACCGTCTGAGGTAAATTCTATGTCGTACGGTATTGCAGACTGGCTTGGACCGAACGAACACCTGGGAGCCTGGGACCTGGTGATGCCAAGGTTCCGGAACAATGACGATGAATGTATATTTGGACTATTTGATGGCCGGCAAAACAACAAGGCCGGCTGTAAAATTACGAAGTATCTCTACGATAATTTGACGTATCATTTCGTACATGAGCTCGTGAAGTCACAGAATGATGATACGATCATATCTGCATTGCGTCGCACGTTTCTAGTGTTGGAGAAAGAAATTGGATCGAACGAAAGCCACGACAAGAATGCCGGAGTATCTGCCATAGTATGCTATATTGCAGGCAACAAGCTCTACGTTGCCAACGTCGGTGATGCACTTGCGGTTATCTCAAGGAACAATGGCCAGGCAATGGAAATCACGCAGAAGCATATCCCATTAAATCCTAGTGAAACTTCGAGAATTCGAGCTGCGGACGGCTATGTTTCCAACTCTGGCCTACTAAACGCAGAATTACCAGTTTCAAGAGGCTTTGGCTATTTTCAGTTTATTCCAGTGGTGAACGCTAATCCGTACATTTCGCTTATTGATTTAACTGAAAATGAGGAATTCGTAATTATGGCGTCACGAGGCTTATGGGAACGTATGTCGTATCAAACAGCAGTTGATATTGCTAGGACGGAAAAGGACGATCTGATGGCAGCCGCGCAAAAATTGCGCGATTTTGCTATCACATATGGCGCAAAAGATAATATTATGGTGATGATTATCGGAGTAGGCGATTTATTCGATAAACGAGACAAACGATTCAAGAACTTGCGTGGAGTTGTGACAGGCCGCAGTGGACCAGGCGCGGAAAGTGCAGGCATCATCTTGGATGAGACAGCACTAGGACCAACTGGAATCGTTGTCGGTAAGAATAAACGTCGTGCAAAGGAGGAGACACTTGGAGATTCGGTAAGACCGCATCTATTATACGAAATTATTGGTATTGAATATGGCTATACAGACTTTAGCACGTTTGGACCGAGAAGTACCGCCTCCAATTGACCAAGTAGCGTTGGTGTTCACTGATATTAAGAGCTCTACTTTCTTATGGGAGACGCTATGTGAAGACATGCGTTCGGCCAATAAGATCCATGACCGCATTATGCGGAGAACATTACGAAGTTTGGGAGGATACGAAGTAAAAACAGAAGGAGATGCATTTATGGTGTGTTTCAAAAACATTACTGCAGCATTACTTTGGTGTTTCACTGTGCAATTGCAACTTCTGGAGGCTGATTGGCCAGCAGGCATTTTGGAGACGGAGGAAGGCAGAGAGATCGAGAAGGATAATGTCGTGATCTATCGAGGTCTATCGGTTCGTATGGGAATCCACTGGGGCACACCAGTCTACGAACGAAATCCGATCACAAATCGTATGGATTACTTTGGTCCAGTCGTCAACAAGGCAAGCCGAATTTGCAACGCAGCAGATGGAGGACAGATCTGCGTCTCGTCAGACGTCATAGCAGCCTTACGCAGCATTCCTGGAATTTTCGGTGATGATACCAGTAGTACTACCGAGGAACTTGCTGCAGTTGCAACAGCAACAGGGAACTACTCAATAGGTAGAGATATACAGCAATTAAAGCGACTTGGGTTCCATGTGATGGAGCTTGGGGAACGGCGCCTGAAGGGACTAGAAACTCCAGAAATGCTCAGCTTGGTATATCCAAAACAGCTTGCGGGTCGAATGGAGTTGGATAAGAGCGAACTTATGACCAAGGAAGCACCTGCAGCTTTGCAGACACCAACGCTAGAGGAAACATCTCCCGTTTCCACGCCAACTCCGTTTGATGAAGAGCTACAAGAAATACCTCCATCCTCTGAAGTGGAAAACGCATTCCTCACTACTGAACCTGTGCCTAAACCTATAACTGCGACAGCGCGGTCCATAGATCCTTCCTTTGTGTGTGCGTTGTCCAATTTAGCTTTGCGTTTGGAGTGTCTGACGTCCCGCAAGACATTACGACGAACTGATACAGCCGGGGCGGTTACTTACGTGTATACACCGTATGGCACTGTCGAATTTCCTAACACTGCCAGTTTCAAGAACCCGCCTATCACCAATGTACTTGATATGCATATGAAGGAGCAGGCATCCGATGAGGAATTGATGATTCTCATGGAAAACTTTGTTTCCCGTGTCGAGGTACTTTTATTGCATGTTAATTGAAAACTGCTAACCGCTTTTACTTTCACTTCATTCTATAGAATGCTGTGTCAACACTTTACTTGCGGAAGGTTGGCCGCTTTGCTAAAGTATTGGATAAACTTGGAGACGCGATCGAGTTGGATCCAATGCATATATTGAGAGCGTTACAGATATATTCCGAGGTGGCAGGCATGACGGAAAATCATTCATAGTTTATGCATCATCATTTGTATCATTCTGTCTTTTTCACACCTTTTATTCAATGTGCTTTTACACCACTTTAATCAAACATGCGAGTTTTTTTAAGCAGGAACTACTGTAGTGTCATCCTACATTGTGCAATGTTTGTATTCTAAAACATGGCTGTGTTGTTTCGGCCAACTAGTTTTTACCATAAAAGGGAAAAGGCAGTATGCATGCACAAAACGTTGGAGCAGTGTGTCCCTCATTCTGTTCCTCCTTAAGTACGTCACGAAGATATTTGGGCTAAGAATATCAAGATATGATGACATATTACCGACTATACATGACCATACATGCGCTTTGACATCAGCATGAATTGAACTTAATACGTACAATGAAACTCGGCATACCAACAACTGAATCGAGAACAATAGTGAGCTTTTCTCTTGAAGGAATTTTTGGAATAGGAGAAAATCAGACCACAGAAAATGTGAAAGCAATAACAATGTATTCCTTAAGGCTGAGCAAGAATTCCCTTTTTAGGTTTCCATCTCAACAACAGAGTTTATGTAATATAAGATAACTTCCTTGGTGAACAAGATGTACAGAACTTAATAGCCTTGCTCTGAAATACCGAACAATGAGAAAATCATGAGTGATAAGTTGGTCTTTCTCTCGGTAACGATGTCTTCAGAAGGGATAATTTCATCTCCGAAATCGGGAAATCAAAATATAGCGGAGCATGAAGTAACCATAGCAAACGCTGCTTGTCCAGGAACATCAGTTGAGGTACGTTTTGGAGCGCTAAACTAAAAATGAGGTTATCGTTTATAATGCGCATGAGCCCAAGTGTGCATCAGGGTAATTAAGAAAAACCAAGCTAAACAGGGTTGTTGCACATGGTTACATTTTTGCACTCATAGGCCGAGAAAGCAACGCTCGTGACACGATGCAATGAATGGCGCAAGTCGACATGATTGGGCAAAACGACCCGTTTTCAGTTTGGATCCCACACGACAATTCCCGCACATTAACTTTTTTATCTTTCTTCTTCAACTCATGATTGAAGTCTCTACGAATGAGTCTTTGGCTGCTCCAACGCCTTTAGACGACCGCAAGCCTATCTGGAAAAGGATTCAACTCAAAAAATCCCGTGAAGACAGTACTTCGAATACCGAAGAAAGCCACACCGACGGACAGGTTGAGGAGGAAGACGACGTAGACGAGTTTAAGGATGCCGAGGAAGAAGAAAACCAGCCAAGCGAGCTTTCCATGGTTATCACTGCCCTCCGCGGAACCATCGACACGGATTCTACCCTGAGCTTGAAAGACAACAGTGAAAAACACGTGGAACAAGAAGACATGGAAAAGGAAAGTTTGGGAAAGAAAGAAGAGGCAGACGCCAAAAAGAAGATCGAAGAGGAAGAGAGAGAGGTTACTGAAGATGGTGCAAGTAAGAAGGAAAATGCAACATTGGGTGGATCTGTTATTCAAGTACCTGAAGAGGAGTCAGCGGACAAAGAGCCATGCAAGACTGAAACGGAAGAAGCATTGAAGGAGTTGAAGGAAGAAGAAAAAGAAAAATCAGTGTCAGCGGATGAACAAGTGGAAGCCAGCACGAAGCCAGCACCCATTGATACCACTTCACATACCTTGGAAGCTGTCAGCGAACCAGGTACACCGGTGCCGCAAGAACAAAGTGAAGAGTCGGATGAGAAGACACCGGTTGAAAACGTACCTAAACCCATCGAGGTACCTGCCGACAAGAACATGGCCGAGTTTGTCACCCCTCCCACCCCAGGTGTTCCCCCGACCCGTGATTCATCCGATCTTCATACAGAAGAAGACGAACCGGAGTTCTCAAATACTAATATGTTTACTACCGGCAACATCGACTTTGACAATGTTAAACCGAACACACTGAACCCAAGAGCTCAAGAAAAATATGGTAAAGCAGGAAAATGGGGTGTTATTCATGGATAAGTACTAATGAGTCTTATTATTTTTAGATGAGGAAATGCTCCTTGGAATGAACGCCTTTTTCGATAATAAGTTCTCAAAAGCAAAAGCCATCTTTGAAACGCGTGCGAAAGAGTTGAGTCATACTATATTCAAATGGCCGGGATGCTAAAGTAATTATGATATTGCAGTGATCCATTGTACGCATTGGGGTTGGGATCAATGGCATTTATTAAAGGTAAAAAAGCGGCTGAAGCAGGGTATGGACAAAAGTACGAAGGCTAACTGTGTTTTGTTCTTGCTATTCAAACAGCAATTACTGTAAGCTTCTTTAATTTGGTGTTATAGAGACTTGTTTGGTGCTGAAACTCATTGGTTGTTTCGTTAGTCGTCTGATCCCAAAGATGTCGAGATTGCCATTGCTACATTGACCGAAACATATCAATTCGCTAATGCTCAAATTGAGGCTGCTTCCGCCAAGAAGCCATTGAAGGACACAGTATCTCATTACCTGAACAACATGATGGGCAACAACCCTACCCATCTTCCTACAAACACCCGTCCACTCAAACAAGAAGAGCTTAAAGAGTCACCATTCTTCATTCCCAATGGTGCTCTTCGCGCACATGTCATTAAAGCTGAATGCGGCTTACTGATGGGTATTATTCATCTGACACAGGAGACAGTCGTGGGCTATCTAAAGACGGGCTTAAATCTTCGGCGAGGTAAAGTAGACCACAGATCTATTATCTCCTTTGATTCTAACCAGTCTTTCTTTGTTCCCCATCTTTAAAAAAAGCGTACAACAGCTATAGTTTGGTGTGGCAAGAATATAAGCGTATGGGCCAAGAGTTTAACAAGCATATGGATCAAGATACGATCTCAGCTATTCAATTTGGGTATGACTTTGGCATTACTTGATTGTGCGACCAACCTATTGATGCCCTGAACAGTATTGGTGCGGTACACCTTGTGCTTTCTTCATTACCACCGAAAATCCTGAGGATTGTGTCTGCATTCGGATGGAAAGCAGACAAACACCTTGGATTTGCGTTGTTGAAACTCTGCTTGGAAGGCCGACGTATACGTTCCCCACTTGCCTCGTTAACGTAAGAGATATAAAGATCATTCATTTCTCTGGATGCATTGGTTCTCATGGATGCGTCAAAACTTTCTAGGTTGCTCTCATATTATGTCATCCTTACATCCTATGCTCCTCAGATCCTTACACGGGATTTGATCCAACCAGCCATTGAGTGTTTGTTAGATGCGCAGAAACACTATCCTAATTCGGCGTTCTTCCTTTACTTTGCTGGTCGTGTCTCTCGTTTGGCCAAAAATCTGTCACTATCAACCCAATCATTTGTCTACACCTACGAAGTCAGTCAAGGCGAATGGGCGGAAGTGACCATGGGGTACCTTGCTACTTTTGAAATTGCGTTCAACAGTGCCATGAGCCTTGACTGGGCCAGCGCAGCTGTACGTATTCTTGAGCTGCAAAATAAGCATCAATCCCCTGCGTTCCTGAAGTATTTCTATGGTGCCTGTATGGAAATGCTAGGCAACCGTACTGAGGCTATATTAGCGTTTGCAGAGGTGCCAAAGTTGGCGGACAAAAAGAAGAAATCACAGCTGGAGCAGCATGTATCACATCGTGTCGAGTTCTTTGAGCAGAGTGGTTACCAGGATATGGACTTCTGTTTGCCAGCCTTGGAAATATTGTTCATGTGGAATACATTCCCTAACATGTCTACCCATGCTCTCGAAACCTGTTTGGAACTTGTCAATAATACGCTGGACCGCATTTATGAACGCGAAAAACAAGAATACGAGATCCGTGTGTTTGAACTGGCCCCCAATACACCGCCACCAGATTATTACGATCAGCGTGGTTCCTTGTTGCTAATGAAATCATCCATCTTGAACGCCCTAGGAAAGTCGAGGGATGCCATCGTGCACTTAAATTGGATTATCGATCACAAGGATCATATCAAGCAGGCAAAATGGATCGTGCCGTTTGCTTATTGGTAAAAGAAAAAAAAAAGAATACTTGTGGTGTAAATGACTATATTCGTTGTTTTAACCCATCGGTTGCTCATCACTTAGGGAATCTGGCGTCACTTGCTGGGCAATTGAGGATCTCAAACGAGCTAGAGCATTATGGGAAACAGCGCTGACATATTCTAGTTATGATTTGGAGTATCGATTATCGATTGTAAGTGACGAAAGAGAACAACACCGTGAAGAAACCTCCCCATGTCTAACTTTTCTGTTTGTTTCAGCGACTCAACTTTGCTGTGACACACGCCATTGAGTTGGGTGTCCCTGCAACAGAAAAACCGAAACCAGTCAAGGGACGTAGTACCAATGGCCGGAAGCGCATGTCCATTATTGTTAACAGACTCAGCGGCTCGACACAAAGCTAAACCCAAAAACAAAAAAAAAACAAAGTTCTTTTTCTTCGTTGGTGTACCACTTCTCTTTTTATAGCGTATTTGTTATCTCATTTACATGTTAAACTTTTTTTTGGATTTGGTGTACATTTGACACAAACTTGTAAAGAAAGGAAGAAATCCATATATTTTCACTGTACCCTGTCTTGCAATCCAAAACAAAAAGTTGTTTATATTTCCTGTGACACCAAGACATAAAGCGTAATCCTCTTTCTTATTATGATATGAAAGGGTCGACCTTGCGACTATGTTCATTTCTGGTAAGTTGTACGTTTCTTGTTTCATCATCTTAAAAAAGTAGCTCTTTCCTGCTATTGACCTCAGTTGTTCCATGTCCAACAAAAAGTAAACCCGGGAGCACCAGGAAATGTGAAATCGCAGATTCTCAGGTTTGAAGAGAGTAGAGAGCTGGTCTAATAGAATCTATTCTGTATGTTCCGTGCCTTCATCATCATCCATCATTGGCAGAAGCCATAGTTGAACTTGTTGCCTAGTACTGTAATTTTCATACTCAACCAAATGTGATAGAATGATAAGAGTGAATTCTATGTATGCCCAGGGCATGTTAGCACGTTGACATACCACAGTTACGACAGATTAAGTCCCAAACCGGGACACAAGCCTTGTTGTTAATTTTTTTTTGGCCGTCAGTGTAGTTGTTGGCCTGTTAACAAATACAGTAGTTGATTTCCACCGGCTAAACTTCAGACGTCCCAAGGTTGCGCAAAGATGGGCTTT
The DNA here is from genome assembly GCA_002749535.1 of Apophysomyces variabilis. Taxonomy (NCBI): domain Eukaryota; kingdom Fungi; phylum Mucoromycota; class Mucoromycetes; order Mucorales; family Mucoraceae; genus Apophysomyces; species Apophysomyces variabilis. Next base: position 203,838 of record MZZL01000401.1, on the reverse strand, counting down.
TAGTTACACCACCCTCTGGTTTCTGCGAGCAATCGGAAGTGGGCCTGTTTATTGCCCAAAGGAATAATGAAATCTCCTTGACGTTTGTTTTCTTTTTTTTCCTTTTTGGTAATGGTTTGCCGGGTTGAGGAAGAGAAGGACAATGTTGGCTGGGAACAAGAAAAGCAGAGAGTGGGAAGGGGAGGATGGTTCCTATCATCAAACCCTTGCCTTCCGTCTCTTTGTGGGAAGCTGATGACGCGGAGTCTCTATTCCTATGCGGGAATGAAAAATGACTATATCTTAAATGCTTTTTATTGAAGCTACTCTATGGGCTCAGAATTGGAAGGCACTGCAGATGACGCGAAATGATATGCAACACCTGGCAAGAACCTGGAGTACAGTGGTAGGAGTGATGCCATGAATCACCTAACTAGTGGAGTGCAGCGAGCTTTAATTATATATCATCTTTTATGTAAATCCGGATGGTGTATGAAAGACAGGTCGCATTTTCCAATCGAAGCGGAAAAGGGCATCCTTCCAACCATTACACATCTTATACCCAAGACATACCTCATCAGCTAAATGGAAATAAGCTAGATATCCAGCAGTGCATGTGTATACTAGGTATCATTGCGATATAGTGTGAGGTAGGCGCAATAAAAAAAAAGATTGAGAGACCTATAGTTGGTCCATCATATGTCGTCTGTGCGTCCATGACTGTCCAACTTATTTTAGAGCTTTCTTCGGGCATAAAGGAACGTGCCGAAATCTCGGTGTAACTGTTAAAAAAGAATTGTCGGATAGCGGATTGTGCATTACACCCGTCTTGGTCACAGTGGAACGTGCAACTTATGCAGAGCAGCCTTTTGCAAAGGCGGTACCAGTAAGATCTTCAATGAACCCTGAATAAGAGAGTGGGAAAAAAAGAAGGTTTATAACTACATCCTAAATTAGTTTTGTTTTTCTTTTATCAACCAAAAGACACATACCTTATAGAGATAAGATCGGAGTGCATAAGGAAAAAGAGGAGAAAAAGAGAAAGAGAGAGAGACTAAGGAGGGCTGGACTGAACCTGGTGCAACATCGTCTGGATTGGTTGGTTGCCTCTCCAAGAAATTTTTTTTCTCTTTTGGTCGTACGAATCCAAAACAGAAATAAAAGATTAAAGTCTATTGGGTCATGGCATTAAAACAGGACAAACAGATATATTGGGCATTGTTAATTAAAATATAAAAAAAGAAAAGAAAGGCTATATAGTTCTAATTTTTTTGATCTTGAGGAAGAAGAAGAAGGAAGAAGTCTAGTAGGGTAGCTTATATATATACACAGAAGTAGTAATTTTTTTTGGAGCTCTAAAGGAAAATAAAGGGCATGTAAGCGAATTAATATCATCTTCTTTTGGAAGAATACATAGAGTGTAAAAGCTGTAATAAATGGCATATACTTTTGTTGTTACTTTTTTTGGGGGGAGATGTTTAGGCATGAAAAGAATAGTAGGAAAAAAGAAGGAAGAGAAAAGAACAGAGTAGAAAACAGATTAGAGGGTCTTCTCAGGCATCGTTGGCGAAGTCGGAGACGTAAGATAATATTCAGATCGGTCGGATCGGTAAGATAGCAGATCAGTTTCGTCGTCTGGCAGCTCCTCATTTTTCCACTTGCAGTTGGAGCATTCATAGCGGACACTCATATTGTTCGCAATGCGCTTATTCAAAAGGATCAACTGCTTTTCGGATCTCGTCAGCTGAACAGACAGGTGCTTGCATCGTGGACAAGGGTGGCTTGCGTGTTCCAAGGAAATCTTTTTGCCTGGGTGACCAACTAAAGAAGGGTAGAAGGTAGGATTAGAAAGAGAAGATCCTATATAAATCATGCTAATACGTTACCAATGACAAAAGAACCTGCAGTCATAGACATGTTGTTGTTATTGGATAGTTGTTGGAAAAAGGAAATGTAGAGGGAGAAGTAGAAGAAAAAGCAGCGTTCTATGATGTAGAGATGCGGAACGAGTGACCGTAACTTTTTTTAAGTTGGATTGTTGTATAAGCTAAAAGCTCGAGTGAAAAAGTAACAATACTATACGATAGGAGAAAAAAAAAGAAGAGAAGACGACAGACGTTTTAACATTCTGCTTTTATGTTGTTGTGTTTTTTATTGTTTGTTGCGGAAAACCTTTTCATAGGCTGTACTTATTTAGAATTTGATTTCTGTGTAATGTATGACACAACCACGTTGCGCGTTATTCCCTTTTTATTTTGATTCCGCACCTATCGGTTTGGGTTAACTGCAACCACCAAAAAGTAATAACGCTACACATGACGTAGATAGATACTGCATATGTTTCATTATAATGATTGATCCAACTTTTGCTATACCAAAAGACCAGCTCTTGGCGGAGTGTACCTGTCTCACTTTTCTCTTTTTCACACACAGCCATTTACCATTGGTCAAGTGGAGTGCCAATCTACTACTTTCTATTTATGCGCGGCATAATCCTTCTCCAGCTGCAGGACCCCGCCGGCAACCAGGCGGCATCTGCGGCAAAAGGAGTGCATACAGCACATACAGATTGCATTTGACTTTTCTCCCTCGCTCAATATGTAAATAAATAATAAAAGAACAAAGAGGAACCTCCATCAGCCCATCTAGCGTTTTATGTTACAAAACAACCGAATAAAAATTAGCACTGTACTAAATAACAAGGACCACCCTGCGCAGGTGAACTTTAAAGACAAAACCCGTTTTTAAACACTAATATAAATAAATAAATATATACATATATATTCACATGAAAATTTTTTGCTGATGACATTGATGGTCATGCAACCCATCTTTATTGAATAAGAAGACCGAGGCGATTGCTCAAATTGTGATTTTAATGGACAAAGAAGAGCAAATCAGTGGCCCAAAAAGTGTATGAAAAGCAATTTGACAAGATTTTCCAGAGGTCCAGTAGAGTGTTCCTTGCATAAAAATCGGCCGTATCATGATACAGATACTAATGTGCAAAGTACAACGATAAAGTTCGACCCATGTACTAGATCTGCACTTATCCCCAGCATCCTGCAATCTACTAAGCAGCCGGATGCTCCATGGAAGATCCCTTGTGCTCTGGCTGAAACTTTAATAGCGTGGGTAGAATGCTTGATATAGTGAAGATGAATCCTGTTCTTCACGGACTTTGTCCGCTGTGATCCGCTCAACAAGAAAGAAAGGCAACAACAGTGAAGAAAGGTTTAACGGAGGCTAGGAAGTAAGGATAAGAGGAGGGCAAAGCTTACGATTGAACAGAGCGTTTATGAGATTTGAAAAAGTTATATGAGTAATATTGGGAATAACAATAGAAATACGTCAGTAAACCACTAGCATTACTATAGAAGACATCCCGATTGTGTACCAGTTTTTGTTCGTTTTTCTTCCTCACTAGCTTCACGTTTCTCTTTTACCAATTTGGTTGCAGATATGACCCATGTACCTATCTTGCTACCGGTTAACTCTGCGTTAATATTGTCTGACAATTCAAGCGACGCGTTCTGAGTTGATGAAGGGTTAAATAAAGGCAATAGCTTTTAATCATAAATAAGAAATTAATGCTATGGTGCCTATCCATAACAGTTCGGGATACTAAAACAAAGATCGAAAATATATCGAGTAGGATTACAGATCGTATAGGTTTTCTCCAGTTGTTCTCCCTCCGCAAGTCGATATTCCCACAGGTATCAGAATCTGCTTACCCCAATTCGAGGACCCTATCTACTGTAAAGCGTTGCGTCGATGTTCCGTATGGAGTCTATCCAGTGATTTAATCCTTAATTATTTCATTAAGTGCACGTTGCAGTTGTTGAGCAGAATAGCGTGGTTCCTCGGATGTCAGATCGGGCTGTATCTCTATGCAACAAATACCAAGTTTCTCAATGGCAGTTACATCAACAGGGATGCCTAAATTAGCATCGTTCAATATAACTCCATAAAAGGCGTAATTATGCAATATAGTTCACATACCACTATTAGAAAGGTAGACTAAGTGAGTTATATACCTTGATGGTGGCAAATTAGGTACGAGTTCCACAGGAAATGGCGGTGTAGATGTGCCAGATATGGTACCTGGTGAAGGCCCATTGCTCGCCGGCTGTTCACGCAATACGCTAGCTATCGGCCTCGTTTGAATTTGTAAGCGTTTTAACGGTTGCGGTGGCCACTGTCGGAAACCATGATCGACTGGTCTTGCATACAAATCTGACCGATCTTGTGAATAGATCGTCTGCAAAGCTGATTCTCCATCAGCATAGTCGTCATAGAATTTGTGTCGTGCATCGATCAGCTGACTTTCGTTGAGCGCATTGGTGATGGTACCAATGAAATCCATTGCAGTATAGCCATCTGTTTCCCTATCCGGTGTTCCATTGAGTAGCAGTATCTTGTGTTTCAAAGAGGGCGAATTAGCAATAGCATGGCCTACACTGCGCAGGATCAAGCAAGGTAAAATCGATGTGTACAATGAACCAATAGAATAAACGAGATGTCGGCGCGACGCAAGATGCGCGATCACCTTGGGATTAGGCCATGGATAGATTTCTTGCGCATACAGATTAATATAGAAAATACGTTTGATTGCTGCAGTCAATTTCTCCTCTGTACGTTTGCTGAATACTAAGTTGCCATTCATCGCATCCTCGTCTGCTGTAAATTGATTCGGCGAGTTCGGAAGCGCAAGTCTTGAAAAGGCATCAATGGGATTCATCATGCTACGATCTGGCTTCGTCTCACCGGGGTGACTGATCTCACATTGACCTCTCAGAATATGTCCATCTTCAAGTAATGCAGCAATAGCAGCGGTGTGATTGGTATTGATAACAGGAATAACATGTGTTGGTTCACGGATGGCGGTAATGGACTCAAACAAGAATATAGCAGCTTCCAGTGAACCAAAAAAAAGACGTGCGCCAGTTAGGAAAAAGTTGCCGATCGATCCATTACGAAAGTTGAAATGTTTATGAGCTCGTTTCAATATCTCAAAGTTGAACAGCACAAGAAAACCACGAATCGTTTCCTTTTTCTCGGTCGGTATACGATCCCATAATCTAATTTATTAGTGAGGGCTCCATTTACAGAACTAGTCTTTCTATATAAACTTACCTATGACGTCCTTCCACGATCTGGCTCCATTCATCACGTATGGTATATTCATCACCTTCTGGTGGGAGACGGTAGCTTAGTAACTCTTTGATCGCTGCTAGTTCCTCGGAATGGGGTCCATCGACATTGATAAGACGGGTCAATCTCGAGCGCAAATCGCCAATGCTCGGTCCTCCTAAGACACGAAGAAGTTCGCTCTTGATTGAAAACTGTTAGAAAAGGTTTGCACAAGCGATCGCATACCGTTGAGCCTCCATTATCTGATATGCCAAGGACGTAGCAGACGTTTGGAGTTATAGATTGGAAAGCATTGGCTACAATCTAAATCAGTACTTGTGTCTAGATATAAGGATCGCTGATGTTCGTTACCAATATGATTACAGGCACTACCACCGGAAAATATAACAAAAGATGCGTCGTTGTTGACCATCAGCAATTCAGAATCCGTGGCACGGGAAGCATGTCTGGAATGGACCGAAGGGGCTTATATAGGTGCTGACTTTGAACGGTCGCTAAAGCATCCACGTCTGGCAGGAAAAAATTTCTCTCCTCGATGAGGGAGAGATTGGCTTCAATAGAGGAAAAAAAGTTTTAGTTTACTTGCCGAGTCTGACATGATCTGTGTTTTCTCATCGCCTTCCCATGTACAGCCAAAGGTTCTATGAACCTATGAATATGGACTACTATTTTTAGGACCTCATTAATAATAAAGAGCTCATTGTAGGCGGAAGATATTATAATACATCACAGAGATCCACACGTTACCGCCCTCAGCCAGTTTCACTGTAAGAAATGATAGAAACACTATGTAGGTACTGATTTATCAAGATACGATGCATAGCTCTCGACTGTTGACGATTAAGGTTGGATTAACTCTTGCGGCTGGGTCTACCTCCTGCTTGCGAAACTTGGCTGTTGATGCTTAGTTCCTTGGCAAAATTTTCCGTTTAACTTGATTAATAATGAAAGGTTAATGAAATGGCCTAGGGCATGTTGTTCCCGTAACTAACCATAAATCACAGTTGTACATGCTCCATATATTCTGGCGCCGCACAAGCAATCAACTATTACCGTAGCCAGGAAGTATCAACCTATTACGTTGCTCTATATATTCCTTCTCTGTCAGATGTTTAATCAATGTATACGATGAGATTAAGTACATGGTCAAGTGGCAATGTACGCAAAAATAAGATGCTGTCTTAGCTTTCTATGTAAGCACTTTGCTGATAATTGAGCAAGGAAAGCTACAACTACATATCTCGGTATGTCTTTTATAGGCGATCTCCGAGAGTCAAATCACATATAATTGACTTCACACTGTACATAATCTAGTTCTTATCTTTGTCTATACGTCCTTGTCACTGCTGGAACAAGTATCACTCGTGGCAGATGCTGTCCTGGTACATTTATTCCGTGATACTCCTGCTTATACCAGCGCCTCCCCGTGGAATACATGTGGTCTGGATGGGAATGAGATAATTCCTAAGTGATCGTTAATTAAGTTCTAAACGGTTCAGATGCAAGAAATTACGATCATCCATCGCAAGTGCTTTATTAATGACGTATACTTATTTCCTTTTTAGCTGATTTGAAAGATACCAAACCTTGGTCAGAGAAGTATAAGGATCAATTGGATAGACGGTAATGTAGTAAAGAGATCAAGCATGCTTTGAAGATAATGCAGCAGGTCGAGTTTTAGCAACGCAGACCGCATATGTTTGGGAGGGAATGCATTTGGTCCTCATACCGCCGTAGTGTTTGGAAAGATGCAAATAGAATTTATTTTGTGGAAAGGAGCCGTTTGGTAGGGCTAAATAAGTATTGCATAAGGAGGCTTTATTCTGATGTTTCATCTCATAACCAGCAGGGTGATTTCCCAACAATATTATGCCCGGTTCGGTGTCGGAAACGTTAGGTTTGTTTATGCTTCTACCTAATTATGACACGAAAGATCGACGTTCTAATCATAGAATAAAGTTTTGGCGTTGTTTTGCTTATGTCATTGTTGACTGCTTCAGTAGTTTGTCTGTAACCATTTAAAATATGGAACAGTATAAATTATGCATTACTGATGCTTAGCACTGTATCATATTCCGAAAATAAAATAAGCGATATGAAGCTCATTGCAAAACACGCTAATATGTACTACACAAGCCCAGGTAAGGCAGACACATTCAAGCTAAAAATATCACGGATTGTGTTTGTCACACTCTCCTCAGCCATGCATTCTATAGCATCAGATCTTCACTCACATTATTACGTTAAATTTGAAAAGTGGGCATTTTACGGGATTTTATCAGCACTGCGTTGTACAACAAAGAATTAACGCAAATCTCTTTTTAGCGTGATCGGAACCTCTTAGATAAGTTCCAAACTAATTATTATGATGCAAACAAATTTTATATTGAAGCAGCATATCTGGGATAACGGTTATCGCTGTGCATCTACATATGCTTTCTTTCCCGTTATTTTAGGTTTGAAAATTAGCTGCGCTGGCACCATCATCTCCTGATTCCCATCCCGCGGCAGCTAAAAGTTGCCATTAACGATTCTTGTTACATGCATGAGGCTTAATTTCGTGAGAAATCGGGCATTGTTTATAGATAAACAAGAATTGTTGTCTGCATTGGCATATTGTGGCTTCTGTACTATCATTTTTGATTTATACCCATTCCCTTGCCCAAGCCCCCATGCTTGGAATGGAATGGAGTGGGTTAGCATGCGTTATCATGAACAAGTCATGTGAATGTGTGCTCTAAAGCTGTGAATAAGATTGATGCGGTTGAGAGAGATTGCAAGTGAATACAGCTTTGAACCGTTGGTTGGAGAAGAAGGAGGATGTGAAAACCGTTTTAGCTCATGGACGGATAGTAATATGTCACATGCGCCATCATCAGCCGCACTGGGAAAGGACAGGCGAGTTGAAAAGATCGCCTAGGAAAAAACAGTTTGTTGTCAACGTAGATGCATCTTTCCTTTTTGATGGGGCTCTCTTTGGCATGTGCACCTGCCATTTCCTCTTTCTGCTTTTGAGCTGAACCGCGGACTTTTTTTTTCATTGAAATAGTGCTGTCTTTATCTGTTTCAAGCTGTCTTCCCTTTCTTTAATTTGGTCGATGTCTAAAGCCTTCGCTGCTCTTAAAAGAAACCGATCTACTAGCACGTCCAAAACAACTTCGACCGAGCCTGTCAGCAAGTTGTCAAAACTGAAAAATGGTCTTGCTATTTTCAGTCAACTTCGAAGTTCAGTCGTATCTGTTGCCCAGAGTGAAAAACCAAAAAGCAAGTGGAAATGGATAGTTCGGCCTGGGTGCCAACAAAAAAATGGACCACTTGCGATGTATTCAAAAGACTGGATCTATGAACATCGTCAATATAAGAAAAAGTCCGTCGCTCCATCGCGATCTCAACCCGAGCTTCAAAAACCCAACATTATACCACCGATGATAAAAGTATCTGTCGTGCAATCCATCAAACCACCTTCAAGCATACTCATTAAAAAGAATCCATCCATCATTAAGTTCTCACAATCCGCCCCATATGTCCGAATATGCGAATGTAGCCATCGTAGACCCTCGATTCAAAGAAGAAGTAGTAAACATACCAAAAGTCTGGACTGTATACCATGCGAGTCATCTCTCCTGCCAACATCCGATATACAAACATACAGTTCATCAGCTAACTCAGAAGATCTGACAGCAAAAGAATTTGCCAGTATCACTGGAATCAAAATATTACCCGAGGATAGCGATGACGAAGATCGGAAGATTTACTGTGAGCAGCACACTAAACACCACACTGTATCGACTCAATATGGAGTTTCAAATCGTTGCTACCATTGTCCATTTCACCAACAAGCTCATGAACATAATGATGATGAAGAGGAAGATATATCTGTTTACAGTGATTTCTCGATGCAGAGTCAAGACGCATCTTGTTCCCATCGCAACTCACAGTACCAAATTTGGGACAGTAGATTTTGGCAGAAACCCGAGAATATGCACCCACCCGATGAGAAATACTATGACAGTACCGATCATGTTGCCGTCGCAAATTTCCATATGACTGAGAAAATTTTACGAAAACCGAGCCAGCGATCGACAGCAACCATAAGAACAATCTTATCTGAAGGTACAGCCATTGACGAACCTCCTATCCTTCAAGAATTACGTCGTATGAATAGCAAGAAAAGCGCTATATTATCCAATGCTGAGAAACAAAAACTCGACAATAGTCGCAACTGCGTGATCAGAAAGGGCCGTTTTGAGATCCATCTGGAAACGGCAGAGAAATCAAATCAGACCGAGAACAGCATAACCTCAGATTCAAGTCTTTCAGGTCATTCATTGTCCAGATATCCTCCCGCAGACGCAGAGAACAAGAAGAAGGTTGTGTGCATTTATCGCAGTGCATAGAGTCATCTGGCTAACGCAATGCATCTCAACTTTCACTGAGAATAAAAACTTTACATGGAATATAACCAAAGAAATCGTAGGAACAATGATTGCATTTTCAATGTATATTCTTTGTATTGTTAGCTTTCTGATTATTGATATTTTTACACTAAGACATTTTTATGAAGAAAAACAGAGATATTATTTTCCATTACTACCAGGAGATAGATAAGGACTTTTTCGGGGAAAGACAGCAATTGAAGATCTTCTGCCCGTCGTCATTTGACATTAGCAGCGATTGACTTGAAAAACGTCTAAATCAAACAATGTCGCTGCACAAGCGAACTCTAAACAAGCACAACAAGGGTAAAACAGGCGAAGTCAGCGGGGGAAAAGCCATCTGCCGATCCCTACCGCGAGCCAAAACAGTGTACTTTATTTCGCTTGTTATTTTACATTTGTTTCTTCCTTTGAATGCAACCATCCACATCCGACATGGTGGGATATCATAGGTTTCTTGCTTGTAAACATCATTGCATTTGGTAAAAGTCAAAGTAGATTTTTTGCCACAAGTGTCATGCTCAGTATGCATACTATGTTCAGCGCGCGGGAGCTGAGCAAACCAAAGAAGAGAAGTCTGTATTGTGCTAAAGATGTACGCTGCACTGCTATCCTGCTAGTTCAACCAGAGTAGTGATCTTCCTTGATGGTTTATTCCCATTCATTCAAAGATTTTTCGGTAAAAGGTATCACATGCCGTCATTGATCTGAAGCAGTAGGGATATCTATTATATATAAAACCTGAATTGAGACCTCTTTGGCGGATACTACGTGGTATTCTTCTTTGTTAGCAGTTTCCACAGTCATCCTATAACTTGTAAACGCTTAGTTTGCCTTGGGAAGAAATCGCTAAGACGCAAGTTAGCATAAGCTGTTCGTACGAGTTGTTATGCATCTCACTTACAAACTGTCAGTCTTGCTGTCAAAAGTGAGGATAAACAAATCAATTTCTTTTAAACAATTTTGTTACTCCTAAAAAATGCAATAGTTCCAGGCTTCATTCTCTACCTCCGCCGAGTCAGGCTTATCAGTGCTTTCAATATCATTTTCATCAGTTTCAAGCTGTTTCCCTCATGTATAGGTATATGTACTTTTGCAGATGATTTTGTTGTCATTAACTAAAACCGATATACTGCCTGACGATAGGATACTACGATAGAGTTGGCAAAAAGTGAACAAAAGACAGACTCTTTGGAATATTCACTAATTCGCTAATATATGGGGTAATGAAGCTTTTGCATCCATTTGATACTAAGGATGTGGGAAACTGCACTAAAAAATCCACTATTCCATTCCATGCCAAGAAGATAGGTGCCCGACTTTCGTCGCTGAGCGACCGTGACGCCGACTTGAAAAAACGGCAAATGTCATGAACTATACGTTGCAGATACCGGTAAGATGATCAAGGTCTGATAATCGTCATGATATTCCGGTTTCTGTATATGGAATTAAATGATTCAACTGTACAATGAAATTGCCTCCATTGCGCCATCGATATGTGGTACCGTGATCGAGCTGTAATTCTATTCCTCCACGCTATTCTTCCAACATGTACGGATCTGATTTTATATCTTTCGGGACCATTTTAGCACAATATCAATCTGCAACAAGTTTCTCGGTTTCTATGAGTGTAAAGATTTGGCATATCATGTCATAACACGCCTCACTACCGATATTATGGCGTATTTTCCCTCGTCTTTTTTGATCCTCTACTGCACCTTCGTACTAATACCTGGATCAGTCTTATAGATGACAGATTGGTCTGTCAAAACGAAATAGACACATGCAGCAAGTATGAAGTGTATAAGCAAGCACATTCCAGGATTTCAAGCGTAAACACAGAGGAGCAGAAACTTGCAGCTGTATCTCGAGGGGTGTCGCTGCCTAAGGACACTTGAGTAACCTAGAATATCAAAAGTCTTTCAGACACGGTCAAGGTACAATAAGCCATTAGAGAATTGAAGCAGACCGATCATGGTGGGAATTCTAGCTTTACTTCCTTTTATAGTTTACACATGTAAGCCAGTAAATATCACATGCTAGGCGGATGGACAGCTTTTCCCTGCGCCAGATATCCATTCATAGATTTTTCACTTTCTCCTGACTCACAATAGAGGTATGGTGCCCCTCAGGGCCAGATAAGAAACGCCAACTTATTGTCTAGTAACCCACAAATGCGTTTCCTATGCTGCTTCAATAAATCATGCATTTCATGCGAGAATGGGTTTAGGTCAGTAAACTATGGTTTTCTGCCATAGACAGACTTAATATGGCGTATTTCTATTCGTTTATTTAAGGTTTGCTCCTCCTATAGACACAGGGTTTATTTATTGTAGCATACCTTATGATATAGGTATTAGTATAGGTTCGTACTTTGTTGGTAGCAATCTTTCCTACAATCACGCCGGCTTCTTATGATTTACTATATTGTTATAGATTGTACAAAGAGGATATGTTGTCACTTCATGTTGCAAAAACTGAGATACGAAATAGCCCCGGTCTTTCACCCTTGTGTCACGAAGATCCCCAACATATGCAGATTCTGTACAGACCACGTTTATGCAAATCATGTACCGAGACGCATAAGCATCTGGTGTGCACGGTCAGACAGCGAAATAATAAATTACTCACGCTCCAAAAAATAAAGTTTTTCTTTTTACAAAGACATATTGCTGGTAGGTGACGAAGACGCAAAATATCATAGTGAAGGACGAAAAAGAACGAATGAATAACACAGTTATTTATAAATGACCAGTGGCAATTTGCAAGGAGAATGAGAGTGGAAAGTTCCGCAGGATTTAGTATAAAGCAAGTAAGGAGGTGAATGAAACGCATCATATAGTCTGTTCCTTTTGACACTCCTTTCAAACATCATATATGAAACTCACGTCATCAAGTAATCTCCCGTATTAATTTTTTGTCTTTGCAACTTTTCTATTTGCCGCAATAAAAAGGGGTATTAGTTATTTTACTCTTTAAGAAAGAAAAGTGCCAGTTTTAGCAAACTTCTTTTTCCTTGCACTCATTCTATTTTCACATCAGCAAAAAAGTGAAAGCTATGTCCCACATAATGCCACATCAATTCAATGATATAGAATCTCCATCTCCATATTTCATGGGGTATCTCCGCCAAAACAGTTCAGACACTTGTGTCGATCAAGGAAGTAGCAGCTCTAAAACCACACAGTCATCCTACTCCCACTCTAGCGACAGTTTCCAATCAACTGCTGTTGATATGCAGCTTTCCACACATGGAGATCTCGAAAACCCGTTTCTGTTCTCACGGCAACAGCTTGCTGACTTGGTAACTGAAAGGAACCTTGATCTGTTACAACAGTTTGGTGGAGCGACAGGGGTGGCAGCCGGACTGCACTCAGACGTTACACAAGGGATATCCAAAAATGAAGCTTCGGTTTTACAGAATATTGGACGTGAACGGCTTATCAACAGAGAAAACAATGGAGATATGATTGATTTCGCCACACGTCGTAAAATCTTTGGTTCGAATTGCCTTCCTCAAACTAAACCGAGAGCAATAACGCAATTAATGTGGGCCTATACGAAAGATAAAACTCTGGTAAGCTGCTGTTTCCTTTTTTGATTCTTGTTTTCTGATTATTCTTCTTGTTTGTTGCTAAGATTCTTTTGGTCATATCTGCAGTTATATCGTTGTCTGTCGGTATTTATGAAGATATGACAACTACCGAAACAGATCCTAGCGGTAAAAAAGTTCCAAGTTTCAAATGGCTCGAAGGAGTTGCTATCCTCTTCGCCGTTCTTCTTGTCGTCGCTATTGGGAGTATTAATAATTACCAAAAAGAAAAACGTTTCCGCATGCTAAACACGAAGAAAGCAGACAGAAACGTGCATGTGAGATTTTTTATCAACCTTGTTTAAGTGGTACTGACGAAAATTCTCAGGTCATACGTTCTGGACAACATCACACTATCTCCATCTATGATATTCAAGTGGGTGATGTGCTACGATTACAACCAGGAGATGTCGTTGCTGCTGACGGAATATTCATCCAAGGACATAATGTGAAGTGCGATGAATCATCCGCTACAGGCGAATCCGATGTGATTAGGAAGGCACGACTACAAGATTGTCTGATGCTCCAATGGCTGATAGATCCTGAAGTTTCCTGTTCATTTGATTCTTCTACACTTGTCACTGACTCTGGTGCGGATGATAACGATTTGAGCACAACTATTTCCGATTACATTAATGCTCCGTCCGACTTTAACAAAGTAAACCTACCGGATCCATTCATTATTTCGGGCAGTAAGGTTATCGAAGGAATTGGAACGTTCATTGTCACGGCGGTTGGCGTTAATTCATATCACGGGAAGACTCTTATGACCCTGCATACCGAAGACGAGGATACACCACTTCAAAAGAAACTGAACGCCTTTGCTGAAGACATTGCAAAAATAGGGCTAACAGCAGCTGGTCTGTTATTTTTCGTACTGGTTGTGCAATGTGGTGTCGATTATACCATAGCAGATACACAAGCCAACACCACTGAGATAATATCCCAAATCATGCGCATTCTTACTATAGCCGTTACTGTCATTGTGGTAGCCGTTCCTGAAGGATTACCTTTGACTGTAACGTTAGGTTGGTAGAGTATTTTCATTATGGACAACGTGGACACTCATTGTTCTCTTTACGCTTCTTTACATAGCTTTTGCCTATGCATCTCACCGCATGCTGAAAGACAATAATCTCGTACGGGCCCTTGCGGCATGCGAAACAATGGGAAATGCAACAAGTATCTGTTCTGATAAAACGGGAACACTGACGCAGAACAGAATGACCGTGGTTACAGGAACTTTTGGTTCTTCTTTCCGGTTTTCGGACAAACCATCATTCTCAAGAAAAGATCTTGTTGATTTGAAGGATATCAAGTACACCATGGCCCCGTCCGTATGCAACTTTATCAACCAGGCGATCATAGTCAATTCAACAAGTTCCATGACCGTGAATGCGGACGGTACTTCGACCTTTACAGGAAGTGAAACTGAAGCGGCTCTGTTGACATTTGCAAAGAAACATTTAGAGGTGGAGCCATATGCAGTACTCAAGTCTCGTTGGCACATAGAACATATATTCCCTTTTAGCTCGACAATCAAAGCCATGGGCAGTGTTATTCGCTTACGAGTCTTTGACGAGAATACCAAGAGCGAGAGGCTGGTATATCGACTTCATATCAAGGGTGCATCCGAAATACTTCTCAATCATTGCAGCCGTATTATTTCCATGCATGCCTCTTCTTACTACGAACCGGAGAACAAGGGAAAGGGTAATGATGATATTGAAACACGAGCCATGACTGAATCCAATCGGGAACGTGTGGCCAAAATCATACATAGCTATGCTACACAGTGTCTGCGTACTATCACGCTATGTTTCCGCGATTTCACTACATGGCCGTCCAACAAAGGACTGGAAGAAGTGATTGCGGAAGGCGGGTTGACGTTTCTTGGTATTGTCGGTATTGAAGATCCTCTCCGGCTAGGTGTGAAAGCAGCAGTGGATGCCTGCCATAGAGCCGGCGTGTGTGTACGGATGGTCACCGGTGATCATATGATGACAGCCAAGAGCATAGCGCGTCAGTGCGGTATCTATACTTATGGTACACTTGCCATGGATGGTCCCAGCTTTCGAAAGCTTTCACGTCCAGAGCGTTTGAAAATTCTCCCTAACCTTCGCGTACTTGCACGGTCTAGTCCGGAAGATAAACGGATGCTAGTCAACGATTTGAAAGAGAGCGGAGAGATTGTAGCTGTGACAGGTGATGGTACGAATGATGCCCCAGCATTGAAGGCGGCCGATGTTGGATTTTCTATGGGCCTCGCTGGAACGGAAGTTGCCAAAGAAGCATCCAGTATTGTGCTATTGGACGACAATTTTACAAGCATTGTACGCGCCATAGCGTGGGGTCGTTGTGTCAATGATTCTGTCAAGAAGTTCCTTCAGTTTCAACTGACTGTGAATATAACGGCGCTTGTTCTTACCTTGGTTTCTGCTGTTGTTAGCAACGAACATACATCGGCCCTGACCGCTGTTCAACTCTTGTGGGTGAACCTTATAATGGACACATTTGGCGCGTTAGCATTAGCTACAGATCCTCCTACGCCGGATGTACTTCGACGTGCTCCAGAGCCACGATCTGCACCCTTAGTGAACAGGTGTATGTGGAAAATGATATTTGGTCAATCATTATATCAGATTAGCGTGACTTTAGCCATGCTTTACACGAATGTATTACAACTAGCCGATGATGCGGCTACCCTACGGACTGTTGTTTTTACAACGTTTGTATTTTGCCAGATCTTTAACCAAGTCAAGTAAGTTATAGTTTGTCTCACAACAATAACAATCGTACTAATAAACTGTTTTTAGTTGTCGGCGAATTGATAACCAGCTGAATATTCTCAATAATATAAAGGAGAATGACTTTTTCATTGTGATTTTTGCGGCTAGTGTCTTTGGTCAAGTTCTCATTGTGGAATGTGGAGGCGCAGCATTCCAGACCACTTCTTTGAGTATCGCGTACTGGACATTTAGTATCGCAGTTGGATTCCTGTCTATCCCAATCGGCGCTATGATCCGAATGATTTCTAATGATTTTTCAGTGTAACACTGCTACCACTTAATTATCTCTCAATGTCTGGAATCCAGAGCAATAATGCAAAACCATAGCTGATATTGAAATGATCCGCTTTAGAAACAAAATCAGCACCAATAAAAAGTCAATAACTAAAGGGAGGCGGATTTCTCTTTTTGTTTTCAGGGTGCTTTCTCTAACCCTACGGAACCTTTTACCTTGTATGACTTAAATCAAAGCAAACAATAAGGAAACAAGAAGGAAAAAGAAAGAGACCAGCAAAAAGGAAAATGCCCAATTCCCAAGTTGGTCCTGATAAATTGGAAACTGAAAATACTTATTTGTAATTGGTGGATACAAATTCTCACAGCGAAAGCAAGAAAGTAAAATAAATCTCCGTGCGCATTCTGAGTGGTTGTTCCCTGCGGGTGTTGACGACATCATTATTTTTTCAATTTTTTGTGGTTTTTTTACGCTTCCCCCAGAGGCATTATCGTTCACCAGACATGTCTGTAGAACTTACTGATTTCGTCTTGCGTAATGGTGCTGGACGCGCTGGCAAGCCAGTCCGCATCAGAAGCAACTTCTTCGAAGTTACATCCTTCCCAACACAAAACATTCACCACTATGATGTTACCATTGACCCACCAGATGCTCCACCTGCTGTTTACCGCAAAGTGTGGAAGTCCTTTGAAGACACTGATGGTCAAGGTATTCTCACAAACCTTAAGACTGCCTATGATGGTCGCAAGAACGTCTTCTCCCCAAAAGCTTTGCCTCTTGGTGAAGAAAACGCCAAGGCCTTTGAAGTATGTTTCATATAACTCGCTTTGATTGGATAAGATCGTTTCTGATAAAAGAGTTCCCTTCGATCTCTATAGGTTACTCTTCAGGAGAATAACGGAACCAAGCGCACCGGCGGTATCTTCAAGATCCGTATTAAGAAGGCTGGTGAAATTAACATGGAAGAACTGCGCCGTTTCTTGAACGGTCAGAGTGCACTTACTCCTAACTGCTTGACCGGTAAGAATTCATAATGAAAATTTTTCTCGTTTTCCTATGAGCTGACTCATTTTATGCGGCAGCCATCATGGTCCTTGATGTCGTTATCCGTCATCTTCCCAGCATGATGTACTCTACTGTGGGCCGATCCTTCTTTACTTCCCACGACAAGCGCCCCCTGCCTAACGGTGCTGAAGTCTGGCAAGGTTACTACCAATCCGCCCGTCCCACTGCTGGTATGTAATCACAAGATCACGACGCGTCGCGCGTTGGACTGCTTTTAACATTCGTGTTACTCTAGGCAAGATGATGATCAACATCGACGTCTCCGCTACTGCCTTCTACGAGTCTGGTCCTCTTCCGGAGATGGTTGCTAAGATCTTGGGTCGTCGCTCCATTGACGAACTTCGTCGTGGAATCCAAGACAAGGAACGTGTCAAATTGGAAAAAGTCTTGAAATCTCTCAAGATCCAAGTCATCCATCGCGGTGAGGCTAAGCGTAAATACAAGATCACCAAGTTGACTCCCAGTCCCGCCGAGCGCACCACGTTCAAGGATGAAAGCGGTACCGAAATGACCGTTGCTGCCTACTTTGCTAAGCAGTACAACAAGCGTTTGGCTTATTCTTTCTTGCCCTGTGTTGTTGTAAAGCGCGACATCTTCTTGCCCATGGAAGTTTGTGAAGTCGTCGCTGGTCAGCGTCACATGAAAAAGCTCAACGAAAAGCAAACTGCGGAAATGATCAAGTTTACTTGCCAAAAGCCGCACATTCGTGCCAACAAGATTCGTGATGGTATGCAGCAATTGAACTACCGCAACAACCCATACCTCCAACAGTTTGGTATGTCCGTCAAGCCTGAGATGGCCATGATTCAAGCCCGTGTCTTGCCCACGCCTCAGATCTCGTACCATGCTTCTTCTCAGGAGGCTACCTTTGCTCCTCAGGGTGGTGCTTGGAACTTGCGTGGAAAGAAGGTCGCCCAAGGTGCTACTTTGGGCTCTTGGTGTGTCGTTAATTTCACCAACGGCCTTCCAGCTCAAGCCATTCAGCGATTCATTCGTGAACTTTGCCAGACGTTTATTGACACTGGTCTCGTAAGTCCCAGCTTTTCTTTTAAGATTACAGTTTACTTAATTCTCTTTATGTAGAACGTGGTGAACCGCCAACCCCCTATTATGAATGCTGATCCTCAGGGCAATGTTGACCGTACTTTGAAGGAAGCCTGGTTGAAGGCTGGTAACGCTGCCAAGGCCAACCCTCAGTTGATCTTGTGTATCCTTCCCAACACTGGCGTGCCATTGTACGCTGAAATTAAGCGTATCTCTGATACAGGCAAGTGAAATCCACACCTCTTTTCGTGTCAATGATTCTAAACTTTGATTATCAGTTATTGGTATTCCCACTCAGTGTGTCCAGAGCAAGCACATTGCTGATGCCAAGAAGCAATACTGTGCCAACGTGTGCTTAAAGGTCAACATGAAGTTGGGCGGTATGAACTTGTTCCTTTCGCCTCCTCAGATTCCTTTCATTTCTCAGCGCCCTACTATCATCATGGGTGCTGATGTTACGCACCCTGCACCAGGTATATAGGATTATGAAGATTCCTGAAATAGGCAACTGACGAGTTTTTCACACTAGGTGATATGAGCCGTCCTTCAGTGGCTGCTGTCACTGCCAGTATGGATGCTCGTGCCTCCAGATACGCTAGTGCCATTCGCGTGCAATCTAACCGCGCTGAAATGATTGCTGATCTTGCCAACATGACCAAGGAATTGCTTAAGAACTTCTATCAGTCCTGTGGTCAAAAGCCCGAGCGTATTCTTTTCTACCGTGATGGTGTTTCCGAGGGTCAGTTCAAGGCTGTCCTTGAGAATGAAATTGCTGCCTTGAAGAGTAAGTTGCAAAGCATGTTATCCAGGAATTGAAGCTAAATTTTATTGACAGACGCTTGTGCCTCTTTGGAGAAGACCTACAAACCTCAGATCACCTTCGTAGTTGTTCAGAAGCGCCATCACGCTCGCTTCTTCCCTATCGAAGCTCGTGATGCTGACCGCACTGGTAACTGCCAGCCCGGTACCGTAAGTGTGATTAGCCTTCAGGCTAACAAGAGATCTAATGATTAATGCTATGTATTAACAGGTTGTCGACACTGACATTGTCCATCCATTTGAGTTTGATTTCTATCTTCAATCTCACGCTGGTTTGCAGGGAACCTCCAGACCAACCCATTACCATGTGTTGTACGATGACAACAACTTCACTTCTGACAGTCTTCAAGAGTTGACTTACAGATTGTGTTACATCTACGGTCGTGCTACTCGTGCAGTCTCTTTGGTCCCTGCTGCTTACTATGCAGATTTGGTTGCCGCTCGTGCTCGCTTCCATCGCCGTGGTGAGAACTGGTCCGACACAGAAGCAACCAGCGAAAGCATGGATGCTGAGGCTCAAATGGCCAGCTTTGCCGTTGTAAAGCCTGAACTACAAAAAGGTTCGTATTGATCGGTTGGCTGATTTTCGTCATCGTTTCTGACTGTTTTTCTCTAGTGATGTACTTCATGTAGATGGAGAACTACTCTTATTCTTTTCCCCTCTTAACACATACATGATTAGTGATGAAAAACTCTCGCTTTCTTTGCATTCAAAATGAACGTTTTATTCGTTGTTTCAAACTAACTCTACTAAATGGTATTTGAATTTGCACATGAGATTATTTGCGTTTTGTAGTCTTTCTGTAAGTCTTTTTCCCTGACAATAAATCAACGTAATCTGGTTTGTCGTCCTCATTGCTGTTAACTATAGGCGTCTTCTTTGAAGCAGGTTCGTCTATAGCCATCGCAGTTGTTTTTGGAGTAGCCGTTTTGGTCGCTTGAGCTGTTGCGGTTTTCTTCTTTTGGGTTTTAGTCACTCCAGGAGCAGGGTCTACTAATTTTTTCAATGCGATTCCTTCCTTCTCTTTTCGTGATGGCCGTTTGTAAAATTTTGCACTCTTGCCCATGATGAAGAAGCGAAAACCAAGTGAAAATCGTGCTGGTGGCGTCTGCGGACAATTGAATTGCCCTTTTCAGACAGTAACCCGCAACAAAGTCACGGAAAGCTGCGAAAGTTGACAGGTTTTTGGAAAATGCTTGTGCGCGAGCGAATACTAGATCCTTCCATGGACGCAAAGTTTATTTGTGATGGCGTAATGCGTTGTCTGCTAAACAATAAAAACCATCCTATAAGCCTAGTTAGATAACCTGGCCATTTCAAGAGCAAGTTCTTTTACGACAACGTATCGGTTACAAAGGGACAAGCCAATCAACGATGATAGGGGAGCGTTCTTCAACAATACTGAAAACTTATGGCTATTGCTTATGTTGGCACATCATATACTTGTTTAATAGGCAATGTGTCATATTCAAAGATTGATTAATTTAAACGCGTCGATCGGAAGCGAAGAGGCGTCGGCTATGATTGTTTCACATGTAAAATGTGGCAGTTGCAGTTCAAAGCAGGAGGAAAATGATTTGCTTGAGATATCCTGATTAGTTAATACAGGAAATCATGAAAACTTTTTGACGCTTGAAGGTATGAGGCAAGCCAGCGCTTGACTGGTGGAACGCGACCCAAACACGGTCTGAGCATTCGTGAAGCTGAAGGGAGTAAATCTTATCCAATCAATCGTTGACTGTCAAATTTACGGGTGCAGAAAGATCCAGTGTGTTCCGTGACGGCGACGCAAAATTTTTTTTTATAACGTGGGATGACAATCCAATTGGATCTTCCCTCTTCCCGTTTACTTTTGTTATCAAACATGTCCTTCACGCTTGAGTCTGGCTTGGCCTTCAAGATCCTTAACGGTTTCTTCGAGAATGTGTCCTACGTCAAGGGGTATGTGGACAATAAAAGAAACAGATTTTTTTTGGTGGTTTACTAAATTTGTCCTTGTTTGTAGCAACGAAGCTTCTGAAGAAGACAAGGCTGTCTTCGCTGCTTTGCCCGAGGGCCCCAACGCTGATGCCTTCCCTCACTTGGCTAGATGGTACAAGCACATTGCCTCTGTCCAGGGCTTGACCGCTAAGTATGTACTTTTTTATAATCATATACAAGTGGATTTGTCTGACTGGATGTTTTAGGGCTGCCACTGAGAGCGCTCCTGCTGCTGAAGACGAAGACGACATTGACTTGTTTGGTTCTGATGACGAAGAAGTTGATGAGGAAGCTGAGAGAATCAAGGTATGATTTTTTGGATGTGCTTGACGTTGTTGTTTATTAATTGATGTTTCTACAGGCTCAGCGTCTTGCTGAATACAACGCTAAGAAGGCTGCCAAGCCCAAGCCTATTGCTAAGACCACCGTCACCCTTGAGGTCAAGCCCTGGGATGATGAGACCAACTTGGATGAGATGCTTGCCGCTGTCAAGAGCATTGAAATGGACGGTCTTTTGTGGGGTGGTCACCAGTTCGTTGCCATCGGTTTCGGTATCAAGAAGCTCCAGATCAACTGTGTTGTCGAAGACGACAAGGTAACTTAGATTAAACTAATTTTTTTGGTTGACCATATTAACTCTTCTTTAGGTTCTCTTGGATGACTTGACCGAGAAGATCACCGATTTCGAAGACTATGTCCAGTCTGTTGATGTTGCTGCTATGCAGAAGATCTAAATTCAGTGAAAATAAAACGAATAAACCCCTCGATTACCCCCCGCAACATGATTCAGAAATGGGCCGTCTTGGTAAAACGAATGGGTTTAAAATGTTATGCAAAGAAAAAAAAATGACGGGTCATCATCACATCCCTTGTGTTATGGCAGTTCAATGCCTTTGTTTTATTTTGTTCGGATTTTCGGTATGGCGTTAAAAAGAGTCGACACTATTTCACGATGCTGAGATCGTATGAAACAGCTAACAAGAGGCAAGCGTGCCACAGCTTCACTTATTATGCCCGTTGAGTTTGTGGCTCGGCATTGGCTTATTATATATTTCCAGGGCCATTCGCATCAATTTTCTTTCTTTTTGTTCTTCTAGTAATGGAGGACGACCGATCGATACAAGCGTTACAGATATCAGACCTTAATCAACGACGTGTTACACGGACGCCTGGTATTGTTTCGACACATGCATTTCTGAATAAAATTAGTGGCATTCAAGCTGACATTACGACCCTCTCCAACAAAATAAACCGACTACTAGACATCCAGACGGTTATATTGGAGTCTCAGCACGGAACAGAAGCTGACCACAAGATCGCGGCGCAGCGGCTCATGTCAGGTCTCTGTCTTACCATCAAAGCCATTCATTACACAATTCACGATGTAAAGCCTAGCAAAACAGACAGCGATGTATCCCTTCGCAAACTCGCATTTCAAGATACCGGCGTGTTGCTTCTAGATGTGATTGGTCGTCTACGCCTCCTGCTGGTGGGATTTAACCGTCATGATGCGCGCGTGGAGTCGCATTGTCCAGGCATGGCAAATGCAGAGTCTAGCGAAGTAGATCAAAACAACGCAGCACGATCTATGACGAGGACGGCAGGAGAATTGCTGGGTCTCTGTTACGAGATAGAACGCATGGTCGAGCTATCAAACCATACAATTCTAGAAATCGAGGCCGAAGAAGCAGCCTCCAAACCCGCGAAAGAGGCGCGAGTGAAACGATGGTGTCTTATGGGAATAATTACTTCGGTCATCATCATTATTCTCCTTGTTACGCTATTGGTATTGAATGCTCTCGGCGTTATCTAAGAACGCAGCATAATAAAAAGCTAATTCTAATGGATAAAATATGGTCGCTTAGACGACCATAGTAAACAAGCTGAAAGTGTCGATACTGTAGTATTTCTCTGTGCAACATGGTACTATGTGTCTGAGGCTTCCAGCGCCGCTGCCCAGCTTATCCCAGTAGCACCAGGAGCCAGTTTTTGTAAGGAAGCAATTGGACGAAATGCTATCCAGATTATTGCGAGTACTTAGGATTAGTAGGACGGAAACATAGCATAGATTCCAGTTTGTATAGTGCAGAATTAAAAAAGGAAACAAAGAAGGCCAATAGCTGGTAAAACGTAGCAACCGTTCTTGGCCATCGATTAGCAAAGCAGGACCCTATTGAGATTATTGTATATTCCTTTATAATGATTTAGACACACTTCCATATGATGATCTGCGGTCTTGTTGCAGAGAGAATTGAGAAAAAGCTTCTACGGAGAAATTGGACCTCTCAATTGCGGTAGGTTCGTGACTGGTACTGAGTATCCTACATTCGGAAATTGAAACAGCGAGAAGCACCAGAAGGATTCCCTTCCCTAGTTTAGGGTCATGCCTGCCCTACCAGCAACGAGTAATGCGTCTTCGGGCCAACTACTCTCGGCCAAGCCCGTTATATTATGGTTTCACGATCCTGGCACTATGTTCAACCATGATGCTGTGGTCAATCCCGACTACTTCCCTAATGTACAAGACGGTCAGGTCTTGCGCATCCATTATCCACGGGCAGCATCCCAGCAACAGCAACAGCAGCTACCAACAACCACTGAACGAGAGTCGTTTGTCGTAAAAGTAACGTGTGTTGACCGAGAAACGCTTGCACGGCAGCAGCAATTACAGGTTTGATCCCGAGAGATCTACCTGTTAAAAGCTAAAATGCAATATGATCCTAGATATCCATATCGAAAGACATTGCGGAACGCTTCAACCTTCGCTTTCGTCCTGAAGTTTATGTTGAGCTTGTGAGTGTTTCTTCTTGCTTCCTTGCCTTTTGGTGGCATGAGGGTCGAAATTAATCTTAATGAAATGTGATAAACTCAGATTGATCCAAGCGCAGTTGCTCTGGATCATGTCGAGCTATCGTTCAAGGACCAGTATCTCGGTAGAAGTGATATGTGGCGTTTACAGCAAAGTTTGAGTGGTACCTGTGTCTATGTAGAAAAGAAGATCCTCTTTGCTGGCGTTATCAAAGCAACAGTCAAAAAGTTGTGGACTGATGACAGAGAGGTGCGAGTTGAATAGCGTGAAAGAAATGGTCTGCTGAATAGATTGAGTACTATGTAGGTTACGTCAGGTTATATTAATGGCAGCACTCGTATGATATTTCGTTCCGGATCAGCAAAATATTTTGTATTTATCCAGATGTCGAGAGAAATGTGGGAATTTGATGAAGATGGCGAGCTGTACTTCGAAAAAGTTGTTAACAACTTTTTACCCAACCTTTTCAATCGATGGAAGGACCAAGGCACTAACCATGTCGTATCCATTGTTTTGTTCACCCGGGTGTTTTACGATGCGGATGAGCTTACGGATGAACTTATTAACGTGGGCGAGGACGGCCGCCGCTACAAGGACTTCTACAAAGTTATAGCCGACTGGGAAACGACGGATGACTGGATGTCTGTTATTGGTCCATTGAAAGAGGAACATCTCAAGTTTCAGCAAAGTGTGTTGATGCGGACAGAGCAAGACCGTAGTTTAGTCTGTGGTCAAATCGGAATGGCATACGAAGGCAACATCTTAGAAGCAATTAATCTGGCTCTCAACCCCTTTGACAAGCATTACGTTGATCGTGATTTGATGCGTACTGGTCTGTCCATCATTTTGGTCACTCCGGGAGCCGGCAAGTTCATGGTGAGCAAAAAACTTCTTCGTCTCACAAACGAGCGTATGACCGATAATGGCATTGCGATGGACCTTGTATGTCTTTCACCATTACCGCTGCATATTACACCTCTTTTGTACTACATGTCATCACCGCCACCTGAAGAATTGCATGACAATCTAACTACACCAAGACATCCAAAACAGATGATGCTGGGTAATTCACCTGATCTTAAGCCAGGTGGGGGGAACAACTACGTACCCGTAGGCGCCAAGGTGGCAGCAGGTTATTGGGATCCACTCTATCAAGACGATTCATCGGCCGCCACATATCAGTATTATTCTGTGCCTCATTGGATCGACTGCAATTTTTATCACCATGAAACAGGGAGATTTATCAAACAAGACAAATATAAGACACGGTGCAAAATGTATGAACTTCAAATGATGGGTCTTATGGAACATGATATCACTGGGATCTACATACCATATCTGGAAGATAGCCGGCAGGTTCCCGCCAGGACTGTCAAGCAGCAGCGGAGCAGCAGCAGCCTTAACGACAAACTTACAACAAAGAATGATGAATATGCACAACATCCTAATGGCAACGAAGAAACTTACCTCTCCAGATCGGCCAATTTCCCCTCTGCTAGACGGCCGTCTTTTTTTGCTGCTATAGAGAACCCTCCCACGAAGGTTTCAGCACTGTCATTGAACCATGAAAAGTACGACGGTCTTCTATTCAAAGATTCACTAGAACCCCGTTTTAACCGAAGGTCTTCAACGCAGACGTCAAAGATCAGTACAAATAACAAACCAGCATCTACGGGTATACAGCGAGCTTCATTAGATAGTCCGGAGCAGGAACAACCAAGACATGGAGGAAACAAATCGACAACGGTAAAAACCTATCATACAGATATGTTGTTTTTATTTATCTAGGAAATGTTTGCATGTAGACATGGCATCATGGTGATCACAGAAGGTTGACATCCATTATCTCGCAATCACAACAAGCGATGGGAAAAATAACATTTGAAAACAACGTCAAGAAAGATGATCATCTACCAAAGGCATCCGATATATTTAAGGGTTCACCCACCTACCCTAACCGTGACGATCGCTTTCGATCATCCAGACGTGGCACTGTGACGAGCACTGATGTGAAGTTTGCGGTGCACATCGCCCCAGACACCGGAAACACGACTGCCTGCGAGGATGATGATTCAGTAGTGGTGAGCTCCAGTACAGTTGAACCTGTTCCTATCAATAATAAAGGCCCGGGACGAATGGACAACCGGAAGCCACCTAATCATTCACCTCGACAAACCATTGTATCAGGGAGTTTACCATCAATACATAAACATTCGGGCAATAGTGATTTGGTGCGCACAAGCTTCGGTGCGACAGGGCCAGGAAACCGATCATCCCCATCTCATAACTTGGCTTCCCGCAGTTCTACCAAACATATGCTGATCAATCCATGCAACCCTCACGACCAT
Organism: Apophysomyces variabilis; assembly: GCA_002749535.1. Classification (NCBI taxonomy): domain Eukaryota; kingdom Fungi; phylum Mucoromycota; class Mucoromycetes; order Mucorales; family Mucoraceae; genus Apophysomyces; species Apophysomyces variabilis. The sequence continues at coordinate 177,587 of MZZL01000401.1, read as the reverse complement.
GCTACACTCTTCACATCGCATCTACGTCGATGGTTGCATGCGTTGCCCAAAGTTGAGCAGCGGGAGGTTCCAGTGGTGTACTGGAAATCATTGTCCACGCCTGCCTGTCTTCCGTTGACGACTGACTATTTCCCATCCAACGAGGAATTAAAGATGTTTTACAATCATTATATGTACACAGTTTCTGCTAGTGAAGATGCAAACCTTTATCAGGCTGGCGATCGCTCCCTCTCAGAGCATAAGAAAACGGCCAATTTACTAACAGAAATGCTGAGTCAGCGGCTTGCACAAGGCTTCCAAATCATAGTGGATATCACCAACAGTGCTAATTACCAGAAACCAAAGGTTACGGACGTCTCTAGTGGTCTTGGTTTAGGCAACAAGGATAGCACTCTCACAGGTAGTGGCAGTGCTGGTGGAATCGGCCCGCTGACCGGAACGGTTACTGCCACAACTACCCCAGTGCCAACCAGTAATATGGCTGGAACAGGAGCTGTAGGCGGTGGTACAAAGACAATTGGCGGTTTAGGTAGCCTCCAAGACGAGATGGATAAACTCAAATGGAAGCATATGGTCTGGTGGCTGTCAATGGGTCATCAAGTGCACCAGTTAACATTTGACTCGTCTGGACAAAATGTGGAGGTGCGACGATATGTTCGGATTATCGACTTCGATACGCAGAAGATAGGATATAAGTGTGCGATCTGGCCTAAACATTTGCCAAGTTACCGCCCAAAGAACGTCCTGTTTAGTTATCCTAGCCTACTGTATGCCTGGAATTACTTGGATCATCTTGTTGCTGGCCATCAAGAGGAGCTAACAGATAATCTTCGTTTCTGGCGTTCACGGTTTATTCTTGTTCCGAGAGAACACCTCCCATCGAATATACCCATGCCTGCTTCTCATGAGCACTTGGATGAAGAAGAAAAACGATTAGCTCTCTTCGACACTTGGCTTCAAAATATCCGCAAATCCAAATGGCTATCACCGCAAGAACATGATGAGATGCAAAACCGCCGGAAAAAAGAGCTAGTTACTTCCGATTTTGGCGTTAAGTTTACGACCATGGATCCATCCGGTTATCTTGTGAACGAAGTATCTAAGCTTGCGCATGGTGAGCGACTAGTCAGCCAACACAGTAGCAGCCTTCTACTGAGCATCGGTAATCTGGGCCCTATGGCGTTGTCGCGTGATAGTAAATCCAAGGATATCGCGCTTGCAATGCGAGACGTTAAAAACGGTGTGAAAATTCAGGATCGCCGATGGCATTTCAAGATCTTTCGGAATGCATTTATCGGCAATGAGTTTGTAGACTGGCTTATTAGTCAGTTTGATGATATTAACACGCGAGAAGAAGCTGTCGCGTTCGGCAACGCGCTGATGGCGCGAAAACCACCTCTCTTTGTTTCATCAACGGGAAGACATGGATTTTTGGATGGTCACTATTTCTATAAGCTCCACGATGAATTTATACCTGGCCAGCACAAAGCTTGGTTTATGAACAATTCTGGCACTTCGCGCAAACAGAGTGCCAATAGTACGGCTACTGGATCGCCTGGTGTCAATGGGAAGGATAAAGATGGTAGTATTAGTGGGAACGGTACGGCAACGGCAACCACAGCGTCATCCGGTATTTTGTCCGCTGCAGATACCCCGAGCGGCCGAGCGATAGAAACGGTTGAATTTCCTATGTCAAAGTCGATGATTATTGATGTCGATCCGTACAAAAAGAGCGACCGTCGGGAGACAGCCATTCTTCATTATGATACCCTTCACAATCCGAAGAATTCTTACCATTTCCAGGTCAATTGGCTTGGGTGCACGGCCCAACTGGTGCAGGAATTACTGCAGAACTGGAGTCGTCAGGCTGAGCGCTGCGGTCTGAAACTCGTCGAGGGATCAGTGGAGCAAGCGTATGAAGGTTCAGAGAATAATAATCCTTTCCAATGTCCTGTGCCGATTGAACTGGCCTTGTCGCCACCACCTGTAACCGATTTACGTGTGAGGTACGACGTACCTGAACAGTTCTATGAGATCGCCTTGGTCCGTCATTTAGGATTTGTTCTCGATGTGGAGGCGGATTCCAACTTTGAGCGAGCCAGAGCTGAGGGGGTTGAGGTTACGTATTCCTATATCAAAGAACCATACAAGTACGATCAATATATCCATCGTTCGGGGGTAGCCTTTGTTCAGATTCGATCAGAAGGCAAAGGCTTCTTCTGGGTCAACAATCGATTATACACGAGTCATACGCCAGCCTTGGTGGCGCGGCGCCGCACGGCTGAATCCAGCACGTTGATGCACCCTGAATTTCTGCGGGCCAAATTTCAAGAATACTGTGGCAATGCAGTATGGTTGGCCGAGTTCTGGGAGACCACGCGATCTCATTTACTGTATCCTGGAGGCGATGATCCCCGGCAAGAAGCGGTAGGATCCTGGGTGTTAGAAAATACTCGATCGATCGAAGATTTAGTGGATACGGAAGATCATCCACAACAACAAACACCTCTAGCGACACCTCTTCCTGCTGAAGACCCTTCATCCAATGATAAACCAGCTGCTACAGCCACCACAACTAATCCTGTTACACCACCACCCTCTTCGTCCTCTTCTTCATCGTTACCAAATAACAATATTAGCACTACACCTCAGCACTTTATGCATGGAGCTAATAATGCGCCGTAGTATAGATTAAAAAGGAAAAATAAAAAAAAGTTTAATGGATTTGCGAAATAAAAAAGAAAGGAAAAGAAATTAAAGAAAAAAAGTTCCCTATGGGTATGAAAAAAAAAAGAAGGAAGAAGAAAGGGTATACAAAAAAAAGGGAATTGGAAGAAAAGGGGAAACGAAGTGAGAAAGGTTTGTCTATAACGTGAAGAAGAGAAGGAAGAAAAAAAGAAAGAAGCAAAAAAGAAAAAAAGGAAATAGAAGTTAAATACCAAGGCCATTGGAGAGATGACCTAGAAAGAAAAAAAAAAGGTTTGCTATGTAGAGAGAGAGAGGAAGATTGGTTGATTTGTTTGACACAATGGAAAAAGAAAATGCCGAAAAGAAATAAAAAAAGAGAAAAGAAAAATGCAAACAAATAAAGTAAATAAAAGAGGGCTTTGTTGGGGTGTGAGGGTTGTGCAAAAAGAAGGAAATGAAGAGTGAAAGCGCTGCTCTTTTGCTTGGTGTTCTTGGTTTTCGGGGTTTTTTTTTACACGCACGTTTTACATGTTGCCCATGGAATACATATTTTCCAGAGCTTGTTTTTGCAGCACACTCTCCTGGAACCTAAGAAATAGAAATGAGTAATTTAAGTCATGGATTGGCAATAGAATCTATCTAGGACTTGAGTTATTAACATACTTGCGGAGTTGTTCATTTTCATGAACTAGACGTTGTAGTTCGGTCATGATGGTATATTGAGTATCTTTCAAATGTTGGATGTGCTGCACAGCTGTGATTCAAAAAGAAATAAGGGGGGAACAGACAGATGGGTGGGGAGAGATTGTGAGAGAGAGAGAGAGAGAGAGAGAGAGACAGAGAGATAAAGAGACAGAAAGGGAAGGGGAGGGGGTTGGTTAACTATACATGATAACACAAAAAGGGAAAAGACTTACTGCGATGTAACAGGGCCACTTTGCTCATCTTTTTGTTTAAGCAGGTCGGTAATTCATTGCGCAAATCTTCAAAGCCATCTTTAATTTGAGCTCGGCGTTTCTGCTCAGACTGGATATGAATCTGGCGCCGCATTTCGGCGGACGAGAGTCCTTTCCTAAAATAAAATCATCAGATTTTCCCAGAAGAGGAGGAGAAAAAGAGAGCCAGAAAAGAAAGATAGGGGAGAGGGAGAGAGAGAGAGACAGAGACAGAGAGAGGAAGATAGGACTTACATGGACTCATCAACGGTTCCTTCACCATCCTCAGATTCCTCTGCGCATTGTTGTTCTTGTTCCTCTTTCTTATCCTCTTGCATAGTTCGTCGTTGTTTCTTACGGTTGGGCCCGGTCGATTGTTCATAAGATTCTTTGGAGTATTGTAAGAACTCAGGATAGAATGACTCGGGTAGGGACGAAGCCTTGGCAATGGTCTCTGTCAGATATTCGACAGAGGATGAGGACATGGTCGAGGCTGTTGTTGTAGAGGAGGATGAGGCCACGAGCATAGGTGGCTCGGGTGGCATTATGGTAGCTGGCTCACATGTTGTTCTGTCACTCGTACTTGTCTGTGGTGGTGGGGTGGATGAGGGCGACATGAAGCCATTGTTGGTTGTATTGGCTGTGGTTGACTGTGCAAAGGAGCGTGCCATGTTTGGGTCGTAAAAGTACCCATTAGCCGCTGCGGCCGAAGATGGTGATGCCTGATGATGAGGATGATGCATGGGAGACATGTAGAAAGGCGAACCTACATATATAGATATATGGTTTGGTTATGTCTGTCCTGGTTTTTTCTTTCTGTTAGCTAGGATGTGAATTGTTTACCGGAATACATCATTGGTTGATCAGTCAGTTCCAATTTGGGTGTCGAGTTGGTTGTGAATGGAGCAGCAGAAGAAGAAGCAGACGAGGTATTCATATAATCCGAGGACAAAGGAAGTTTACTCATTCTCTCTTTTGAAGGGGGGAATGAATCAAAGGGTCGCAAAAGAAGAAGAGAATAAACCGATGAAAAGAGAAGAAAAGAAGAGAAGCGAAGAAAAGGGGTAATGAAAAGAAAGGCGAAAAGAAAGTTTAAAAAAAGCGAAAAAAAAACAAGGGGTATGTGTGTGTGTGAGAGAGAGAGAGAGAGAGAGAGAGAGAGAGAGAGA
>MZZL01000401.1:33471-171638 GCA_002749535.1 Apophysomyces variabilis | reverse complement strand
TATGTGTGTGTGTGAGAGAGAGAGAGAGAGAGAGAGAGAGAGAGAGAGAGAAAGAGTATAAGAGAGACAGAGAGAGAGAGAGGTGTGTGTGTGGAAATGGAGTGTATGTGTTGAAGGAGTGTAAAGTAAGGATTGACAAGAAAGGGAGATTCTTTTTCAAATCGTCGGATTACAAAGGGGTCATATAAAGGCTTCACCTAAAAAAAAAAGACAGTATCGCTCTTTTATGAGCATGATCTATGTTCTAGATATCCAATCGATAAACCCGAATACTTTCCCACTTGGTATTGAATTTTTTAGTGCCCTCTCTCAATGTGTTACAGTCCCCGTCGTATCACATAATCTCATCTCAACTCACCTCACCTCCTACTGTAGAGACACGTATAGATTCCCTTCCCCCCTTATTATTTTACATAATACAAAACATCGCAAATACACAACTTGGGCTTCCTTATTCATGCCTTATCTCTCCCATCCTTTGCATACATAGAGCAAGTCATCAGAACAGAAAAAAAGTAAAATAAAGAAGTGACAATCAATACCTATTTTCAAGTCATGGTGAGAAAAAAAAAAGAAGACAACACATGGCTTTTTTCTTTCTCTCTCTTTTCTCTGTTTCTCACTCACTCTCTCTTTCCCGGTTATTAGCTCCGTCTGTTCCACCCAACTTATAGAGCACGATGTCCCCAAGCGGAAAGAAAGACGGATATGGACAACAGCTGGTGCTCTTTACTTTTTTCTATTTTTTCTTTTTTGGCTCCCGACAGACAATGGCCTTTGTTTGAATAGAATGTGTTTATGTGCGCTTGAGCCATGCCGCGGCCGGGCCATCTTGATTTATGAATCTGGTCAGGGTAGTGCTACGCTCACGATCAATGTGGGGTTACGTTTTATTTATTGAATGCATTGTTTAGTAGGCAGGGTGCTACGTGCGTTGCACGAAACATATTGCTTGCTTCCACGTGGTGATTCAAACAACGGTCAATAAAAAGAGAGAGCTCTCTGGCCATCGCTTCGCCGCATTGCTGCATAACCAATCCTTATTCGTACTTATCCACGTAACTCTCCTTCTCCCTCTCTCTGTCTCTGTCTCTGTCTTTTTTTTTTTTTTACATTTTTGTCTTGTAAGAAAGNACGATCTCCCTCTCTCTGTCTCTGTCTCTGTCTTTTTTTTTTTTTTACATTTTTGTCTTGTAAGAAAGTTATACTACAGAGTTTAAATCACTCTCATGCACCAATCATGTATGAAAAGACGGTCGTAACTTTTCATTCCAGACGGATAATGAAAATTTGTTTTACCCTAGCTTCATGATTGCTTCACTCTTACAGATGGCTAAAAAGCTGAACAAGATCATAATATGACTGTTTTTATTACTTCAATCTATCATGGACGGGGAAAAGTTTAGTCCGTCAACATAAAGAATACAAAAGTTATTTTCAGATCGGCTCATCTTTTAGTTAGCGATTTCTCCTCATCTCCTACATGACTTTTGCGGTTGGTGTTACCTGCAGGAAAGCATTAGTACGCAACTTGCTGCAACATGCTCCGACCAACATCTTGACCACCAGCAATGTTGTCTTGTGCAACATAAAGTGTTATTCGATCCGATCTCATCCTACTTAGGATAAGTCTGATCTTCATGTCGGAAGATGCAAATTCGCTCTTAGAAAACAAAAGGAAAAGAAAATACACATCATTCTATTCCTAAGTGATATAGAAGAACACATCTCGCCCAAGTAATCTTGCTCCTTGCAGTGCATGCAACCGTTTACTGGACCAGGCATAAAATCATGTCCATGGTCAGTAAATGACAGGTGCCTTTTGTTATAGTCTTGTTTACCGCAGCAGGGCTCCCGCACGGTTGTAAAGGAAAGGTATATCACTGACAAAAAGCCTGAAAACCATACATATAATCCAACACTTTTTGCTTATCGACTGCCACATCTCCAACGTCATGAGCATTGGAATAGAGTATACGCAGACTAAAAGATACAGAAAGAAAATAGAAGTGATGGTGCACGATCCATTACAACTCTATGTTTTGCCGGGCATATCTCGAATTAGAAAAGTGATCTGCTTGCTTTAACAATCAAGCATAATTGAAAATAAAAAATCATGACTCCGAATTATTCTCTCTAAGTAACGGCAATACTTTTCTTATAGAAGCAAACACTTATTGACGAAGATATAAACATGTTATAAAAAGCAACGCATGTAAACACAGTTAAGCACCGCACAAAGCTTGATTTCTCGAGGAGATGCAACCATATCAAGCTGATTACAGTCATTTGACGTTTCTACTCAAAAATCAGCTTTTTAGCAGACGTATTCCATAATGAACATGATATCCTTGCCTTTTCCTACAGTTAACGAGTCGATATTCAAGTGGTACAGTAGAATGCAAAAGGCAGTAAGTGGATTTGCTAAGGTTACTGCGTGGGAGTAACAACTGTCGGTGTAAATAACCAAGCCTAGTGATTCGAACATCCATACTTTTCGCCAGCTGATCATGTGTCTCATGAGATGCCAAACAGACCATTATTTGTTACGAAAATTAGGTTGTTCTTAATGCCACAAAGAAAGAAACAAAGCATGAAGCCGCGAAAGGCAGATAACGAAACAGAGCAGCAGTTTACAGATTTTCAGTAACTGTGGCTGACTTGAATCTTTGAAAGGGGATTTTTTGTTCGCATAGCTTATTGACCTCAATTCTGGTAGCCTTGAAAGTTAATACAGTGCAAAAAGAAAAAAGGAAAACACGCACGAGGTCGGAGAGGCTGGAATATCCATACCGATGCGGACATATTGCAACAAAGCAAGCACAGCCTTGCTTTATAATCGAGACAGTATGGCCGTATCAAACAACGATTCCATATTCCCATGCGTGGGAAGCATAGAAGCAATCTGTGAACGGGAGCATACATTTGCGTTCCATAGCAGTTGGCTAGTACGCGGTTTACAGAATAGTAGCATGTTACACATTATGCCAACGTATGCTTGACCTGTCTTCTTAGGCGGGGTTGACGTCTTCAGACGGAAAATCGGTCTAACTTCCTTTATTCATGAACTGTTTCTTAATAGAATGATTCGAGCTTTTTGGTGGCTAGCACATCAAATTCGGTTATTGGCGGCAATGCTCTTCGCGCAGTAATACTATTCTTTCCGCTTAAGGAAATCGCCAAACGTGAAAAAACTGAGATATTAACCAAAGATCGGCTTATCTTTTCCTAAACTGCCCAACTATCAAAGATATCCTACACTCGATGTTGCTAGATTTTAAGTCGTTGCAAGTCATTGACACCCCAAGAAGCTAGCAAGCTGCAAGCAGTTCCGTGTATTGGTTACAGATCAACATGGATATTTCCACATAGCATATAAGCATAAGCTTCTCCAAGTTGTCGGCTATGTTCTCCTATATGTATTTTTCCAACTTACTATTAACGCTTTTGGGATAGAGACGCGTGCTACTTTTGCAAACGGCTGCGTGCTTACGTATTCTCTGTGTGGACTCCTGAGCTGGTCGTACACATTGACAGGTTGCTTTATTGAATCCCACAAAGTTTATATCTAAATGCAGTTGGTGGTGATAAGTAGGTATATACTTACTTGTATCGCACTACAATTATCTGATCCCTCCAAAGTTTCTGATGACCGATATGGGTTTTATGAACTTAACACTACAGTAATGCAATGCTCATCGACAAGATGCAATACACGATCACAAACAATTATGTTTGCGCGTAAAAGAAAGATGTCACGAAAGAGATAAACCTTGTTGACTGATTCAATTGGTGGACCATAAGCGGTGGGATATAGCACCAGGCTGTCGTCTGTAGCATCGAGATGCCTAAATACAATAGAATACCTATTGTTACGATACCACAACTGGAAACATTTTGTTAAAGAGAAATCTTCGATTGCGTGCTCTATGATAATAAAATAATTTTATTTCATTGCTCGGTCTATTGGGGATTTTTCTTTTGTCTCTGTACGCTTTAATTAGGAAAATGGCAAAACGTTATTTTAAGGGAGGTTGTAAATGTTGGATGACACCTGGAAAAATGTAGCGAAAACAGTTCCAGATTTCGGACACTGCGTTGCATGTCAGCTCCCTTGTTCCTGGTGCGCGATCACAAAACGGGCATCTCGGTATCATTTTTTCCTCCATAATCCCCTTAATTTCGGTGACACATTATATCCGAACGTTTCAACCTCTTCCAATGCAAGATGGAAACGTGGGTCTCTTTCTTGCGCTAGCTTTTTAAGCAGAATAGCATATGTCGTCTCAGGCGGAATGACACCGTAGCTCTTCATTTCCTCCAGATACGTAAATGCATTTTCGTAGTTCTTCTGCGTGCAAGCGAGCGCAATCATCCTGCTGTAGGTCTCCACATTGGGTGCCACATCAGCTTTCTTCATCTCTTGAATAACAACATCGCCCATTCCCTGCATTGCTGTTTCGACACACACTTCCAGAACAGCATTGTAGGTATCTACGTCAGGCTTGACGCCCAAATTTGCTGCTTCGCGATATGTTGCTACCGTACGATGAACATCACCAGCTTGTGCACATGCCTTCACTACCACATTGAAAGCTGTAATGTCCACAGCCTTGCCTTCTTGTTTGAGCTCCTCAAGCAAAAAGTAGGCCTTGTCAATTGCCTTCATATTCTTAGACAGCTTCTCCTGGATGGGTAGAGTGGACCGCATGTCCAAGGCAATGCCAGACACGCGCATGATATCTAGTACGTTAAACGCGCTTTTCAGGTCGTTTTTAGAGAGGAAAGCTTCCATCAAGGGCGTAAAATAGTGTTCTTTGTAAGGATATCCGCTCGTGCTCAATTTTCGAATGACGTCCGTGACCAATTTGGTATCACCCGCTTTTGCAGCTACACGCAACACTTCCAGACATGCACCCTCATCAGGACGAATATTATACTTCTCCACGGTCGCATTCCAACAGTACTCGGTCGCTTTATACTAACCCATGAAAACCTTTTCAGTTAGATTCAATTCAAGCATTTTTTCTTTGTACCTAAAGCGTACCTGATCATTCAGTGCCGCTGCACGCATCACATCCATATAGATATTCGGTTGCGATTCCACAAGCAAATTAGCGTCTTCAGCTTCCTTTAAGAGTTTGTATGCAGTGGTAGCATCAGACAACTTGAGACAACACGCAATAACTGTGCCATACGATGCGATGTTGGGTCCCAAATCCTTTTCCTTCATCAATTCTAATGTTTCTATCGCTTGTTCCAATTGATCGTTATTACAGAGGCATCGTAAAATTTGCTGGTATGTCGACGCCGACGGTTCTACATTATTCTTCTCCATGGAATCGATAACTCTTCGCATCATTCGAAATTCACCTCGTTGAGCCACTGACTGGAGCATCTGTTAAATAAAGCAAGCTTATGCATGTAGTGCCCGTTTACCTCGGCAATGATGTTGTATGTGTCCAGGGACGGTTTAATGCCATCCTTTTCCATCTTGTCCATAGTCTTCAGCAAGGCATTGTAATCTCGGACCTTAGCATAGGCTGATATAACACCGTTATACGTGTTTATATCAAACTTAAGACCTTTGCTCTCGATTTCTTTGACGATATCCTTCACGTCGTCCAAAATACGTCTTGCGTTGCCGCCACGCTGACGAAGTTTTTGAGCTAGCCTTTGGTTAAAGGTGGCCAAAGGGTTGATGGGATGACTGAAAGTAATGAAGTTGGTTTTCTCGCTTTCAGTAGTAGGGGCAGCGGCCGAGGTGTAGTTGGAACGAGCAAGCACTATACAACAAGTTTAGAAGTCTTCATAAAGCAAGTCACTAACCATGGCTCCTTTCTTACCTGCTCCATGAGACTTGACAAGCTTGCGATGGACCGCATTGGTCAGGGTAGAGCGCTGCAACCTAACAATTGGCACCCTTTGCATGTTGGACGACTTTTTGCTATCCCGTAAAAAGTAACAACCAAGGGTGGCGGTTCCAAACTAATTTTTTTTTCCTCTGACAGAGCAGCTCCGGGGCCAGAAAAGCAATTGCCCCTTCGGACAACCATAACAAAGTCACAAAGACCCGCTCTTGGCCTGCTTTTTATTGCATGTCACATCGGAACTCTAAGGCGCACCACAACCAAGTGTACCTACGCATTGTATGATAATTGCAGTTGTTCCTAAAGTCGAAACTGTTTATTTAATTTATGATTCGCTTTTTAGCGCAGACACGTTCTTTTTGCCCTGAATCAGGATATAGTTTGAAATAACGTAACGTGTCGTTCAAATACTACTATGTACTCAGTAGCACGTACGGACAACCCCTAATAAGCTTAGTAAATCCTATTTAACAGCAGTAGCTCAAGCTACATGCTATATCGGCAGCCAATGAAACCATGTTTATTGAACAGTTTCTGAACGAATCTGCGTCCAAGGAAGGCATGGATCGAAAGCTGAGTTTCAACAATTCCAGGGAACAAACATTTGCAGCTGACCTTGGTCTTTGACCTGGCGCTTGGGTTCTTCCATTTTGCACGTTTGTCTAGGTGGGAGATAAGTGGAAGAGAGTGTCACTCTCTTAAGAAACAATGGCATCAAAAAAGACAGAGATCTCTTCACAATGCTCTGAGATTTCTGATCCGCTTGTCTCATCTGATCCCAAACATGAAGCTGATACTGTGAAGGCAACCAATGCTACCAAGACCAGCAAGCAGCCTTCTGAAGTACTGGCGGAAAAATCATCCACATCAAGATCTAGAAGTTCTGTTTCTCCGGCGGAGAAACTTGCAAGGCTTCAAGAGCAAAAAGCACGCTTGGCAAGAAAGCTAATCAAGTGGGAGAAAACATTTAGGGATACTCATAAACGTGATCGAACTATGGATGACCTCAAAAAGTTCCCAGAGATCGGTAAGGGACATTAGACAATATACACACTTTACGTTTATCTTTGATATTATAGAACAATTGTACAAAGACTACAAAGGACTTAAAGCCTATTTGGAGAGGAAAACAGGAAGGCAATCTTCAAGTTCCTTGAAACAGGCTAGTTCGCAGGCTGAGCCTGAGCCGACACGTATACATGCTAGCGAGCCTGTGTCTAGCTCTCAGCCGATCATGCATTCTTCTGACGACTTTAACAACACCAATACCGACGCCGTTTCCAACACTGCCACTGACCTTATCCATACACCATCACCTACGTCAGCGCCACCAGAGGATAATGCTACAGACGATAAGAAATTGATCGAGCCTACGAAAAGCGAAAGGAAGGCCTCGAATACTCAGCCTAAGCCCTCTCTAATTACCAAGTCCCTCTCATACCACGCCGGTGTAACCGAACAGGATGCGTTCTGGAATGACGTGCCAAAGGAAGAAAAGGTTACGTCTTCTCAACCCATCACTATGTCAGAAGAAGAGGCTTTCTGGCTTGAACCACGCAAAACGAGCCGAAAAACGACCCCTCTATGGCCCATATCGAACCCTTTCTCTCGTACTGCGAAAAGACGAAACAGTGAAACGGACGTCGATCACGACATTCCTTCACGGTTACTCAAATCCAGAAAGAACCTTATTGAAAAGCAAGAGACTGCCGAAGAGAAAATTGAGGTATCAAAAACAGATTTCTCCCTATCTGATGACAAGGAAAATATCGACCCAAACACCAAACAATCATCATCACCAAAGTCATTTGAAGATCCATTTGCTGATTTCCCGCTTGGCAAAGATATCGTTGTTCTTCCCCACTATCGCGCACCTGTACGTTCTCCCATCGGAAATCAACCTTCTTCCGATGAACACAGCCCTCGTTTATCCTACCACTTCCTCAGAGCGACTGTTGTGCGTCCTTATTTCGTAAATCCAAAGGTACTTGCTCAAGCAAAGAAGGAATTGGAGGCTGGTACATACGGGCAAATTCGAAAGCCTGAGATCCAGGATGCCTTGGTGGATGAAGACATCAAACAGTTCCGAAAGGATAATTATGTATCAGACGATCTCATCTGGGAACTGTAACAATAGCATGGATCATTATGTTAATACTGTTGTTCGACAACACACCCAAGTATAAAACTATTCATTACATAGTAACGCATTTGTTCAATATCTGAAGTCTCGAAATCTGAATTCCCAATTTTCGCATCAATATGCAGTCAAGCAAGGAAAAAGTGAAATTTTAAGCATAAGCATTAATTGTACCATAATCCAACTTCGCTTTTTTCCAAAAGGAAAGAAGCTATATTACGTTGTTTCCGTTTTAAAATGGTGCTACAGGCAAGCAAAGAAAGGAAGACCATTAATAATGATTGACACTACGTCAATCAAGTTACAGTGATTCCTATCTAATCGGAAACGGAAGAAATGGTAGCTTGTAACGAACCATCTTCATCTTCTCAAATTTCTTCATCCATTTTGGATACCTCTACCACAGCAATTCACACGCTACTGTGCTGTCGTTGGTCAATGCCTATGCTGATCAATGGAGTGTGGCGTGTGCATTTGATGCTATTTTCAGCATTAAGGACGACACAGAAGCCATACTCCAAAAACTCCGCCATCGTCCTGTTTTCTTTGGCCGACGTAAAGTGTCTGGTACTACTCTTGCGGCGACAAATGGACAATACCGCTTTACCCGTCAGTGTGAGACAGCGTATAGCAGCCATTGATCAGTCAGTGCGTAACGACGATAGCGATCTTCAGTAAGGGCATGCATAGTAGTTTATAAGCATCGCCGTTTACCAAGCTGACTTTAGACAAGGTTCGTCCGGAGATGCCCAGGAATCGAAAGGTGGGTAGCATGGTTCATTCACGCAATACAAACACAAGCCTGCAGTGGATTACTCCCTAGGTGGAGAGGCAGGAGTGCAGACGTTTCCGCGCTTAGTGATAACGTCGGCAGCTCGCGTTCCAGTTGCTAAACAAAAGACACTCCCTTCTGATTATGGTAAGGTTCGGATCTATGGGAAGGCCCGCAGAGTAGAGAGACCAGAGGAGAGGTGGTCATCTTCTGCTACCAGCAGTATGCATAGGATACATAAACTGGATACAGTTTCGGGCACGCCCATGCTTCGTTATGGATACAATTCAGGAAATCATATCGGCTCGTTTGCCGCTCCCTCTTCTCGAGGCATAGCAGATACTGGAAAATCGCAAACTGCCGCAGGAGATAGCGCGTACAAACGAAGTTATGCTTATGCAAGGCGCCCATCTACTTGCTCTACAGCGACATTTGATAGTTCCTCAGGAATGTCTACATCTGAAGACAACGCTATCTTGGAACTGCACGGGCGATATCTTCAGTTGCAATTCTTGTCAAGGAAAACAAAAAAGGAGTCTGCTAAAAATACCCAGTCTACACAAGTATGTTGTTGGGAGAATTAAAAAAAAAAGGTGACATGTGTACCAAAGCCCAGAAACTGTACAGGGCCTGCTTTGGTTAGATCATCTCCAGACGAAACAGAAAGAGGAGAAGAATGAAACATCACATGCTTACCAAGGCCAAGATTATCAGGTGGATTACAACACCAAATCTGATAGAAATCTTACCGATAGCAAACAGTCGGAAGCCGTTTCTAAAATCGAAAAAGAGTGGCAAGCACTCTCTAATGAAGTGGAGGATTTGGAAAAGTTCATAGAAAGTAGCGACTATCCAGGGATATCACTTTGTAAGTATATAGCATATGAATACACGGCCGCAACTTTTCGACAGATAGGCGTATTAGTGCAATTAGCAGTTCTTTATCTGCTATCAGTGGAAAGTTGGAAGAAAATCCAGAAGTAAGTAAAGATGCCTAGGATATCAATTATTTTTTAATTCCTGTTTAGTTTTCTTCAACCATTGACAAAAACATTCTAATCAGGTGCCAACAGTTGATGGAGGAAATGGTTACAGCCGAAATGGAACTACGGAATATGTTACTTATTTTAAACAATGACGGGAATCAGACATGAGATGATACACGGAGTTGTTCTATCTATCTCATCCGTTTCGGGAACTATGACGGGATGGCTGGAGCAAACAAAGTTCGCCTGCGCCGAATGGAAAGATCATCGTCATTCTTGTTACTATTTATTTTCAAACGGATAAAGGGTAAAACAAAAATGATAATCAAAGTGTAGTAAAAGAATAACAAAACAAAACAAACAATAGCGATTGTTGGCAATCCAAACTAAAGAAGTGCTTCTATGTATGAAAGAGAGAGTGTCATGCCGTAGCACTTATTTATGAAGGTAACGTTCTATAGAAGCAATGATCGGACTTGTGTTGTGAATGCTTTTTAAGAGGAAATATTTTCAACGCTTAAATCTATTGGATACTATGAGTATGACCTGAGCAAGTTTCGAAATTGGCGTACTTTTACACTTTTTCCCTAAAACATCAGGCGCATTGTTCACTAATCAGAAAGTCCGTAAACTTTGGCACTGGTTGAAGAACGCCATGTTCAAGTGTCAACTCGGGAGTTACTCAAGCGTAAGATCTTTGGAACGAGACCTGCTTGTTGTGGTTCCCATGGTTACAATTATCAGGTTTGCATGGTAATTTGTTGTCTTTCAAACCAACTTTGTCGGAACGCTTTTACAAGCGGGCGTGATCCTATTGACATTGGTAACATTTGCATTTTTCGATGTAGATCTAATTCGATTTCTAATCGAAGGCAAGTTGTCTCGCTTTGATCTGAAAATAGGAGGGTATGACCTGTGATGATTGGACCATGCGGTTAATATTCTAGGAACTGGTGTAAATGTAACTGATTATCAAATTTATGACTAAATTATGAATGTTTTGCTTTGGGATCACAAAGTTTGAGGATTAAGTGTGTCAGGCAATACAGATATTTGTTTGGTGGCACCGTCAGCTGGCAAACAAGGATGAATTTCGCCAGGTGTATACGATCGCTCGACGGATGACCTGCCGATCGATGAATTATTTTTACACTTAAGGTTCGACTCCCGTCCAAAGCAGATCAAAAATTGCACATTCGGACACTGAATTGGAGCTGTGCCTTACGGCAGATTAAAGATTTGGTACAACCATGCTATGACGTGAGATAGATCATTTTTATTCTGACGATGCCCATGTACACAGTTGAGATGAAAGTTTAAATGATACTGGTATTTATAAAAATAGATAAATGGATAAAGAAAAGGAGGGATATATGTAAAATAGATAAGGGAATGGAGGAAAATGTATAGACAACGAAGTTTTTTCTTTCTTTGTTTCATTTTTTTTAGACGGCAGCACTGCTGCAGCCTTTGTCCACTCGAAGATGGCGATTGAGGGCGTCTTGACGAGCAAATGGTTTTTGACAATGAGGACATGCGTAGGGCTTGACACCCCAATGTAATTTCTCATGTCTGTTTCGGTCATGTTGACGTGCAAAACGTCTACCGCAATGCGTGCAGGCATAGGGTCTTTCAGAGGTATGGGTTCGCATGTGGGAGGTAAGGTTATATTGGCGAGTGAACGATTTTCCGCATCCTGGGTGTTGGCAATGGAAGACAGAGGGACTTGTGCGAGACGCGCGGCGTTCACTACTGTGGCGGCGAGGGGATTTTGGCGCCGAGTCGTACTTGGTGGGTTTGGGGGGTTCAGACACCCGACGAGGCCTGCCTCGTGATGTTGGAGCTTCCAGGCCAGCTGGCTCATTGAATTGGGGTTCAGGAGAGGGCACAAAGACGGAGGCGATGTCTGTTGTAAGGTCTGGCGATGAGATGGGGGAGGCACCACCTAACGGTGTCCAGCTCAGCCAGTCGGTGGTGTTATTCTGTGGTTGGAGAAGGGAGTCCAGGAGGAGGGATTGCTCCAGTTCGGCCCCGTGATGTGCGATGAATTGGTCGACATAGGACAGTTCGGGAGCTGTCCGCCTGATCGGAGTCGGTTCGGTAATGGAGATAAAAGGCTGGATATCCAAATTCAGGGGTGCTACCAGTGGCTGGAGTTGTGTCCGAGACACTGACAAGTCGACTGGATGGGCCATCGTGGGCTCTACCGCAAGACCAGCTAAGGGCGATACCAGCGCCATCGGTTCCAGTTCGAAAGGTTCTGATGGAATAACATGGGGATCTCCTGGGGTTGGATAGTTGACGGATGAAGCGGAAGATTCAGTGGAGAACTGATCCAGGACGGCGGGATCAACGATAGGCGGATAGGCCGTCAAGGGTAATTCATGATGATAATGATGATGAGTAGAAGGAGGATGAGGATATTGATTGTTTTGATGTTCTTGTGGATCCCATTCAGGCCAATGGAAAGAGGAAGAAGAAGAAGTAGTAGAAGATTGGAATGGATGGTTTGGGTACTCCATGAAGGAAAATAACGAAAAACGATGAATTACAGAGGAGAAAGAAGCGAGAAACCCAGGACTTTGGACTCTTTTATGAAGGAAGCGTCAGGTATTTTTAGATGCATGTTTGAGTGACCTTTGGAAGTTACACTGGGATGTTGCCTTCCATGTGACGGCGTCGTACACAGTTTTTGGCTCCTTTTTGTTCTAGAGAAGTTAGAGTGTGTCAGCAGCGGAGACAGAACTCTGCCTTGTAAAAATACTAAAAATAAAGTCTCACTGTGAAATTAAGGTTGGCTTTCATCTTCTCTGCCTTTGAATCCCTCCACTCCCTCTTTTTGAGATCCATACACCGAGCCACATTAGAAGAAGGGCGCAATACCAATATTTTCTATAGACGATGGGAAACAGGAACAACTCAAACATCGTACAACATACAAACATAGATTATCCTTTAGTTGCGCGCTCATCCTTCCCCCCAAAAAAAAACAAAACTCTCCAAATAAACCATGCAGCACACAAACGATGATTTTCTGTCATTCCTTCCCTTTCCCCCCCTTATCCAATACAGGCAAAAGAAGCTTCAACTGCTAAAAAAACTTTATACACAAACCATATCACTTCTCTTGTGGCTAAAACTACTTGTGACAGTCAGACCTTCTTTCTTTTTTCTTTTTCTTTTTGCCACACTGACCTTTAATTGTTGGCTTTAAATCGGGACCATCAATTAGGCCTCCCGTTATACGATGATGATATGATTTACCTACTATTGCATCTTGTACACCTCACTTTGTTTTAGTGTTACTTGATTTCTCTTCGGACGCTTTGTGATACCAAGGCTTTTGTAGAACAAACTCAGCAGAAAAAAAAAAAGAAGGCGAGCTCAGCATTGACAGGTGAGATGTTTGAGTTAACAAGCTGTCTTGTTAATTCTGCCGTGCTGATACTGATATGCTTTTACACTAATGGGGTTGTATTTAAAGCGCAGAGTTTTTGACCTTAAGCTTGTAAGGCTCCATAGCAAGTTATTTGAAAACCTTTTAGCGGGTAAAGAAGGGTACCTTTGTTATTCAGGCGCTTCTCACCAACAACAGTTTGTAGGTAGAATGTCTTTGGGAATGATCGGTACCTAACGTAAAGGGAAAATTTTGTAGACTTTAAACACGAATATCTTCTAAACGAAGCATCTCATGGCCTGATACTTCTACTGCATATTATTCTTCGTGTAGGACATCTTCCAAAGAAACTTTGGAAAAAAAACAAGTTAGTCTGGACATGCACAACGTCAATTTTAGTTGAGGTCAAGCTGCTGCAATGGTATACAATAGCATTAAGAGAGTGGTTCGTTCCTTACGGCTAAATTGCCCATTTCGGAAAAAGGCAAGGACAGGCAGCGAGTACGAACTTTTGGAAATAAAAAGTAGCGAGACAGATTGGTTATATTTGAAGAAGCTTATTGTTTCACTGGATCAAAGCCAAAGGCCGAAATATATCTGGATCAAGCCAACCCATACTGACGGCATTTAGACCTGGAATAGCCTGCGAATCGAACCTGCATCGCTCCTTCACCTTACCAAGGATACGTCATTTGTGACTTTTTCTTGCTTAATTCGAACTGTCTGGTGCCCCCACTGCGAACGGGAGTCCAGTCAAAGAAATCCCGTTAATAAACGAAACGAAGCCATTCGTTCACGCTGAACTTTTATTTGCCAGCAGTCAATTCCGTTCAAGGTGTTGTGACCGGCGCACATACCCTTTTTCCCGCATTTTAAGCAGAATAACATTATTCGAGAGAAAAGATGGCGCTCGTTGCTACGCTGAATAGTGAAGAAAACCTGACAAGGATATTTAACGATTTGAAGTCAAAGTGAGTTCCCTATTACTTTTAATTCACGGTGAAATAGGATATATCTCTTCGTTCCCAACACTCACTTTAAGTGCATAGACATGACGACCGAAGACAGAAAGCAGCGGACGAACTGCACGAAACGGCAAGCCCCGAACTGTTTCATCTCTTTGCTATGGCTAATGCTTGTCAAACTATTTGATAGGCAACATTGGCTTCACGAGAACTGTCCGATGAAAACCTGGTACGATTTACAAATAATATCAGCAGACGCATTTTCGAAATGTCCCATGGAAACGATAACAACGAAAAGCTCGGTGCTATTTTAGCCGTTGGTGAGCAATCATATGCTTACTGAGACAAGTATCCAATCTCTAATCTCTTCTGATATATTAGAGCGATTAATTGATCTGGAACCTGAAGGCAATGCACTGCGATTCTACAATTACTTATGGCAGCTTTTACCCTATCATGACCCTCAGGTGATGATACCTGCGGCACGGGCATTGGGCAAGTTGGCCGTCAGTTCATCAACATTAACAGCAGATCGGGTGGATGCGCAAGTTGAGCAGGCTCTGGAATGGTTACAGAATGACCGAAGTCGTCTAGGTGCAGTGCTCGTCTTACGCGAATTTGCCGTCATGGCTCCCACACTGATTTATGCCTACGTACCTCGTATCCTGGATCTCATATGGTCCGCTTTGCGCGATTCGAGAAATCTTATCCGAGAAAACGCAGCTGACTGTCTGAGTCAATGTCTAGAAATTGTGCAACAACGTGAGACACCAACAAGAAAGACATGGTATGCCCGAATCTGGACGGAAGCCGATCGAGGAATGCGTATGGGTAGTGCAGAAGCGACACACGGAAGTTTGTTAGCAATGAGAGAATTGTTATTACACGCGGGCATGGTAATGGATCAGGACTTCACGATAATTGTTCAAGGAGATTAACGTTTTATTCTCTTGTCAAGTTTATGACGGACATGTACAAAGACGTATGTGAGATTACCCTCAGCTTAAAAGATTCGCGCGATGCTTTGATCAGGAAAACAGTTGTTGCCATTATTCCCACATTAGCGAGTTATGACCCACCTACGTTTGCTGAGCTTTATCTTCGCAAATCTATGACCCATCTGTTAAACCTTTTGCGAAAAGACAGGGACAAGCGAGATGGTAGATACTTTTATTGATTTGTGCTATCAAGTCTAACATCTGTTTGGTGTAGCACTTATCACCATTGGTCAGGTGGCGATTGAAGTGAAGAGCAATATGGGACCCTATTTGGATGCAACATTAACATGTATTAAGGAGGCATTATCAGTGAAAGGGTGAGCTTTGATGATGTAATTTTCATTGTGAATGCTTACTGTTCGCATAGACGACAACGGAAAGAAGTAGAAACACCAGTCTTCCTATGCATTAGCAAATTAGCAACAGCAGTGGGCCAAGCAATGACAAAATACGTGCATGATCTTCTTGATCTAATGTTCAGTTGCGAGCTGTCCGAACCGCTGGTGTCTGCACTGGATAACATTTCTAGTCGGATCAAGCCATTGTCGCCAGTTATCCAAGGTAACAGTTTTATCAGATCTGATGAAATCCCAACTTCGTTTTAGACCGTCTTCTGAACGTTATCTCTATGATACTAAGTGGACAACCGTACAAACAACCTGGAGCACCTGCTAATCGTCATGTCATCCAGACGGTTGAACGTCCTTTCCGTGAAGGTGGTGTCGTCGATGCGAAAGACAGCGCGATCATTGTTCTCGCCTTGGAAACACTTGGATCTTTCGATTTCTCTAACCATGTCCTCAATGAATTTGTGCGCAGCTGTATCGTAAATTACCTAGATGACGACTCACCCGAGATCCGAAAAGCGGCCGCAGTAACATGCTGTCAGCTGTTTGTTCGAGATCCCATCTGTAACCAGACTAGCGCGCATGCAATCAAGGTGGTTGGTGAAGTTTTAGAGAAACTGCTTACTGTTGGTATTGCAGATCCTGACCCGATCATACGAAAAACTGTATTATCCTCTTTGGATGTGAGATTTGATCGACATCTTGCGCAGGCTGATAACGTGCGTTCATTATTTATTGCGCTAAATGACGAAGTGTTTGATATCCGAATGATCGCCATTACGATTATTGGTCGCTTGACAACATATAACCCGGCTTATGTCATGCCATCGCTGAGAAAGACGTTGATCCAGCTTCTTACAGAACTAGAATATTCAGTAGTCAGTCGCCAAAAGGAAGATTCGGCTCGATTAGTATCTCTTTTGGTGGGATCAGCACAGCGACTTACGAAACCCTACATTGAACCCGTTCTAAAGGTTCTGTTACCAAGAGCTCGCGATTCTTCTCCAGGCGTTGTTTCGGCTGTACTCGGCGCGCTGGGTGAATTAGCAACGGTTAGCGGCGAAGATATGATCCCACATCTGGATGAATTGATGCCGTTGATCATGGAAACGTTGCAAGACCAGAGTTCGAGCGCTAAACGTGATGCAGCACTAAGAACCTTAGGCCAGTTAGCTAGTAACACTGGCTTCGTCATTGAGCCCTACATCAAATATCCTGCTTTATTCAATATTTTGATTAGTATTTTGAAGACGGAACAGGATGTGACCATTCGGCGTGAGACCGTGAAGCTGATGGGTATTTTGGGTGCATTAGATCCTTACAGACACAAGGTAAGTTACGATACATGCTCATAATTCAAAGCTCATTCTCTTTTTCCTCCGTATTTTACTTATAGATGAATGCTATTGGTAATCCGAGTGAAGCATTAGCCGATCCAAAGCTCGCCAGCAACGATGTCACATTACTTATGATGGGAATTGGTCCATCGTCTGAAGACTACTATCCACAAGTAGTGATGCATTCTCTGATGAAGATCCTCAGAGATCCATCACTGAGTCAACATCATTACTATGTCATTGAAGCTATCATGATTATCTTTAAGACATTGGGCCTTAAAGTTGTCCAGTTCCTGCCGTTGGTTATTCCAGGCTTCTTGTCACTGATGCGCCCTTGTACTACAGGTGTCCTGGAGTTTTATTTCCATAAGCTCAGTGACCTGGTCTCTATCGTGAAGCAGCACATTCGTAATTATCTCAAGGATATCTTTGATTTAATCGATGATCACTGGACCTCTCTGCCATCCATCCAGATCACCATCATATCCCTAATCGAAAACATCGCCAAAGCCTTGGATGGAGAATTGAAAGTCTATCTCCCGAGGTTACTTCCGCACATGCTCCAGATCTTTGACAGCGATACGTCCGATCGCCGCCCGACCAACAGAGTACTTGTTGCATTCGTTGTATTTGGGTCCAACATTGAAGAATATATGCATCTGGTGATTCCTGCAGTTGTCAAATTTTTCGAAAAACCGGACGCCCCAGTGTCCGTTCGCCGACAAGCTATCACAACCATTACGGATCTATGCAAAAAAGTCAATATGTTCGATTACGCGTCACGAATCATCCATCCTTTAGCACGAGTTTTGCCCGTTCTGCCCATCGAAGCCAGAAATGCTGCGATGGACCTTCTTTGCGCACTGATTTTTCAGCTAGGCACAGATTATGCAAAGTTCATTCCCGTCATTAACAAGGTAACGTTGACTTCATCTCTATGGCAGGGATTGACAGAAGTGCATAGGTTTTAACAAGGCATAAAATTACTCACGCCAATTACGAGCTTCTTGTCGGCAAGTTACTTAAAGGAGAAAACCTGCCCCAAGAGCTAGGAAGGGCATTGGACAATAGGTTTGCTACTGGTAGTATTTGACCTTAGACTGATATACAGATACAGAGACTCTAGAGGGGATGAAGCACCATCAGCTGACTTGAGCGCAACTAAAAAGCAACCTGTGAATCAGCAACTCCTAAAGAAAGCCTGGGAAGTTTCTCATCGGTCGACGAAGGAGGATTGGATGGAATGGATACGCAGACTTAGTCTCGAACTACTTAAACAATCACCTTCACATGCGCTTCGAGCATGTGTCACATTGGCAAGTCGCTATTCCCCGCTCGCTGGCGAGTTATTCAACGCTGCCTTTGTGTCCTGTTGGAATGAATTGTTTGACCAATATCAAGATGAATTGGTGCGGTCACTGAAAGTTGCACTTAAGGCGCCCAATATCCCTCCCGAGATCATACAAATACTTCTGCACCTTGCCGAGTTCATGGAGCACGACAGCAAGGTCCTCCCGATTCATATTCGAAACTTGGCAAATTACGCACAAAATTGCCACGCTTATGCAAAGGCTCTTCACTATAAAGAAGCCGAGTTTCACCTCGAACAATCGTTTGAGACTGTTGAAATGCTCATGTCTCTCAATAATCTGCTACAGCAGCCGGATGCTGCTGTCGGTATCCTGACATTTGCACAAGATTCTCTGGGTTTGGAGCGCAGAGTTTCATGGTACGAGAAACTTCATAGATATCAGGATGCATTAGACGCCTATGAAGAGCAGCAAAAGGAACATCCTAATTCCTTGGACATTACATTGGGTCGTATGCGATGTTTACACGCACTTGGAGAATGGGATCAATTGTCGGCATTGGCCCAAGAAAAATGGATACATGCCTCACCTAAGGATCGTAAAGACATGGCTCAGTATGCTGCAGCTGCAGCTTGGGGCTTGGGTCAATGGGAGCAAATGGAGGAATACATTGCGTTGCTGAAACCAGAAAGTCCGGATCGCACCTTCTTCCGTGCTCTTTTGGCAATGCATCGCAACCGTTATGCAGAGGCAGAGAAATTCATTAGCAAGACACGAGATCTGTTGAATACTGAGTTAACTGCTTTATTGGGTGAAAGTTACAACCGTGCATACATGACAGTCGTGAGAGTACAAATGCTAGCAGAATTAGAGGAGATGATAATTTATAAGCAATCTACGAACGATGTTGAACGACAGAATGCCATTCGTCGAACGTGGATGAAGCGACTAGAGGGCTGTGAACGCAATGTCGAAGTATGGCAACGCATTTTACGTGTGCGCGCTATGGTAATATCTCCACAAGATGATATGGAAATGTGGATCAAATTCGCCAATCTATGCCGAAAGAGCGGTCGTTTCTCGTTGTCAGAATCCACCTTACGCAACCTGATGGATGTGGATGGAACGGCTGGCAATCCTCATCCAAAGATTGTCTACGCTCATTTGAAACACATGTGGGACTCAGCGTCGCAAGCTACTGGTGATCGAGCGCATGCGATTAGAACGAGAGCCTTGAATATTCTTCGCGACTTCACCGCACAAAAGATGCAGGATCTTGGTCTGAATCCAGATGAAATGGCAGTCAGCATGCCCATTGACCCTGCCCGTATCGCCGACGATGTTGCTGAATACACTCGTTTACTTAGTCGATGCTACTTGCGTCAGGGTGAATGGCATCGTGGGTTATCAGAAGAACTTACTGAAGAGACGATTCCTGATATCTTGCGTTCGTTCTTACTGGCCACACGATTTGATCAGAACTGGTACAAAGCCTGGCATGCTTGGGCTTTAGCGAACTTTGATATCATTGACCATCATGAAAGACTTCATCCGGATCAGTTACCGCCTGAAATGTTCGGCCATCACATTGTCCCAGCCATCCAAGGATTTTTCCGTTCCATTGCACTGTCCAAAGAAAACTCTCTGCAAGATACCCTACGTTTACTGACTTTGTGGTTCAAATATGCCTACCATGGGGAAGTTAGCGCTGCTATCAGTGAAGGCTTTGGAACCATCAGCATTGATGTATGGTTACAAGTCATCCCACAGCTGATCGCACGTATCCATGCACCTAACCCTAGCGTCCGAAATCTGATCCACCAGCTGCTAGCAGATATTGGCCGGGAGCATCCTCAAGCTTTGGTGTATTCCTTGACAGTTGCCTCCAAATCGCAGAGTTCATCACGAAGGACTGCTACTTTCGCCATTATGGACCAAATGCGTATCCACAGTGCAACATTAGTCGATCAGGTATGATAATCGATTGCATTACGTACTCATATGCTTAGCTAATGCATATGTATAGGCTTTGATGGTAAGTCAAGAACTGATTCGTGTTGCTATTCTTTGGCATGAAATGTGGCACGAAGGCTTGGAAGAGGCATCCCGTATGTTCTTTGGTGACCGCAACGTCGACGGCATGTTTGCGATTTTGGAACCGTTGCATCAAATGCTTGATAGAGGCCCAGAAACCATGAGAGAAGAATCATTTGTTCAGGCGTTTGGCCGTGATTTGCAAGAGGCACAGGAGTGGTGTCGTCGTTACCAAGAGAACAGGGACCTTAACAATTTGAACCAGGCATGGGAGCTTTACGGACAAGTGTTTAGACGTATCACCCGGCAGTTGCCACAGTTGACAAGTCTCGAACTTCAGTACATCTCACCACGGTTACTTGACGCGCGCAATCTTGAGTTATGTGTTCCCGGTTACTATCGCAGTGGAGAGCCCATCGTTCGAATCTCCCGGTTTAATCCTAGTTTATCTGTGATTGCTTCGAAACAACGTCCGAGAAAGTTGACTATGGTCGGCAGCGACGGCAAGGACTATATGTATTTACTTAAGGGTCATGAAGATCTTCGACAGGATGAGCGAGTCATGCAACTTTTTGGTCTCGTCAACACCTTGCTTAAGAATGATGCGGAAACGTTCAAGCGTCATCTCAGTATTGAGCGATACCATGTCGTGCCTTTGTCACCCAATTCTGGTCTTATTGGCTGGCTTCCTGACACAGACACACTACACACGCTTATCCGTGATTATCGTGACAGTTGCAAGATCATGCTTAATCTCGAGCATCGTCTCATGCTTCAGGTAAGAGTTCATTGAAGGATTACATGGATGAGATAACTCACGCTGTGTCATTAGATGGCACCTGATTATGATAATTTGACGGTTATGCAGAAGGTAGAAGTGTTCCAATTTGCGTTTGGAAAGACCACTGGTCAAGATCTCTACCGTGTTCTTTGGTTAAAGAGTCGAAACTCTGAGGCATGGCTCGATCGTCGAACCAATTATACTCGATCTTTGGCGGTAATGTCTATGGTTGGCTATATCCTCGGTCTTGGCGATCGACATCCTTCCAATTTGATGTTACACCGGGTAACAGGAAAAGTGATTCATATTGATTTTGGTGATTGTTTCGAAGTAAGCAAAAGTTATATGTAGCGCGATTTTTCAACTTAATTTCCCAATTCTTAGGTGGCAATGCATCGTGAAAAATTCCCTGAAAAGATTCCTTTCCGTCTTACACGAATGCTTGTGAAGGCGATGGAAGTTAGTGGTATTGAAGGCAATTTCCGTACTACTTGTGAACACGTCATGCGTGTACTACGGGACAACAAAGAGAGTTTAATGGCAGTATTGGAGGCATTCGTGTACGATCCATTGATCAATTGGAGATTGCTTAACAATCCCAACCCCAACCCCAGTCCAGGACAAAATAGAGGTATAATGTTAGATATATGAACCTCAGAAGCATAACTGAGATTGATAGATGAACGTGTCCGCGGTATCGAACGGATAATCCATGAAGACATGCCAGAGGAAAGTCATCGCAATTTCTCTGTTAGCAGAAGAGTGAATCGTGTTGAAGCTGAGACCGTGGAAAACGGTAATATAATTAAGGTTGGATTATAACGCGATAGACTCATATCAACTATAGAAAATGCCCAAGGACCTGAAGTCCTTAATACTCGTGCGGTGGCTGTAGTCAACCGCGTATCGAACAAACTAACAGGTCGCGATTTTAACCCTCGTGTGACATTAGACGTACCTACCCAAGTAGAAAAATTAATTGACCAAGCAATGTCTCTCGAGAATCTATGTCAATGTTACATTGGATGGTAATTTTGTTTGTTCATTTGTGCAAGCAGTCAATCTCACAGCCTATTCGTTGTTAGGTGTGCATTTTGGTAGAATTTCCCGCAAGTTTATCCAGCCTTGGCTGGATATGAAAATAAACCGTATCAAGCAACTCTTACTTATTAACCAGTCTACAAATTTGAGCAACCGTATTAAAACATCTATAAACAGTGGCAAACTTGTTTGAAGCAGTGATAATTCATATTCTAAATGAGAAGCTTTGTCCATTTTCGCGCTGCAATGTATCCTGGAATTTATTTTCGAGAGATGACCATCATGGAGGCTTTAAAAGAGAAATTGGTTTTTCCCAGTCTATAAATGCTGCCGGTGATGCTACAATAATACTTCAAGAGCTTAACTTTGTCCAACCTGCTCATAACTCTACGCTATTCTTCGATGCTACAAACGCATATTCGGCAAAGTTCAAGTTTGCACTACTACTCGACGTAAAAATAGTATCGGAAGCTGTAAACCTTTGCGTGGCACCTAATTCTTCATAGAAATCCACATGTTGAAAAGAAAGTAATTAGAGAAACTGGACAAACGTGCTGATGGTTCGTCGATGCTGGGATCCCTACTATCTAACTTTTACGCAAAGAAAGAAAAAGGAGGCCATTAATGATAATACTGGATCATACGATCATCTGTTTACATCTCTGAAAAATGGGTAACATTGTACAAAAGCGAGGTCATACAATTTAGAGAGATGATACCGAAAATAACTTGAAAGCAATTAAGTCTACTCTTTGATAATGATCTTTCAACGGTTTGATTTAACTTACAGCTCGTACGCAAACATCATGCTTGATCGCAGTTCTAGTGCTAACAGACAATGCACGACATCCCAATGGTAAGTACTGCATATTCTATTCCCTTGTAAGTCTTGTTTACTATGTTGTAAACCAGGCCAATAGCAGAGATTAACTTTATAAAGTGTTTGTTCATTTCTAAAGCATAAGTTACCCAGCTTATTGCATACGTGGGAAATCATTACATCTCGGGCTCGCTGGACAGTCAATCTGGACCGGGGTAGATTTAAGGGGACGTCGTTAACTTATGTATAGCTAATGTCGCACACTATCTTGACCTTGATTACTGAGACCAAAAAGAATAGGACAGCAAAAAATTTTGGCTAGCCTAATTTATCCATCATGTCATCTTTGAAAGGAGCAATTGGCAACAAAAGCTTAATTATTGACGTACTTCAGATAGCTTTTGAGGGGTGGTTGACATGTTCTTATCAGAGGTCCTTGTTTTTCTGATAACACTCATCTGCTCTATTTTTGAACCTACACGACCCTTCACGCTGTGGTTGTGACAAATCTTATATCTATTCAACTATTGCCGTTTTAGGAATAAGCTTTGCTTTTGCTGTGGAGACATTGGTAAGGTTTCTCCTCGTGGGAAGCTCAATCTGAGCATGGGCCTCCTTTGTGAAACGCGCAATTAGGGAAACTAAAAAATTCTTATTTTCACCTGTGGACGACGTCATTATACTGATTGTGGTACAAAGTTTGATGCGAGCACACGTCAAGTGCACACGACGATCAAACAAAGAGAAAAATTGCTTTATTTAATTTCAATTTATGGCAAGACGTTCTGCTGGAATTGTCCCTGGACATTTCCAGGAGGGTTGTAAGAGCAGGTGTAGAGGGGGCCGAGGTTAGGGCAGTTGGTCACACCACAACCGATTTCTGTGGTGCCCTTCCAAACGACCTGGGTGAAGTGACCAGTTTGTCCGCTGAATCCAGGGTTGTTGTAGTTGTACTGCTTGTATTCGTCGTACCAGGCAGTGATCGATGCGTTCCAGCTGGGATAACCGTAAGCAAGGTTCTCACCATAGTCTCCGTGGCTGTGCTCGAAGCGGCAGCCATTGGACCAGTTTTGAGCGTAATCGGCCAAGGTGCTGCTCCACTTGAGAGGAGGGGCAGAGTGTTGAGCACGCATTTGGTTGTGGATCTGCACGATGGCTTGGCTATCCGTTGTAGCAGAACCCTTTTGGGAACCGGTATTCTGACCGCCGTTGTTATGGCCGCCACCGTTGTTCTGGCCACCGTTGTTATAGCCGCCACCGTTATTATAACCGCCGTTGTCATAGCCGCCGTTGTCATAGCCGCCGTCGTAGTAGCCGCCATTGTCATAACCGCCGTCGTAGTAGCCACCGTCATAGTAACCGCCGTTGTAGTAGCCGTTATTGTGGCCACGGTTTTTCTGGTTAGGTTTCTTCTGGTTAGGTTTCTCCTGGTTAGGTTTCTTCTGGCTGGGTTTCTTCTTCTGGCTAGGCTTTTTCTGGCCACGGTGGGTTTGACCACGGTTTTCGTGATTACCGTAATGGTTTCCGTGGTTACCGTTGTTTCCATGATGGGGTTGACCACGGTGAGTTTGGACCTGATTGCCCTCACCATAGTAGTAGTAGTATTCGTAAGGACTAGCCTCGACAAGTTGAGTAGCGATCGCCAGGACCGCAATGGCAGGAGCAGCAAGGAAAGTGTAGGAGACCATTATTTGGCAGACAAAATGAGAAGGAAGGCAAGAGAGAAGATGAGATGCGTTGTTTGGTTGATGATGTTCTTTGCTTCTTGCTTTTGAATGCTTTTATATGTTGCGCGATGGCTAAAGCACCTCCGCTAATTTCGTCTGTACGACCATAGTCGATAAAGGATCGGTAGCACGAAATGTGGGATGCCCATGTTGCAATAACGAACTCAGAGATGGTCCCTTTTTTCGTATCGGAAACCTAGAGATCCAAACCCATTAATTCATTCATCTGCAAACCAAGTTAACCTCAGTTGCATATCCAACCACGGTCATCTCTACCTGCATCTAATGATTTGGCTATTGCTCTTTATTTTTACAGCTTTCGGCTTACAAATCAATGGAGCATAGATGAAAGAATCAAAGTACGTGCGATCAATGGAGCCCGATCATCTCCCAAAAGGCTCAATGGCCGCGACTCGTTGCGAAATAATTTTGTGTTCCATCACGTCTGAAGCTCCCTTTCAAAAAAATTTTCTCATAATGATTGACTCCATTTTGTTCTCATGACGCGCAATATTTTCAATATTTATTGTGTAACGGTGCACTCGATCACTATAGGGACTATGCCATGTGCGATCATTAATCCATCAATGAGGGTAAAAGTCTGGTAACCGCTTTTAGAAAGTGATTCTCTATAGGTGTTATCCTGTTTGTACCATTCCGCATTTTCCAACGTCTGCTGTATATGTTGTCAGTCGGTTATTGCGATGGTACTACTCGACAACGAGATCTGAAATCAAAATGGCAAGTCTTAAGCGATCGTCCATGTGTTTAAGGTAGAAAAATCTGACGTTCCACAGTAAGCGTTCGCCGCTTTTTACCTGAACACTCCGGCGCCAGGGAACGCTCAGTTTAATCATCTCATAATGTTTACCACGTGCCATATACTCTGTATACGATTGATATTTTGGCGTATACTAATACCGAAGATCAGGACACAGTTGACGGAATCATTTCGTCATCCGTAGCATTTCTACAATCTAACATGTTACCAAGTATCACATTCAATAGGTAATGAAAATAATATCTTCCGTGAAAGCCAGTGACGATAAAGTTAGAGATCTTAACTCTATTGCTTGATCGTCGTGCACATATGCAGAAGTTCCGGGGCAAGAATGCAAACGTCTGAGTTTCGATCAGGTAAAGACATCTCCAGGGAGCCTAATCACGACTGTCGTCCGAGTAAACTCAAAGCCTGCTCTTACTATGTAAAGCAAAGTTTTTTGTATTTCAAGGGATATCAAAGTACTGGTAATGTTTCATGCTTCACATAGTTTAGATTGTATTGTGGATAGTAATAGCTATTCCATGGAGCAGGCGGCGATACAGCGAAATTATGCAATTTCCGATGAATCTTGAGTATCCCAGGATTATCAACTAGTAGCCCATAACAAGAGTCATCGCTTTTTGAATATAATTGATTGCCTTTGAATTATAGAAATTGTTAGTGCGATTAAGTTGGCCGTTCGCGTAACATCTCCAAGGTTCCGGACTGAGGGGCAGTCGCCTAGTAGTGATGCGGCTACGCATCAATTAATCATTGACTTGCATGACATTATTTTCTATGCCAGAAAACTTCTAAGACTATGATTGCAAATTATATGTACCATGTAATGCTTTATCCTTCATGTATTGTGTTCCGCTAACACGTTCAAAGCTATAGAGACTGGTATTTATTGGTACAAAGACTATGTTTGGTATCATCAACTACAACTTTTGCAATACTTTTGTGATCATTCCTCGATCGGCTGTTTTAGTATGCAATGCAAATGAGGTTATTGAACCTAAAAGTAAGAACGGACATGGCAAGTCTCTGAGTTTCTACCGCCGGAAAAATGTTTGCTATCAAGGTAGTTGCTGCAGAACTCCCCAGATAAGCTGAACAGTTGGTATCCATTACGGACATAAGGTCACCGGAATACGCTTGCTTAGATTCTCTGGCAAGGTTTGTATTTATGTACCTACAATAAAAAGTTTATATCCTCCACATAGATAGGCGTTCACCATACCATATCTGTTTCTTACAGGTTGGGATTTCGATCTGCGACATCATACTGGAAGGGTTCCTGTTTTTAAAAGAACGTACAGTGGGTTAGTAATTCTGAATACATTACAAACCACCCATTTGCTATCTTGCCTTTGAAATATGCCCATGATTGATTGTTGTACGGGAAGGATGCCGGTCTCACCGAATCACTAATAAAGTCTGGTTAGTACTAAATATACCGGGTACCATGCTTAGTATTGCAAACAAACCTCTAAATAGAATTTATTTGGAAGGATACAAATTCTTCATGTGGAACAAAAACATAAATTGGGCATATTTGTAGGAGGCGTAGAGAGCGTCTTGCTATCAAGTCATATATCGGTTTCATAGTTATTCAAAAAATTTACCTTCTACGTAGTTTTACGACCTGAAAGCTTTAAAAACATGGCTTCCATTTCGGGGTCTTGCTCAACACCCATGCCTTTGGCATAACATTCAGCTAATCCAGCTAGGGCCGGGAGAAAGCCAGACTCTGTAAGACTCGCTAATATGTGATATCCGAGCGCTAGATCCTTTTTATGTCCACCTAAGCCATACAGATGGTATGCTGCCACCATAAATTTTGCCGAAGGATCTGACACTGCTGCTGCTTCAAAAGAACTGTACGCTTGTTTTTGGAACTTCTCAGCTTCCAAAGGATCCTTGGTTTTGCTCGCCAAAAGATGCTTCAATTTACCGATTCTCAGCTCGGCATGAGGGCCGTCGTATTTCTGTCTGACATACTCGTACCAGCGCATTGCTTTCTCGTAGTCGATCCCAAGATCTTCATGATACCCTTGCTCGAGGTAGGAGCCCGCTATGAGCGCCGCCTTAGAATCACCAAATATGCCTCCGATAGCATAGTACATAAATGCTTTTTTTCGGTCTTTTGGAATATTGTAGTTACCGAGCTTTTGAGGTAGTGAAAGCCCTGCGTGGTATATATCTCCCAATTGACGGCATGTCTCAATAACAGGCAGGTATACCGCTCGCTTGAATAAATCCATAGCTTCAGTATATTTGCCCGTAGTCCACCATAATTTGCCAAGTTCAAAATGTGCTTGATGATGCCCTTGGTTTATGGCCCTTTCCAGATAGTGCACTGCACCTTGCCTGTCAACCATTTGGCCCCGAAGACCATAAAGCAATGAGTGACCGACAAGATACTGATAGTTTGGATCGTTGTTTTCAGCCTTTTTCTTGAAAGTGTCGAACTCCTTCTCTTCTTTGGATTTTCCAGTATCGAAATTTTCTAGCTTCCACAAAATCTCGCATTCGTTGACCGTTCGAACATACCATGCAATCGTGTCAGAGATAGGCTCCGACGCGTATTTCTGCAGACGGAGAGAGAAGCGACCTGTGCGACCATCTAAATATAGCTTCTTGTTTCCATCTACAGTTATCAAGCTTTCGAATAAGATCGCAGCATTGTTTTGGACATGATTATGGTTCTTCAGTATATTATTCAAGTCCTCAGGTATTGAGTGTTGACCTTGAACGGTGTGTAAGTTATTAGCTGCGTCCAACGAGCAACATTACTTACTTGCAACCTCAATATTGTCATGGCATTCCGACTCACTTTCATCGCTGGCAGAAAAGTCTGCAAAGGCTGAACAGGCAACAATTTTCCTAAGCTTCTCATAAATATATTTTATACAAAACCGAGTGGTTTCCCTTTTATACCATTGGAAGTCAACGTCTTTGCCCTTGTTCGAAGTATCTTTGTCAAATGGCGAATTTCCTTTAGGAAAAGGCTTTGACCCATCAAATACTCGGAGTGCACTTGCTTGAATTAGGCCCATTCCAGGAGTAACTGAACCGTCATCTTGTTGTATATATTTCAACCGAACCACATCACCGTACCGCACGAACTTCGAAGGTTCTTCCCCTTCGCGACACACTTGATCCGGGATTAGCTTGATGATCATGGCCGGTATGAGGTCCTCGTCATAGCCGGTTTCTAGAATATCAAATTAATTTACTCGTTGGAATATTTCTGTTACCTTTCGGTATCTCCAGGGGGTGACTATGCTGAGATTCCTCCTCGTCAAATTGCCACTGATCGTTGTCGTTCTTAAAAAGATACATGCACCATTGGCAAGGCTCCTTTTCCTTTGAACTGACCGATGGGTAACGCTGCCGCTTATTTTGTGCTAAGCTGTTAAACGAGCAGTAAATGCGGATCACCTTGTCGGGAAGTTAGATATCAGATTATCAGTAATTAAAATTATATACCTTACTCGTAACCTTGTCATCAAGAACAGGAAATCCAAGTTCAGAACATGCACGCTGACAGTACTCAATTGCGCTGCTACTATCGGAAAAGCATTTCTTCAATAAATCTTGCGATAGTTCCCTCATCTATGATAGCTTTAGTATCCTTACCACAATAAACTACACCTACCAATACAGTTATTTTCCTGGAAGAATTCCGTTGCCGAGCTCTCAGAAATTGCCCGCATACTTTTGTTTCCAGTGTGTAATTATACGCTACATAATCGTCGTCTAAGATGATATCTTCGTAGATTTGTTGGACTTGGCGCCGTTGATCCTTATCCAACAACTCGTAAAGCGGTTTCAAACCCTTGTGTTGTATAGCGACTTGATTAGATTGTATACTTTCTATCCAATTGTCGATATCGCGCCAAAGCAACAAGTGCCCATCACCACCTGAAGTTAGGAAGCGTTTTCAGTGACGTTCACCATTATGATACTAATTCAACATACCAACTGTCTCCCACAGCTCACCTTCCTCAAGTGATGCTTTAAGAGAAGCAATTATACTATCACCTTCTTTACCAGGTTTGTTATTTTCGCCAATCTCGGTTATAAGCGGACCATTATCTATAACAACATCGAAGGTTCATCAAATCTTCTGGGTACCTATTTCACCCTACCATTCCGCCGTTCTTGTTCAATATCATCCCCGGCTTTCCGAACAATTCGGCCTCCTAATCTCAAGTTAAGTTTCATGATACTTTTCAAGAGCGCTACTTACCAAATATGATGGTGGACGGATAGTAAAAGCCAAATCGCTGGAAAACGTTCTGTAACGCGTAATATCTCCCGTGATCCGCTGGGTTCACTTGTAATGCTTCGTCAATCGCTTTCTTGAAACTCTCACTGGCTTGGATGAGTTCATCATATAAATGTAACTAGGGAAACGCAAAAACACACGTGTCAGTAATGGATCATGAAGCATAGCTTCCACTAAATTACCTCTGTATACGTTATATACATTGTATGATAAGGTTTCTGGGGAGTGATGGGAGTTTTCCGCCCGATATTGGATCGCTCCCTGTAAATTGCCTCTGCACCTGCTCTAAATCCAGCACTTCCTGGTAATTCATCGTATATTTCAATGTCCAGAGATGAATATTTCATGAAACTAGGCTTGGTCGATGTATATAATTGAATGCGCTCTCGACTGACTACGTTGGTGTATCTCTTCAGCATTAAAGATTTCGAGAAAGGATCGTGTTTGGTAAGAGTAACTGCCTGTTGGTCTGCTTCCACGCCGTCAAAATGTATTCCGTTTGTCAACCGCGGAAAGTCATCGATGTAATCGTAATGTTTGTCGTATACAATCCTTATTTGCGATCTCAAATCTTCGTCAAATAGTTCGTAAATAGGCTTCATGGACTTAAACTGTATGCGTGTCTGATTGGTTTTGATAGAATTTATCCAATCTCGACAATCCGTGAATTCAGTACTGCCACCTGAATAGCCCATTTGAATAATTTCTCTTGTTGGCCCTTATCTGCGTCACATATCTGCTTACCGATGGTCTCCACTCGCGTGGTTTCCACATAAATGTTTCGCTTGAATGCTCGGTTGATCGCTGCTATTCCGTTCTTTTCCAGCCAATCTTTCGGTGGATCATTCTGGTTGATCTTGTATAACGCCCGCCCGCCTACAATAAAACAAAGTTCAACTTAACGAAGCTACGCAGGAATCTTACCTAGAGATATAGCTGACGGGTAGTAATAACCAAACTTGGAAAACACTTCTTGTAGTGCTCGATATTTTTCACAGTCTTTGCTCACAGCCAAAGCTTGTTGCACAGCTTCTTTTAATTTGTCAGTGACCTTAATTATTTCTGGATCAAACGTTAACTATATCATTACGATCAATATATAGGGCAAAATTTTTTTACACTTCAGTTTACTGACCTCTCCATAAATGACATACATAACAAAGTAATCAATCCCACGCGTAGTAGGTTGCACACTACAGCCAATTTTACTCAAATAGGAATCTATGGCACCTTTCACGAATCCCATATTTTCTGGTGAATGTTCCGGAAATTCAGTACGGAGGATAGCATGAGTACTGACATCGCTGCCAAGCATTGTTCTTCGCACACTACACTCTATGCGTGGTTTCCCTGCCACAGTTGCATCTCTCAGCAGTTTTCCAAATAGGTTTTCGTTGATGAGTTCGACTGCATCCTCCTTGGATAAACGTCCCCCCAAATGAACTCCTTTCGCGGTGCCAATACGAGACCTCATTTGCGAAAGAGAAGCATCGGGAGTGGTAGAAGAAGTTTGCAATAATGGATCGGAAAGTGGTAGTGGTGCTTGCAAATATTGTACCTTGTATATTCGTTGTATTTCCGAACTAATAGAATTATCAAGAAGATTATATATTGGGTTTATGTCCAATGGCATGATCAATGCCTGATGCTTTGTCGTGCTCTCCAACCAGCCTTCAACGTCTATGGGTTTCCGTAATCGGTTTAAGTCACCACCTGCCGACAATAGATTAGATCCTGCAGAAAATCATAGGGAGTACCATACCAAATGCTTGCCATTCCAACTGTTGCTCTACAACAGCCCTGATCCTATTCCTCGTATCCATATCGAAGCTGGTGTCCTTGGAGGATTTATGTACAAATTTGCCACCTGCAGAAAAACTTATTTAGGCCTGCACGTAGAGTCGCTCATGCATTCTTCTTTACCTGTGGCGATCCAATACGGATAAAAATACCCAAATGCTTTGAAAATGTTTTGTAGCTCCGCAAATTTAGCATGGTCGTCGGACAATCGTAAAGCATAGTCAATCGCTTGTTGGTATCCTTCAGTCGGTCGTAAGGTGGCTGGAGGTAAAAGTATCTATTATGATGACATGTGTCACATCAGCGGTTTGTCAAATGGTTTTTCTTGCTCAGCGCACTAACGTATCGTCGGGGTACGTGGATCTCCAACATAGGCTCTTCATCATGCAGCTGTTTGTTCAATATGTCAACTGCATTCCTGGCAGCATGTTTGAACTCTGGCGTTCCTGGAAAGGGTAGTTTATCTGGCACGAATCCCATACAATCGTCTTTTGGTTTTCCGATATTCTCTGGTTCGCCTATCTTTCCGTCTGAAATACTGAGTGTTCCATGGTCAGGAAAGCAATAAATCGTCCCGTTTCTGTCTATTTCGACTGCGTTCTTTTCTGCTTTCTTTCCGTTAATTTGGACGCCTTGTACCCAGTCGGCAGAGACATCCGAGATGGACTGCGATATGGGTTAATGATTGACGTGCAAGTCGTTTGACGGGGAATGATCGCTTACATTATATGTATGTTCGGTTTCGTCTGACGGTTGAGTCATAAAAAAAAGGATGGATTGTTTCCCTTTTGAAATTTTCCACATGCCGTATTTAAAGCAAATATACTTTAAGGTTTACTCTGTGACTTCCTTGTCCCGATAGCGTCCCAAAAAAATGCCGGCGTTTTGCGAGTCTCTTTCCTACTAAAGACGGAGCCACACACACATCCAAACTAGATCAAGCTGCCGAGCTATAAAGAGACCGTATCTGAACCCGTACTTCGTGAAACTCAAATCACTTATCCCAACATTCCAAGTATCCAGGCTTGGTCTTGTGCTACATAGGTTGACAATGTGCCACATTGTATAACTTGTAAGTCATTATGGCAAACAATGACTCTTTCTTTCAATATTTCACAGTCATTTCGATATTGAATAAAGAACTCTTCTGAACAAACAGGAAGGGAAAAAAGAGAAAGGAAAAAAGTTTCCAGTTTGCTTAATTTGAATTGCATGTTACTAATTTTGGACTTGGCATAATGGCAGTCAGTGTTAGGTTCGGGGAATAAAACGCCTATGGGGCCACCCTAACCTTAGTCTTTCAGCCACAATGTCTTTGAGCAACTGAGTTTCTATACTCACAATTGTTTTTCTCTCACCTTTTGCTCTTTTAAGATAAAATCCTAATTGTTGTGCTTGCTTACTAACCGAAGTAGGCAACCTATCCGGCTCGATAGTAGGTCTTCAGATCGTCAAACACAAAAACTTGCTCCTGAAAAGTGTGATTGTCCAGACTCCATTTACAACGATGTACAGAGGTCATATGCATACACACGCTGATATTATTGTCCATCTTAGGCTCTTTATCAAACGAACATTGTTCTCACATTCTGTTTATACTAAACGATAGGAGACAAAGAAAAGACAGATTGACCCGCAGAAAAGTTTATCTATTTGCTTAACCAATAAGCCCTTCGCCAACTGATGGGATCGTCATAATCTACTACAGAAAAAGTTAGTGATAGAAACGCGAGGGAAATAAGAATGAAGCTAATTTACAGTGATGAACGGGGAATCGGCAGGAAAGGGCGTTTTAGGACGCGAGCGGTATTGTCCCACAGGAAAATGGATAACCGGCCAGTAACAAGCGTGCCGATTTCATCTATGGAAACAAAGGATGTATAATTCCCGCTATTCGGCGAAGAGCATGCCGCCGAGCTGTGGGGCACAGGGACGCGCGGCGAAGTTCTAACTGATTGCCGCGATTTTTAGCGGAGATTTCATGTTGTAAGCTCTTTCTCTTTCGAAAACCATTTGTGATATATTCAACAAATCGTAAGCCCCTCTACGATTTTTATTACAATTAAGAGAAAGAGATTTCAAACCTTATCAGTTACCACTGTCACTTAAACCATCGCTGTTTCTTTGTTCTATTATAGTTTTCGTCTTCTACTGTCCAGTGGACGATCCATCCATGGATTGCATATCCACGTCTGTCGAAGTACTTGGAGCATGGTTCAAAACTTCGTCTAAGCTCACATGACGGGATAATTCGTTGAATACCTAATAAATCAATTGGGATTTCGTAAGGACACAGTTGCACAGCTAAAAAGCATTACTAACGGTTTCATCTACGGGTATAATCGACTTGCGTCTAAATTGTTGGAATTGCTGCGGGGCAGGCTCAAATTGTTGCTGTTGAACATAATTTAGCTAACCAAAACAATAGTATACCTAATCACTCACCATATCTGGGTGGATTTGATCGGTGTTCTCCTCTGCTATATTATCCGAATCATCGGCATCCGTTTCCTCCTCGGTCATTGCATCGTCCTCATCTTCTATATCACATTCGACTGACGCTATGGTTATACATTTGCATCCGCACGTGGAATGACATCAACAACTACTACACGTACCATGTTTTGGTGGGAACGAATAGTCACCAAGAACGGCTTGGCTATCCTCGAATGGCATAACATGATGATTCATGTCCACCTTCTGCTTCAATGCTTTCCAGTTGTCTTCGCGCTCCTTTTGACGCTTACGTTCCCTATAGATATTGTTATAAAGAATGATAAATCCCTGTATTCTTCTTCTTTCGATGCCTTACAGTTGGCGCTGTTGCTTATAGTGGTTGGCACATTCGTCAAACAAAGGTGGATCAATATCCATACACAATTTTAGTGCATTGTACACAAGTCCAAGGATCGTTCTAGATCCAGATTTAGTATTGCTACTGAAACGAAAGTAAAAGTAGCCTACTTATTCCAGTGCGTTTTAGAAGTCCTGTACAGCGTGGGGAAAATGATTGGCATTATAATGTTGATATTCTGTGCCATCAAACTGACAAGATATTCATTGTTCCAGTAATACAATGCACGCTCTGCAACCTTGAATCGGATGGTGATTAGCCAAGTTAATCCTAGAAAGTACTTACCTGAAAATGAGGACTTGCAATACATTGTCCCAGTTTGACAAACAAGGGGACCATGATCTGTTGAAACTCATAGCTATCAATAACATCAAGTATCTCTTCAAATTCGTTCAAGAACATCACTTCCTTAGGACTATTGACCTTTGGCCAATATCTCAAAAGCCTTGTCATCACCTATATCGTCATGTCAGGTTGGTAAGGGCCAAAACTCTCTTGGAATACCTCATGTGCTAACGTTGGATCTTTTTCAAGGAATTGAACTACGCAATACGAAAGCTGAGGGTGATATAGGACTAATGGCTTGACTTTATGAAGTGGGATCAGTACGCGCATCAAAAATAGTTTATGCTCTTCCTTGAGAGGCAATGCGAATCCATTAATAATACTGCCGAGGATCTCCAATAGTTCTGAAACACCATTGTGGTGTTCAGTTTCGTATATAAACTGGAAGAAGATGTTGTTGATGGATCGACGGATGAAAGCCCGTAGATTAAGGAACTTCCCGTAGATACGATGGAGCGTGGTTTTTAGGAAATCCCGTTCACGAGGATCCTCACTGTCAAATAGATCCAACAACTGATAACTCATTCAGTCTTCGAAACGAATTATGTCCTGCTTACCTGAAGGATAAACCTTTGGTCTATGTGCCTTTTAGCACAATTAACATTAAAATCAGGCGACTCTAAGAAACGCAGGAAGAATTCGTAGACAATCTGCAAATGGGGCCAGGCCAGCTCTAAAACCGGTTCATCTTCTTCGGGATCAAAAGCATCTCCAACAGGATTCACTTGAGGAGGGATAGTTCGAAATAGATTGACCGAAAACTAGTGTGCGAATCGATCAGATTATCTACAGATCGCTTTTGCAGCATGAGGCTAACCATCTGCACCACTTCGGGATAGACTGCATCTGCTAACACGCCACGATTTCTCGAGACGTATTCCAAAATTTCTTGCAATGTCTGACGCTTAATTTCTTTCTCTCTCAATTCCGAAGCTGCGTCACTAAAATCAAATAGTACCATACATTGACGTATCTTTTGTATGAACAAGTCTTGTCGCAGATGGGGCGGAACCTCTTTTTGGATTTGTTGGATATAGCGAGAAGAAATTGGACCATAAGTCAATCTTCAATTGCTTCCAGATCATGTCTTCCTCATATTTACCATGAAATCCGGGGGACTTTTCCATTTGCACCTTTTCTGTGACATAAAATCGGGATGATTTTTGTCTTCGCGGTGCTTTGCTGATCGGGATTTGATCTTTTGGGGCATTTTTTAGTCGACTCAACGCACCGGTCTTAGGTATATCACGCTCAGTAGGTTTATGCGAAAAAGAAACCGATGGTCCATGTGAGGTAGCACGAGGCGACTTTGACTAGATAACAAACGAATTTACCGATTCCTCACTTTAGCTATGAAACCAAGTAAATCATTGGGAAAGCGCGGCATACCACGTCGATACTGATTGCGGGCATGTCATGATGGGTCATTGGCATCGGAGCAGTCTGCGAAGATAAAAGCGATGCTGTAGTTGTGTTAAGAGAAGGTGAAAGGGAATTTAGACCCTTGGGTACTGATTCCTTCTGTTCCGGTTGGATGATTGTTTCTTGGGGCTGAGATTGCTTCTCATTTGTTGTTATTGTCGAAGGTCTGTTTCTGGAAAGCTGAAACATCAATGGTTAAAGGAATAATAGCAAGTAGATACAAATATAGTCGTTTTGGTAATGAAAAGGATACAACTCCTTTCAGGCCTTTCATCATTTGCAACTGTGTTTGATCGCTTAGGA
Organism: Apophysomyces variabilis; assembly: GCA_002749535.1. NCBI lineage: Eukaryota > Fungi > Mucoromycota > Mucoromycetes > Mucorales > Mucoraceae > Apophysomyces > Apophysomyces variabilis. Next base: position 135,329 of record MZZL01000401.1, on the reverse strand, counting down.
CGATTCAGGTTTGTCTTTTTTTTCGGTATTGTATGGCTACATTACTTTTAGTTAACTCTGTGTGAGACTCGGAATACAAACCAACACTGTGACGCAGGTGGTTCAGTCCCACAAGGATCGGTCAAAAAGAAAAGTGTAAAACGAAGGTCGAAGGACAGAACACAAAAGGCGAGAAAGGCAATCGGAGCTCAATCCAGTCTTTGTGAAACAGCGATCCTCCGAAATCCGAGGTGCCAAACCCTTTTGACTCCAGTCATACCTTTGGTTTCACAACCTTCTTCATAATGAAGCATCGGAGTACGACAGGTGCCTCACGTTACGTTGAGGGACGATACGAACGCCGTAAAAACATTGGTTAAGATTTGGGCGCTATTCAAGGCATCCGATTGATTAATCAAACTGGGACGACCTGACAAATACAGGTAAGGTAGGCAAGAAGAGAAATATAGCATAGTTAATTCGGCATATCCGTTGATGCATTGAAATGATTCAAAGAAAAACAAGGGATTCCACAAAAAGAGGATATAGGAAACAAAGATGGGTTATATATACCAAATCCATTTTCCAGTCCAGGCATCTTTTGAAAATTGAAACGATGGTCTTCATGTCATCCGGCGAAAGGCTAGCTGTCATTGAACGGGATCATGCGTATATAGGATATTATGAGAACGATGGAAAGCTTCATCTATTTGCACAATCAATTCATAATAGGGGTGTGTGTTGATGGATGACGTTACTTCTTCAGAAGGAAGCGTGACCTCTACTGGAAAGTCATTTGTTGGTTTTGAATAAGCAACGTCAGTTAAGCTGTGATTAATGCTGAGAATTTCGACTGGGCAAAAAAAGCTAGTGCCGATAAAAAACCTTCTTGTTTCAGTTATAGATGGACCACACGTTGGTTGAAGTGATTCAGATACTTGCACCCAATGTCATGAATACTAGGACACTTTCTGTCCTTTGTAGTATGTTAAACCAGGAAAACCGCTCGGTTGCATAGACTTCATTATTTTTCACTTTGTCATAGTTCACGGAAGCAGAAGCTTTGGGTGAAGAGCTTCCCAGTCATCGATTCATTAGGAGAATCATATGTCGATACAGTGTACAGTGTGGGAGTGAAGATTTTTGCACCAAAATTTACTGTACTCCTGGCATCCGTTGTTTCAGAGAGAAGCATCATTGACCGATTTGGATTGTATGGCTCTTCTTGGCCAGTGTTTGTGTTTCCTTATTCCTCAATGCAAATCCATTGTATGAGATTTCTTCATCCCTTTTATACTTCCCTCTCAGATGACCTTATATACTCACAGGACTTACCTTGAAGATTATATTGGACAGCAGTTCCTAATTGTTGGTATTAACACAATCATTTAAATAAGATCGTACGCTCTTTTGCGCATGTCTTAGAGGAATATACCTTTTGTAGTAAGCGCGTTTATCCCTCGAAGCCCGTGTTCCTCTATAACCTGATTGGTCCATGATAAGGGTCGCTTTAACCGGGTTCAACTTGTCTTTTGTCCTTGTATCCCATTTACTTTCCATATGAAATAAGTAATCCTCTTAGTTTGTTAGAGAACAGTGCATGGATACATGCGATATACACTGACAGTTACATGTTTTGGGAGTAATGATCAATTGTGCCGATCATTTTGTAAAAGAGGAAAGCAGGATCCGCGGAATCTCATATCATGGGACACTTTGTTTACATTGATAGCAATGAAATATTACTGTCAGACGAACGATTGTTCTCTTTGTTAAACGATTTCCCTATTTCCTTCAAGCACACATAATACACGGACACACGTATACATATATTTTTACGTACACTGAGAGGGGTAAGTCGAGTTAGCGCATCATTCGTGGTACGTGTAAGCAAGCGCTCATTTTGTTACTGCTTTCTTTTGAACAATCTGAAAGCCATTACCCTTTTATCACGTCTTTCCATACATGGAATTTGCGTTGATTAGTTTATGCTAATCCATCCCTTGTCATCTTACCGCAGTAAAAAAAAGAAAGAGAGGAAGCAATGAACTGCGTCAACACATTACTTGGATCATTCCATTTATTAAACGGACAGTAAGAAGAACAAAGTATAGACTGTGTTCTTCATGGTTCTGATGTTGTGTGCTTGTCTTGTTTGATCAGGTGATCTCTTGGAGAGATAGACAAGCAATCTAGAATAAAGTCCATATAAATAACGCATCAACTGAACGATTGTGCTGTCAACGTCTCTTTCATTTTTTTTCTCTTATTCTCTTCCTTTCTTTTCCACAAGAGCGGTTTTTCTGCATCTCTATAGGAAAATTGTTCACTCATATCGTATCTTTCATATACTCTTGCATTTTATTTCATTTTAGTCGCAATCGAACTGTCTACCGTCCATATAATGGGGTCCTGGTTAAATCGTCTTTCTATCCATGAAAATAATGGCTTGCAATGATTTAACCTTTTGGATGACTAGGTCTTCTCTTCTGTGTCCTGTGAACAGCAACTTCCCGAAAGAGGTAGGATACACGCTTTTTTTTTTCTAATGGTCTGTAACTCGCCCTTGTTTGCAGGGAACGATTAGATTCCCCAATGAGAAGTAAGTTTGACATCTGTCTTTATCAGTTTTATCTCATGGCTCTCATATAGGGAACGGCATGCATTAGGAAATAGATTAGAGATACTATAAGAGATAGAAAAGAAATCAGTATATAGTTAGTAGATGTGAGATCAAATAGTTTTAAGTAGCATAGAAAATAATAGGTACCGAGCGCGACACCCATCGTATGGTCCATGGTGTATACTTGCATTACCTTGGTAAGTTAGTGCTCTTCTTTTTCCGTTCGCAGAAGCCGCTCTTGTGTTTCCCCTGCTACTGTTCACTTTACCTCACCAAATCGAACTGTTGGGATTGGATGCTCCAAAGTCCAGACCGGTAAGTCATATCCTTACAAGAGGATTGATTCCATTATTTGCTAGTCAATTGTTATAGTCGTGAGTAGTTTGTCTACATATTTTTAGTATACTACATTTTATTTGTATTGTTGTCCGTTTAAATAAAAGCTTGTTTCTACAACACGTTGCTACGGATCCGACATCATCCGAGGCAAACGTTATATTCTGATTCCAATACACATGTAGGATGATGTTGACGACTGTGCCACGTTCAATGAACAAGACAAGCCGGTAAGGAGATTATCCAAGATTGAGTGAGCTTCAAAAAAGGGCAATGATCAGCGAAGTATTTTCGTGTTGTAGGCAGTCCGTGCGTGCAATAAACAAAAACTCGTCCTACGTCTTATGTCCGACAACTTCCAATCATATTTCTACTGTATATAGATTATATATCTGCTTTCATACGAAACCAATCAATCAGTAATGGAAAGAATAGAATGAGCAAGCGACTCTTCGTCATGGAACATCCTCTAAATCGGGTTGAAATCCCACTCATATTGTCATCTTCATTCTGTAACAGAGCCTCAATGCTTTTAAAGTCCGAGAGTAGTGGGGACATTTACGAAAAAAGAGTGCGACGGTCCAAAGGGTGATACAAAGCCCTTCATCAAATCGCACAATTCTTCCATGCATCATATATATGAGAGCAATCAACTATGAAAAGTTACAGCGTAGTAAACAGTATCATGACCTGTTAAAGCGATGCGTCCCCTGAAAAAAAGAGGCGCAGGCAGCGGATGCTCCTAGGAAACCGCTTCAATATTCTTGTGCATATACATACGTTCATTCCAAGGTCCGAAAACGAAGAATGGCTTAATCGGGCAGACGCAGACGGCCAGGAAGCTTTACATACATTACTGCTGTTCAATTACTGTATGCATTTGCTTAAAGTACATTTTACATTAATTTTGTATGAGTATTCTAGTGTTGTATGCTTCAATGCAAAAAAGGAAAAAAATAAATAAATGGGCAAATTATAGGTCTATCTACAGTTAGTTTGTTCCGGAGCGTAAAATATCCATTAGCGATGATCGTTTGGATAAAACGTGGTGTGTCCTTGGCGGAGGTGTAAGACCAGTTTCCGCTGGATACTCTTGTTTTGGTTTCAGGGAATTGGTTGTATCGCTTGGCTGGTCCTTTTCATCCTCATCATGCTTCGTTTCCATTAGACTGAGCTCACACTCGAAACTACCCAATCCAAAAGATCGGTGCATATCCGGAGTCGAAGGCGTTTTTGTCGGAGGTCGTTGTCCTGATTCCGCGATGCTGACAGCGACAGTTCGTCGATAAGCCTGTCGTAGTCTCCGAAGGGCTTTCGTAACATCGGCGTCGTATCCGACCAACGCGATAAAAAAGAAGTTGATCACAGGCCATAAAAGCATAATGATCTTACTATCGTGTTCCTATCAACGCTTGTCGTCAGGATCAATGAAGAACAAAAGAAAAGCTGACAGCATCATGCAAACGTTTTTACCATGATAATGAAGATTGCTGAAATGAAGTTCACAACAGTTAAAGCAAGTGTGCGGACAACGTTACTGCAAACAACCGCAAAGTACAATGTAGTGTTGGGATGCATTTGAGCCGTCTGGAGACGACGAATGTGTTTGACGAGGATGTAGGTGATCATGACAGTAACGTACAGATCGATAACGGTGTCGTAAAGAGTATAAACAGGTCCCCACTGTAACAAAAATTAGGATTGATTTCGGTTTCTTCGCTTAATTACGCCAGTTCATTTTCTATGAATGTTTGCTTACATAGAGCGTGTCGGCATACAGACACTGTCCATCTGCGGCCACGCCTAGCTTGATGAGTGCGACGTCCACTATACCAATAATCGCGCGAAGAACAGCCAAAGAGATATGGAGAATCCTCATTTTCTTTCGATCTTGTGGTGCAACAATCGACTGGACTCTGCCGAGTAGGACCAATGTTCCTGCAACCATGGCAATATGGAAAAAGAGATCAGCCACTCTACTGGTCGCATAGCAAGCATCCTGTAAACTTTCGAGATCCAACTCTGTCAGTAAGAAGCAATTAAGATAAAATCCAAAAAAGTGAACTGAGACATACTCTGTTAACAACGTGAGAAAAAGGATAGATTTTAGGCCCATCGCCAGGCCCAGGACGATCTTGTAGAAACGAATATAGATGGCCTTGTCATTTCTTCGGAACAGATAGCGAAGAGACAGCTCAAACGAGACAGCTATGACAGCACCGAGACAAGCGACCGTGGTAAGCAGGATGGGACTGCTGGCCATCCTGATTAGAAAAAGAAAGGAACCGAAAAAGAAGAAGAGTCGGAACAGATAGGTTGGACGACCCTAGTTTCATTAGGGTCTGTTGCGACTCCGCCCCAAAAGTTTTTTTTTTTATTCAGTTGAAAAATCTCTCAGGTGCTTTCTTAAGGGAATGGGATTCCAAAGTGGAACAAATAAAATGACGTGTTTCTGCCGATCGTTTATCTCGGGGCTTATGTCAATGATCCCCTTTGGCTTTGTTCATCTTCAATTGAATGAACATGTCAAACACTCGACTGGCTATTGTTCCTATTTTTACTTGGATAGGCTGTGTTGTGCCACGTACCTCATGTGCTATTGCTTGATTGTACCACATGTGAGGATGAATCGAGGTGTCAAGAAGTAGGACCTGTCTTTACATTGATCTGATGTTGTTACCCCTGCAGGCGGAATGGTATTTTATTTTTTCTGCATCCAGATTAGAAACCGATAACGATTGCTCTATCCAACTGCTGGTTTCCATTTGTTCATTGCTACACAAATAAATGATGCCCAAGTTCATACAACGCTCATGCCGTTCTTTGATTTCATATTCTCGGAAACAGATAGCAAATCATCTATGTCGGGTCAATGCATCTTTTTAGCAGTACGTGGGCGACCCTAAACTAAAATGGGTCGACGGAAAATAAAAAATTCCGGTTGGTTTAAGATCCATAACAAATCCGAAGTCTCAAGTTTTAATCCCATTTGATGCCGATCGGGTTCTAGTCTCGCTTTTCTCGTTTCTTCTTTCTCTTTATCATCCCTTCTCTGCCGTTTTTCTTTCTTTGTCTTATAAATATGGAAGTCAATGATACCAAAACGCGATTAAGATCACTTTCGACAACGAGTTTACCAGAAATTCATTTAAGCACAAGCGCATGCGAAGATGATGTGGAAAAGATAGAGGCACATGAAGCAGATACAAAACGAGTGAATGAAGATGCTCCCTCAATTCAACACAGAGATTCAGATAATACACTAGTAGAAGCAGCGTTGGACCAAGTCGATACCAAAACTCGTCATATTCGTTTCCAGGATCATGTCGTCGAGTCTGCCGCGCTGGTTAATCGTATGTTGAGTTTACGTCAACATCCATCACGTCATAGTGCTAGCGAGAACGGAAGCGAACTTTTTGGTGAAGAAGAAGAAGCTCGAGAAGAAATCGACCCTCAGTATGGCGGAAGCGTATTGGCCAGCCTGATGAAGTTAGAAGCCCAGCGGAGACAAACGCCAGCCAACAGGCCATCCGATAAAAAGGTTAGTTTTGTTTTTTATTTCTAGTTAAAGTAAGAACGAAAAGAGTCATTATGATTTATTTTCTTTGAAGGCTTCGAAAAAGAGTCGATTATCCAAGTCTATTTCTGCTTCCAGTCTTACGTTGAATGATCCTAATAAGCAGGCGAAACGCCCTACGATGGGTAACCGGTCTTCCAGTTGGCTCTCAGCAATGACTTCAAGCCAGCATCTCGTTCCACGATTGGAAAAGCGCAAAAAAACCGGAGCACATTCAGTCTCGCGACGTAACTCGGCCGATAGTGCTTTCACAACCGCCTCCCAATTTGAACCTATTACGCTTGAAGATCGGATTCGAATTACATTTGAAATTGCGAATATCCTGCAAAAACAGGAGTTTCTGCGTAAACTGGCTAAATCGTTGATGTTGTACGGCTGCCCGGCTCATCGGATCGAATACGCTATGCGTCAGGTGTCACGCACCTTGGGCGTCGACGGCGAATATGTCTATATGCCCAACGTCATGTTCTTGACCTTTTTCGATCAAGCAACGCATACCACAGAAACCCATTTTATTCGGCAACCACAGACATTTGAGATGTACAAACTAAGCGAGATCTACCGCTTGGAAAAGTTGGTGGCCTATGGTGAGGTATCCGTAGACGAGGCATTGGAATTTATCGATCAAGTCATGGACGAACCGTCCATTTATCCTCGATGGCTGAAACCATTTGTATATGCTTTAGCCAGTTTTACTGGATGTGTCATGTTCTTTGGTGGCCGATGGAAAGAAGGCGGGGTCGCGGCAGCTTTGGCTAGTAAGTGCAAGAAAAAAAAAGATCGATTAGGTTTCCCTTCCACCTGTTACCAGGCACTAAACTCTTTTTGTTATATCTCACCTTTTTTTAGTGGTATTTGCCATGTATGAGACCTTTTCCGGAAGACTGTTAAGTTTCCAACCAATTTGGGAGATTACGGTCTGTATTCTTATTGGTTTTGTTGCCGAAGGTAAGGATGATAAGCAGAAACAACAGCATGCAATGCTTAAAGTATGAAACCTTTTTTTGTGGACATAGCGCTCCAGAAGTACAAATTTTGTTTTACGCCAATTGCGTTCTCGGCCTTTATCATTATCCTTCCAGGATACCCAATGGCTGTAGCCATTATTGAGTTGGTATCGCGTCAACTCGTCAGCGGTGTGGTTCGAATGGTATACGCTATTCTATATTCGTTTCTTCTTGGTTACGGTATCAGTATGGGTTCCGAGCTATACAACACAATGGATAAATCAGCAGTACAAGAGAAGTTACCGGAGTGCACACTCGCCGCTAACGCATCCACCTGTGTCGCTAATGAAAATCAGTTATGGAATATTTTACTCGTCCCCTTATTCGGTCTGGCTTATTGCATTTATCTACGGGCCCGACCGCCGCGTTGGCCCATCATGATCGTGGTCGGTGCGGTGACTTATGCTATTAATTATACCCTGTCATGTCTGGCAAAAGCTCCTCCGCAGATTCTACAAGTGGTCCCAGCCTTTGGCGTAGGCCTAATAGGTAACTTGTTGACAAAGTTTACAGGGACTACATCCGTCGATGCGACTATCTTGGGAGTAAGCTGTCATTGAACCATGAGAACGTTTAGCTCAACCGTTCCCTCTTCGCCATAGATTTTTTATCTTGTTCCGAGCATATTAGGTTTGTGAACTAGATCTACTTTAGCGTGCCGTACCATTAATCGTTTGATTAAAAAAAAATAGGTATCAAAGCAGCGCTAGGTCTATTTGGTACCACTTCAGAATATGGTACGCAGGGAGCTGGATTTGCCCTGGCCATGATTGAATCGTCCATAGGTAAAATTGGAAATATAGCATTCATGCGTTTCTAGCTTGATTATTGAATAACAATTACAACGCATAGGGATCACTGTTGGCCTTTTCCTCGCTACTCTGATTGTATACCCCAAGGGAACTCAGCACACGCCTCTCATGAACTTTTAATTATGTTTTTTCTCATGTACAAAAAAAAATATAATTATTGATTGTTTCGCTTCCCTCACCAGGCTAATTTCGCGATCACAGGACGATGGTCGCTGATGTAAAGTCCGTCGTCATATTGGTTGCACAAAACGCCAAATTGAAGTACATTCACAGGGGTGGAAGAGTAGTGCAAGATATAGTCCAAACGCAACGGAGCTTTTTCTGCATCCTCACCTTCCCCGAAACTTGTGAATGTGTCACTGTAACCATATGGTCCACTTAGACCTTTGCCATCTTTTAGTCGGGTGATAAGTTCATAGCGCGCATCCAAAAATGACGCTGGCTGGCTTTCTTCTTGTTGTTCTTGCTGATGCCCGATAAAGGGTCGTCGAAGAACGCGATGTGTAGGCAAGGTGATGTTGTTTTCTCCTGTTCGCACTGGATGGCCCGTCTTCTGGGCGTATGCGGCCGCTGCTTTATCGTTCAATGAGTCCAGATGACGTAAGGTTGCATTCTCGTCCTTGTGGCCCTGATATCGCGCAGCCGTCAGGGTAAGATACGCGGGATCGTCTTCGGGAGAGTTCAGATCGCCGACGAGGATTACAACGCCTTCTATGTTTTTTGCTTGCTCTAGCAACAATGTTGCAGAGTTCTGGCGGGATTCGATACCGCGATGATCGAAGTGAGTGTTTATCACTGTAAATATATGGCCATCCTCTCTCTTAAACCTATGTATCGTTGGTTATGTCAATCCATACAGCAATAACATATAAATTACGTACTGAACTATAGTAGCGATACGGACATTGTTGGCATCCCAGCCTTTGCTACCAACTATATCTGGTGTCTAAGCGGGGTGTCTGTCAGTTCAACGATCCTACATCGCTTTGCCCTTTCTCACCTCTGATAGCCATATTGTTTTCCAGTGGCTCACTGTTAGTTTGTCCCTATTAAGTAGTTTTTGATAAGACTGATATATAAACAGAAACTTACATACCTTTTGTAAAATACGGCGCAGTATTCTCCCCTCTGTGCTCCATCGTCCCGTCCTGCACCGACCCAATCGTAGTCAACTAATAACGCTTCCAGGTCAACGACTTGATGATAAACAGCTTCCTGGAAACAATAGAGTTTAGGATATATAAAAGCACGTCCTATTTGTTGACTGATGCCTGTTTACCTGAAAGGCGACGATATCGGGTTCGTATATCAATACGGTGTCTGCAATTTTCCATTTGCGAATAGCCCAAGCCTGCTCATGCTTCAGAGTAGGACTTTTGGGCGGAGCCGCAAATGGTTGTGTAGGAGAATCAGTTTGTTGGTCATAGCGAACATTAAAAGTCAAGAGCTTCAATGGTGTCTGCATGTCGACAATAGCAAAGAGAGAAAAAGGGATTTTCTCTTTTTAGGTGCGCAGAAAGAAATGGGAAAGAGGAAAAGAAGCTTAGTGGCTGGCTTTCATTGCATCAATTTAAATGTTTGTTTAACAAGAAAAAATGGTCGGTTTTATTTTATCGACTGGTGTGGTAAGTGTGAAGGGATGTTTGTCGTCGTATATGTTTATAGGTTGAATAAGGGAAATAGGGACAAAGTGTGTTGTTTTATGCTTTGTTCTTTCTTTTCTGTTTTGGATCGTAGGGTCATTTCGGGCTGTACAATAGAAAAGAAATGTATGCTGTGGAAGGGAATTTATGCTTCGTTCAACATCACTTTCTTGGGCTCCTCCTTGTAGTCACCGTATAGAATCTCGTCTCTCTTTCTAACTGCCTCGTTCAAGAGTTCGGCACGACCACGACGTTCGAACTGAACCATGTATCGATCAGATTTGTGTGCGGCACCACCCATGGCGAAACACATAACAATGTAAAACTAAATATTCATCCTCACATCAGTACTCCTCATCTTCCCTTGTCCATTTTGACTGATCCCTACCTTGTTCACAGTTTGTGTCTTACGGTACCAAGGAGAGAAGGCATAAAGAATACCAGAGACAGCCAAACCGACGGCTCCCCATTGCGCCATACCCCTGTAAAAACCTTTCATACTGTAGGCCGCAGCATTTTCTTTATCCGTTTCAGTGATAACTCTCATTGTTGCTGTTTAACAAGAAAAAAGAATATAATCCAAGAACGAGGGGCAAAATGATGAACAAGGTCCAACATTTTTAAACATTTATCGGCGAGACATGGTTGCACCGCGGAGTTGGCGGGTCGTCCCTGCCCCGGTACAATTATCCAATTCTTTCATCCGGTATATCAACAGAAAAACACAGTAGGCATTTCGGTTTGCTCCGATCAAATCAGATTGTTTGTGCGTTTTACCCGCACGTTCACCTTCACTTCATGTTCGATCTACGAAAATGAATACATCTGTTATTCGGCAAGATGTGAATTGATCCACCTGGGATATCAGATGGAAACAAAGGTAGTCACAAAGACAGGGATTGCCTGACGGAAACAAACGAGAAGAAAAAAAGAAGTCGTATGATTTTAGCACAGTTGGTGACACAGCTTTCTTTGTCAGCGCGCCCTTACTGGACAGATTTCTAAAAACGAAAGACTGCTTAGCCTTGCATACTAAATCCAACTTTCTTCTTTGGGTGTTTGTGGATTCGTTTTAGTTCCACTCTTCTAGATTTTCACTGTATACAAGAATAAACTAGGACAGGCTAAAACATTCTATGACCAATGAGGGTATGTCTGGGTTGCTGGAGGGGGAGGAGGAGGATAATTAGGTGATGGTGGCATCCAGTAGTTGTTCGGTGCAGGTGTGCCGTCAGGTTCGCCATAACCATGAGGCGGTCTTTCCGACATGATGGGAGATGGATAGTAGCCTAGCGGAAAAGAGACAGGGGCAGAAGGCGATCCTGCCATAGGAAACGTTGGGGAAGGTAATCCCGCAATAGGAAATGTTGGAGAAGGCGAAGGTCTCAAGTAAGGTGAGGTTGACAGAGAAGGAGTGGAGATCGAAGCCTGGTGTTGTGGCATAGGCATTGCGATAGGAAATGAAGAAGCATAACTACCTTTGTCGCCTTGACTTCCGTAGTCATCATATGGTTGTTGATAATAAGGATTGAGACGACTTGTGACAGCAGGCGATGATTCAGATTGAACGGGCTTCGGAGGAATCGCTGGCGGGTTCTGTGGCAGATACTTTCCTACATCAGGCATAGCAACATATGGCTTTTGTTCTTGGGATGGCGTTGGCGAGGAAACTGGTAATGGGGTGGCAACCGTTGGTGGATCACTGTGAATGTTTGATTGTATGGAGTGCCTGGAAACTGAACTATTTCTGGAGTGCGGTGATTGATTATGGCTGGGTTTGGCATCCACGTGGCTTTCATCAGCCGAATGGATCGAAGCGGTTGTTTCCCCAGCAACACCATCTTTGCTAATTTCGTTGGCAGGATTATCAGGGGTTCGCTCAGCTGTTTCCTCAGCAGGTTCCAAAGATTCTTTCTTTGCTGTGTGATCGTCCAGACTTAGTTGATTCAAAGATGCAGTCAAGAGTCCCTCATCCATTTCTTCCTCGTCGTCTTCGTCATCTATTGCGAGCTCGGGCTTCGGAAATGTTCCGACAACAACATTCGCTTCCATGTAGACTATGTTCTTTGGATGTTCTGGTTCTGGATTATCTGGGGAAATTTCGTTCAAATTGATTTCAGCTCGGATCCAGTATTCAATGCTGACAATCTTTCCGCTTTCTCCAATAGTTGGTGGTGTAGAAGTGGGGAATAGCATTTTGACGACCGATGTTTGCGTGAAATCAAGTGGACCGGTGATATCGATGTCTAGGACATTCGACTTGATGATCTTCTTTTCTGATAATTGCCCTCTGAAAGAAGATAAGGATAAGCTACGCCTGCAAATAGATAAAGCAATACACACTTTGATTTTCCAAAGAAGGACCGTCTGATTAGTTGTACTTTGATGGCTTTTTCTCGTATTAACTCGTGGAAATGCTTGATTTGGATAGTTACAGGCAAAATATCACCTGCCATCCGAAATGAGACCAATGAGTATGGAAAAATATCAAGGTTACCTCGGACAATGCCAAATTTTGGAAGTGTCATTGATACACGGATTTGTCGTGGATCATCAGAACCGACCAATTGAATTTGCTCGTTAAAGTTCCCTTTCATGCAGTACTCTGGCAATGTCACGTCAATTCTTTCCAGAATGGAGATTTCTTTCTTTGTTTGAGGCGACAATGAATCGGGTACGAACGGCTTATCATGTAAAGCTGTTAATAAGTATTTGACTCCCCCTAAATTGGGTAGCTGGACAAGATGCGATAAGTTAAAAAACATCAAAGTTGCATCTTCCTTTTACCTGTGTACTACTTGGTATTTCGCCATCTTCACCAGGGATCTTGAATTCAAACGGGAAGCAATGCGTCTGTGCTTCCAAAACATGGGACTTTTCATCATCCGGCGGGTTAGCCAGATATAGAATCTTATTGAACAATTGGAGACTGCTTGATTCGGATTGTACTTCTCCTGTGAACGCAATTCTAACGTGGTTTGTCTTTGTCGGTTTAGCTAAATCGAGTATAACATTGCCTTTGTATTAAAGGAAAAATTTAGCATGATAGGATCCATAAAGATACAGCGTACCCTTGATGACCTCTCCAGAGTAATAAAAGCGGTCCTCATTCAGTTCGATGTAGAAGTCATTTTGCCTTCTCGCTGTCAAGAACATGTCTCAGACTTAGAAAGTGATGCGAGAAGATGAGGGAAAAGAGAAAGAGAGAGAGAGAGAGAAAAAAAGGAAACGCCCCAGTGTCTGCGGCATTTGCCCTCCAAAAAGTCTGAAAACAGTCTCCACACTTTCCTGTGTCACAAAGGACATTTGCTCTTTCTCCTTATTGTTTATCTTGATGCAGACTATCGTATCGTTTAAACAGCACAATAAAGCCAGCCATGAACTTTGTTCTGGAGAGTCAGCATCCTTTGCCAGTTCTTAAGCAACTCATAGTCATTAGACGCTTTCATTTCCATGTTGCATTACAGTGGTGATAATTCGTTTTATCCACCTCGAAGTCATCATGGCATGCAATTGTCCCATGACCAGATGGTTCCAACATGTATTCGATTTGGTGTGGACAAGAGGAAATCTTCTAAGTACAAGTCTAAACGCTTATTTCATGTGTTGACTATGCGTGATATAATCAACAATGGATATTGCTTTTCAGCATGACAGTATTCAACGAGATGCCTACAGACAATACGGGTGCTATTATAGGCAGTCGATACACTTGTAGTCGTAATCCCAGTTCATCCGAACAAACTCTGCAGTGAAAACGTACTGATGCTTTATGAAGGGGAGACAGCATATCTTCAACAGGGAACAGCTGAACAGAACCCTAGTAGAAAAGTAGTTTTCTGTTTCAGCCAATGTGAACCAGCCTCGTACATAGAATAACATAATACGACACTGCCGCCACGACCCTTACATAGACTTGCAGTATGAACGTAGTTGCTCCAGGTTCATAGATACGAAAAATTATCGGAGTTATAAGTTATGTCAGGCCTCCATGAGGGGATTGCAATTCAGGGTCAAGGCTTCACGGTGCAAGCAGCAATGGCTTACGGTGGCATCCAACTTATGGATGCTAGAGCGACCTCTGGAAGCACGATAAGTATCAGTTAATACTCTTTACCTTTTTTTCTTATTGTGAAGCTGGATCAGGTCAATGTCCGAAATTGGTTGACGTATCACTGAAAAAAATTGTGTCCCTTCCCAAAAATACTTCAATGTATCCCCCTCTTGACTGCTACTTCACAAGGACCCACAATGGCATCATTACGAATCTTAACAGCATTGCCTCGATGCCCACAACATCCTTCTGTTCTACTGGTGAAACGATCCTTCTTCTCTATTCAAGGGTTGAGTCAGAAAACCCATAAGGAACGCAAAGTACTGAAGTAGGTGGAGACCGTATTATTAGACAAGTACCCAATCGATACCACTTCATAGCTGTTCACAACAAGAAGCATACGCTATCATATCGAACGTAGACAATTATTATAAGTTCCTTCCATTCTGTACGCGTTCGCAGGTGTATACTTCCAAAAAGGTTAGCGATTCCGTGACCGTGCAGAAAGCAGAGTTGGAAGTAGGATTTGGTATGTTTCAAGAGAAGTATATGTCTGATGTCACTTTGGAAGAGCCACGCGTTGTCAAGGTACCAGTGATTAGGGTCGTTGCAAGCAATCAACTTATTTTCATTTTCACCTATCTATAGGCTGTTGCGGCCGATGCATCCATATTTAAGCAAATGGTGACTACCTGGACAATCTCCCCTAACGTGCCTATGTCCAAGCAAGTTGCTCAACCTCGGTATGCATCTTCATGTCTGGTGGAGTTTGATATCAAGTTTGAGTTCGCATCACCCCTGCACGCACAGGCAGGTAATGCCTTTTTCCACAAAGTAGCAGATTTGATGATGAAGGCATTTGTCGATCAATGCGAGAAGGTCTACAGAAAACCTGCTACACTAACGAAATAGAATTATAAACTTATAGAACCCTAATCCCCATTAGATTACACCATAGAAATACAGCTGTTTGCATGACCATTTACGTCTTTTTCAAAGTATTTTGCACTGATCGATAAACAGTTCTCTTTATAATACGAACGTTCTTCTCAATAGAAACTTAATCTGAACGAGTATACATGCGTTGCAGTTGTTCATCGCTTACATAATGGGCTCCACCTGCGCATCGCCAACCACCGCCCACTTTGAACCATTGATAGCCCATAGGGCACGGGCAGATCCTTCGGATGTTTTCCATTGTTTCTTGGCGTCGACGTATTTCCTTTTGTCTCTCTTCATCCTTCTTCTTCTTACTGTCTCGTTTCTGCTTTAACTTCGCCTGCTTAAGCTCTTCCCACTGCTCGTCCGGAACGCCAGCGTCTCTTTGAACGTCTTCATCATCATCATCGTCATCATCGTCACTAGCATTTTCATCGGATTCTTCTTGTGATTCCGGTTTCAACGCCTTATCTTGCTCTTCGGACCAATGCGTTTGTTCCATCTGCTGCTGCTGTTCCTGCTGTGCAGGTCTTTGTTGTTGGACATTATCTACAAATGGCAGCTGCGTGGGATACGGAAAAATTCGACGATCGGGTTCTTTGGGGCCAGGCGTGGTTTTTCTTGCATATAGCATTTTCTCAATGGCTTGTTGAACATCAGAGAGAACTATTTTTCTCTTGACATCGTCAGAACCGATCAAACGATCTGCACGCGCTTCCAAAATCATTTCCCAAATCTTCATAACGTCACGAGCGTTTCCCCATCCAGGTAAAGAACGTACTGAGTTAAAGCCAGATTCTAGTTGTTTAAAAGCGACCTCTTCAATATTGTAACCTTCCTTTTTAATAAAACCCTCCAAAAACTTCAAGCAGTCCGACGTCTCCCAGTCCAAGAAATCGATGAAGCGAGTAAACCGACTTTTCAGACCAACATTGCGATCGAGCATCTGATCGATATCTTTCTCATATCCAGCGATAATAATCACAAGACCTTTGTATTTTGGGTCTGTCATAGCCGCCACGAGCGCTGTCATGGCTTCTTGGCCAAAGTGGCCTACACCCAACTCATATGCTTCGTCAATAAACAGCAGACTTCCTTTAGCCCGATCGAGGTATTCTTCAACCCTCTTCTTTGTTTGTCCGACGTACTCTCCAGTGAGCTCCAGTCCAGATGTTTGTACGAGATTGTCACTTGCAAGTATGCCGAATTGCGCGAGAATTTTGGCCATCACTCTCGCTACCGTCGTCTTTCCGGTCCCTGGCGATCCTCGGAACACAAAGTGTCCAATTTCAGGCAGAGGATCACCCTGTGATTCTGCTACCTTGAATCTGTCGTATAGACGTTGTAACTCGTTCCTGATATTATCCACACGATACAGTGATTTCAAGGGAGCAAATGGATCCTCTTGGCTATCTTCTTTCAACTCGATGTCCTCCGGCAGTAAATGAAACACTCCTCCAGGATGTGGTCTTGTACTGGCTTTGGCAATGGCCGCATCTAACAACGTGTTCACAGCTCCAGCGTTACCAAAGTTCGCGAAAGATTTTTGCAGAGACAAGGCCCTCATTGCTCTTTCAGCAACCATGTGCGATGCGACCACATTCTTCCTCTTACAGCCATTGTTAAATATTTCGAGCAATTCCATTTCGTTGTAATCTTCAAAGACAAATGCGTATTCTCTAGGAAATCGACGTGCCAAGCCAGGATTTTGGTTGCGTAGCATTTTAAGCATAGGTTCCTCATAGCCCAGTAAGAGAACTACCATGTCGTCGGTCTCCGAATTTTGGACCTTTTCGACAAGAACATCCAAAACTTGCTTGCCGTACATATTATCATCAAGGTTATATGCTTCATCGATAACTAGCACCTTTCCACGAGCTAGCTTTGTGATCTCAGCGGCTTTGGTTTGCGACTGTCCGACATATCCTGCAATAAAGTCGCTTGCACTCTTCATAACAACGTCTCCATTCGACAGGTAGTTCAGTTGTTTCAATAGCTTTCCAAAGAGTGCAGCACAAGTTGTTTTACCGGTACCAGGATTTCCCAAAAGTAGTCGATTCAGATGTACTGGCAGAGGAGCGTGTCCATTAAGTTCACGTTCGTAATTTTTCGCACAGAGTTCGATCAGGTCTCGAACAGTTTTTTTTATAGATTTCCAGCCCGTCTTGCCATCAATCTCTCGTAATATTTCCTTTATCTTCGGATTTTTTAAAGGATTTTCTCCGATGACATCTTCCACTATGAGTTGCAACCTTTCATCGACATAGTCCGCTTCTCGTTGAAACGCACGGATTATGGCTCTCTCCAACATCTTCCTGGCATCTCGTGCATTTCCAAATCCTTTTCTATTGGCTGCTTTCGACAAGCGCTTCGCTACGATGTTGTCGATCTTGCTATTACTGTCAAGCTTGGTTTTTTCAACCATGCCTTGCCAAACCAGTCGGAGCTCCTTTTCATCAAAGTCATCGAATGTAACTGAGTGGAATCGGCTTTGTAGACCATCGTTATAAGAGAAGAGTTTTGTGGATATGTCATCTTCGTAGCCAGCCAATATGATCGATAACTCATCTCGTTTGTTCTCTGAAAGTGTCAATAGCTCAGAAACAATAGGTTTCCCTTTGTTATCATTCTTTGGATCCAGGTCATAAGCTTCATCAATGAATATGACACCGTTTTTCGCTTGATCAGCTAGTTTTCGGAACTCAGCCGCCCCATCGTCTTTGAGCTTTTGTGCGCTGCATTCGAACAGCTTTCGGTTCTCCCTTATTCCAGCATCGCAAAGAATTTCTGCAAACAGCCGAGCCACTGTCGTCTTTCCCGTGCCAGGATTTCCCATATAACAATAATTGAAACTGAACAAGTTTGCCTTTCTTGCTTCGGGATTGTGTTTCAACTTTAGAGCAGTTTTGAACATTTCAACAGCAAAAACTTTGACCTTCTTTAGCCCTATAAGCTGTAGTAAATCTTCCATAGCTTTGGAAGCGCAGCCGTGCTTTTGCTTCAATTCATTCCATCGTTTCGTTGGGCTGTCAGCGTCTGCTCCAACACTGGTTTGTTCATGTGCTGACTCTCCAGTAGATCTATTAATCATTGCTTTTTCATCATCTGTCAGCCATTTCTCTTCTGCCCCGGGATACATATCCACAAACGCGTTAAGACAAGCTTTTTGTTCGTTCAACGTGTTGGTGCCGTCATTTAGTACTTTTAGTAACCTTGCATGAGCAAGTAGTACAAGCGGGTGCGCTTCGGATCCTGCTGTTTGCGACTGGCGAATATACGACTCGAAATAATCTTCAGCTGAACCCGGATCGTTTAGTTTTAGCAGCTCGAGAGACGTAAACAGTTCCAAATCTATGAAGGGCTCCGATTTCGACAAGGATCTCAGATATTTAGCTCCTCCAAATGCCGAGTCTAGTTTCTTGTTGTCAGTAGTAGGCACAAACAACAATTTCTGTCTTAGATTTTGCTCGATTGCTAATGATGCGGTTCCCGATCTTATTAGCGTTTCTGTATCCCATTGCAGTGGTAAGATTATCGTTTCAATGCGAGTTCCTTGCAGGCTTGCCATCGCTAATTTCAGACGCTGACGCAGCTGGTTTCGAACTGCAGAGGTCTGTTGGTCTCTCTTTTGATCGGGTTGAGCCTGTACACGATTGATTTTCTTTGGAGCCAATGACTGTGCCATATCTTCCATTTCCTGAGAGGCTTCGTCACGTTCGACTTGACTACAAATGTTGTCTAACACCTCCTTAGTCAAGGTCACTTTGTGAGTAAGGAAGAGAGCATATGGCTGCCAAAATATCAGCGAATCCCCCTTATCTCTTGAAAAGAAAACACTGTCATAGCCTTCCTGGTGATATTTCGTCAACAACTTCTGTGTTTTTGAACTCTTCTTCCCTTTGCCTCGAGCAGTCAGTTGGCCAGGATTTACTAGAACGTGGCATGTGTATCCGAACCCGCATAAAAGCGTCACCGATTTACCCATCAGACTTGCCGATAGCTCCTTCAAATTTTTTGCAGACCATATCTTGATCTCGATGCCATTCAACGTTGCGGAATTCGCAAGTCGTCCGAGATCAAATGTGTCAGTAAGGCCGGGGTTGTTCGAAGCCACAAAGCCAAAAGTATACCTTGGGCAAAACACTGGTCGTTTCCATATAGGTAGAGTCTCGATCCGCGATTTGTACTTTTCCAGTAGAGATGCCTTTGCCCGACAAAAGTCGTCAATCTTCGCCGCTTTAGGTTCCAATTCACCACTTATCAACTGTGGAATATTTGTAAAAACGGATGGTATAGACCGCAACGTCAGGTCCGTAGATATATCCTCTTCTTCAGCCAAATGTGAATTCGTTCGCGTGATTTCTCGATCCAACTCTTCCTGAGAGCAAGTTGGGCATTCATTGGGGATACCATCATAGCACTGCGCAATCTCGAAGGAATGGCCCTTTTTACAGTTCCAGAGGGATTTTGTCTGGCACCGATAGACACTTGTAGAGCTACATAGAATGGCAACTGTCTGAGAGCAGATATCATGATTCCAACACTTCACTTCTATCATTGTTTCGCAGGAGAATTTGGCTGGATTGACTTGGAATTCTTTTTCTTCATGACATCTGGCATTACGGTAATGGCCGCAAGGCAAAGCCAGCCTTATCTCTTCCATACAATCTGGCAATTGCTTTTTGTTTCGCAGGTAATTCATGGCCTCCACACAAGAAATCTTCAATCGGTGACCGCAAGTAGAGATTCTTTGTATGTAGATGTTTTGTTTGCAACCATCAAAGTACTTTTCAAGTTCTCTTGGTGTCTTTTCAGGAGGATCAATGTTGTCGTTCAAGATTCCATCTTTGATAATGCTGCTGACACTTGTGTTTGAACCCCAAGGATACCACTGCCTGCTCTGTAGTACATGACAATGGATTTTCTTTTGGTGACCACATAGAGGACTTGATGTTTCTACATACTCATCACATTGCTCTTGTCCCATGGTTCCAATTCCTCGTGCTTTGCTACATGGTACGGTAGCTGTGTGGCCGCATTTGCGGTGCAACTGCACTAGAGCATCACACTGTATATGATTTGCGCGACTCGACACTCTTTGACCTTCCTTAAGTTCGGTTAATTGTGCTGGAACTGTGTAGGTGCCAAGCTGTTGTTTCTGTTGGCAATTGACCTTGCATTCATGACCGCAATCCGGATGAATAATTGCTTCTTTCTCGGTACAAATGCTTTTAGTTGATGCATAGTTACATGCCTTTTCGCATGGAAGCTGTACTCGATGACCGCATTTACGAATAAACGTTACCAGCTCAGAGCACGTATAATCTTTTGGTCCAATGCTCTGTCCTTCTGTGACAATGCCAACCGGTGAACAACGAGTTCCTGTCCATGATTGCAGCTCAATTGCCACTTTGCATGGCACAGTGCAGGCATGACTGCATCGAGGTAAATTGACAGTAACCTGCTGTGGGCATACATAATTGTTGCTGTTGCTATCGTAGGTCTGTTTCATATAGCAATTCACTGTCTTGGAATGGCCACAAGGTGGGTCGTACTCCACTTTTTCATTGCACCTTCCAAGCAACGAGCTATCCTGCGAATACATTTGATACTCGAAACACTTGCATTTGACTAGGTGTTTGCAATCAGCGCGCATATAAAGGGCATGCGCCTCTTGCTGACATTTTGGCCATGGTTTAATCCCACTGACATAGTCGCGTTCGTCAGCACAAGTAAAAGAGGTATGGTGCATACATGGAAGTTCCACTGTCACTTGCGTATCACAGCGATAATGAGGTAACATTTCGTCAATGCTCAAGTTAGCTCGATATCCGACGTTTGACTTCACGTCTTCACATGTGATTTTTTGCGGATGTCTTACGCAAGGAGAATCCACTTCCTCCTTACAGTTCGTATTGTGTTGATGCAAGTCTTTCCAATGGCATTTTAAGTTACATAAATGCGAGCATCGAAGAACATGAGTGCAAAGTTCTGGGCAAAACCCTAACTGTAGCTGATCCGGATTTGATACCACATGTTTTATGTTTCGGTGCTGCGGGCAACATAGCGGTATTTGTGGCCCAATTCGACTGACAACAGCCTCCTCACGCGTACAATCAGATTGGACATCCTCCGTATCATCGTTGATTTGCGTTTCTGGCCTTCGCAATATATCAAAGGTATTATCCCAGTGCTCTACCTTTCGTTGTTCAAAATATCCAAAGTTCCCAATGATATACAGGCCAATCCTAGGACGGCTTAGCAGGACAATCATACGATTGACTAACCGGACAAACGGCGTATTCGAACGAGAATCTGTAACAAGCGAAGCGATAACGATATCGGCCTCATCTCCTTGGAAGCGATCCACAGTTGAAATGGTCACAGAATCATTATTATTTGTTTTCGGCCAATCCTGCAGAAGCGGATCTGCGCCAGTCTTCAGCATTTTGCGAATTAACATGAGCTGTCCTTTGTAAGGCGTCAGGACGGCGATGGACTTTTTGGGAACTCCACAGTCTTTCACAAGATAATTTGCAAGTTTGCAGACCATTTCAGCTTCCAATGAATTCACTTTCGAAAGTCCCACACTTGCTCGAGTCTGCACGCCGGTATGCGTCCAAAAGAATATCTGTGGTAGAATTCCAGGAACTTTCATTCCACCGGTCGCGCTCGATAACAATTTTGTCGGCGGAGAAACGCAGTCTTTACCGATCAAACGCGTGTTACAAAGTTCATGATCCTTAATGGTAACAATCTCGCGATAGTAGGATCTCGTCAAATCACAGATTCCTGTTCTCATTCGTCTTTGAATGGAGAGTACCGTTGATGGCACTTCGTGGGCACCTGAGGCACAGATCAGTCGCTCAAATAACGATATATTCACGCGGTTGATCCTCTCGAAGTCAAATTTGGACATCATAGAAGGCTTCAACTGCAAATGGTCGCCAACAAGTTCCAACTTGCACGCACTAGAACCCAAGCATGCAAACAATAACGGTTCAAGCACCTCTGACGCTTCCTCCACGACAATAGCAAACGGTCGTGTGGCCATAATGGCTTCCAGACGAGAGACACAACCAACGATAGTACCACCAATAACTGCCTTTCCTTCATACAGACTGGCGTTTGCCTTGACTTTGGCATCGTGATAATCCTTCTTTGCTGCAGTTGCCTTTAGCTCAACTATTTTTGCTATCTTCGTAAAGATAATATCGAGCACGTCTAATAACGCTTGCCCAAGCTGCCAACGGTCAGCTGGAGCAATATCCCAGGTCCATTTGGTCGGATGCACCCATGATGATACGGCCGTCGTCGCCGTTGACGGTTCTTGATTTTTTTCTTCATCCATCATAGTATTTAATGACTGCTCTATCTGCATAATCTCCTCATCATTTTCTTCATTATTGACCATAAATACTTCACGCAAATGTTGCAATGATTCTGGTTCTTCCATTTCATCGGCGTTGTCATAGATAGACTTTTCTTCGGGTACGTCATAATAAGTTTCTTCAGAAAGATCTATAAGGTCATTCACATAATTATCGTTTAATTCTGTCTCATCGGTCTTTTCTGCAGCTACCAGGGCTGTATCTTCAGTGATATCAGCCTGCTCATTATCTTTAATATCAAGCCTATCGAGCGGATTCACGTTTTAGTCAGATCCATTTATGCTTGTGATATCAACTTACGCATCAATGGCTGGCCAGTTTTCTTGATGCTGCTCGAAGAGAGCGTCTAAACGCGCATTTTCTTTCACTCCTTTAGATGAAGATGACTGCGAAGCATGGTCTCGACAGTAAGGGATACCAGGTAAAAGTGTGGTCGATTTGCACGGCTTTCCCTTCTTTTTTATTCCTTGGCAGGACACCTTTCCGTTGCTCCCGTTGTTATTGTCAATGGACTGAAGATTATTGGGATCACACGGCTGCTCCACCTGTAAGAACGGATTTCCTGATAAGCGAAATGCTTCCGCATGATCTTTGCAAAAGGGGAAGCTGAGCGAAATTGCAATTGCTTTGCATGGATTTCCCTTTCTTGTAATTGCTTCGCAGATCTTTATCCTATGAATCTGGCAGTAGATATCAGCTGCGCTAGAGACTTCTCTACAGCAAAACTTTTTGCTTGAATGGTCAAAGGCGCAACAAAGCCTATGTTGATCGCACGCATTTCGTGGAGGAGCATCACCAGCGAGACGAGCAATAGCACCTCTCTCCAAACATATTCTGCAGGCATGAATATCACAATAGATCTGTGGACGAGGAAGTCCTGCTTTTAAGCAACCAGGGATACTGCAGATATGAGATCTACAACACCTTTTCCCTGGAACTATAGCTTCCGAGCATCTCTCCTGCTTGCTATCGACAAGCTGGCTGAAATTACAGCGATGCATAGAGCATAAAAGCGATCCTTCCGTAGCAATAGACACGCATTGGTTTGTGTCGACATCCAGAGCAATAAATGCACACCGTGGTTGGGGAACAAATCCAGTAATCCATCTCCATATTATCTCCACCGGTTGTATAGCAGGATCATGATGGCTGATTCCTTCGTAAAGGTTCCCGACCATTTGGTAACCTTCGAGAGTGATATCGTTTTCTTGAGATGAGATCTCGGTCAGGATGGGATCGATATCATCAGTGGAAGAAAAAAGGTCTTGGTCTGGGTTATTAAAGGTTGCTTCAAGGAGCTGTTGGCGAACGGAATCCGTCATTCTCGGCAGTATAACCTCCAAGTAGGCTATGGCGTTTCCCAATAGCGTAGCCGCACTGTACGACGCCTTTTTGATTTCCTTTTCGTCATTTTCTTGATTTTCCATGTCCACTTTGAAACCAATCAGTTGCGTGGCCGATTTTCGGACTAAATGTATCCGTCGAAGACTGTCAGTAACTTCGATTAATTTGGAGCGAGCTTGTCGCACAAAAGTCTGACTGGAATAAAGATGTTGCTCAGAGTACCGTTGCAGCATTGGATCATTGCAGTTTCCTCCTATTCTGACCAGCGAAAGCGAACGGTAGTTCTTGTTATTGGCCTTAATCAAATCACACAAAAATTCATCAATGGCATGATTCTTGTACGACAATACGAGAATGGGAGGTTGTCCAACCGAACGGTTTACTTTGATCCATAGCCTTCGAATGACGAGAAGAGCGCGTGTGATTACCACGCCGACATACGATTTGCCCGTTCCAGGAGGACCTTGGATTAAATGGACAGGGCAGTAGAGTGCCTCTAAGAAGCTCACCAATTGATTCGGGTCTAAGGTAGCACTTTGGACAAGCTCGCAAAGCTCTGTATGGAGCTCCATGCGCTCTTCGTGGTGACCACGGATTTGAACAATTGGGTCCATATTACTTTTGTCTATAAGTTCTGTCATGACGTCCTGAACGGCATTTCCGGAAAGGGAAGAGTCTGTCTCTATTTTTCTTGCGTCCTCATGGCAATCGGCTAAAAATCGAGATGTTTCCGTACTTGTCTCCGCTGAGACATTGATTAGCGCACCATTGTCAAACGGGAGTAAAGATTCCTTTTGCTTCTCCAAGACTTTCAGGACGGGAATAAATTCTGGCACAAACGTCTGACAGTCTATGATAACAATACTGTCGTTCTTCTCAAACTGGACTCCCTCGTTATCGTTGTCTAGCGTATTTAACAAAGACACAACTAATTTTCCGTTTTGTCTTTCGTCGGCCTTTCCTCCCTGCTTTAGCTCACCCCATATGATGCGATTCTGTGGGTACAAGGGCGATCCTCTGCCAGGTACTTTGACCAGCCCCACAAGATTCGGCGCTGCCAGCCTGCTAGAAGTTCTCCAATGAATGGGGTTTGGAGGTGGTCTTCGACACTCGAATCCATGAATATAGACGTGGTCATCGTGATCAACTCGGGTCACTGTTGCATCGTACAAGTGTGTAGATGCATTTTGCCCTGGCGGCCCGCAAAGCTTCGCAACCACTTTTTGTGCACAGCTCAAGCACAAACCTTGGTTATGACGGCTATTTGAGCAAATAAGAGATGCGAAATTGGGGCATTGATTTGTTCGACAGCGCACAGATGTAACCTTATCAGCAGGCGTTAACCACAGGACGTTTCCACAGACTTTATCTCGTTCTTTGAAAAGACATTTAGGACTTAAAGCGTTGCTACCATCACAAAATGTCATAGCCACCCAAAGTGGAAGAACAGTATCAAAGTACTCTTCAGGAGAGCTATAGACGCCATTGCTTCTGTTATCCCCAGGCGTTTTCATGACCGGGAGGTGCGGGGGCTGAAATTGCTTCACATCGCATAGCCACCCAACGGTTGGTTGCTTCCAGTTTGGTTTGTCTTTACTTGATATTTCGGAAACGCTATTCTCCGTGTCTCTATTCGAATCGTTGCCGTCCAAACCAGTAGCTGACCTTGATTTTCCAGTTTTAACAGTCCATGGTTTATCAAGGCTATCAAGCACGTCAGTTATTTTTTTCTGCGCCTTCCGGTGATCTGGCACTCTCATATCGAGAGAGTCTAACGCACTGCATAGAATCGACTGTATACATTCCTTTACAGTATCCTTTTCATGGGGACTCCAAAAATATTCTAAGAGTTTCTATACGGTGTTGGTTAGTTTTACGAAGTAAAGTTTTTTTCTTTGTTCCACAAGAGTCGATATCAACTAACCTTAACAGCATTGATGACTATCTCGACATTGTCGAGGGTATCATCACGCGAAGGCTGGTTTTTGAAGCCCTTGAACATCCTATCCGCCGCCTTTGAAACAGAATAGATCGCTGGAGGTGGTAATACATTTGAAAAAGGAATGCGTGCCAAATTGGAAAGTAGGTACTTCAAGGCAACCGGCGATAAATAATCTACGCTTTCCCAGCAAAGATTCCATTGCTCTTCGTTTCGCCGAACCATATCAGAGAAATCTTTGCCTTCTTGAATCCTTTTCAGCTTATGAATGAAGTTTTCAACGCTCTTCAGATCAGTGCCAGCATGCTTTTTTGACGATCCGCTAGGAACCTGTTGGGTAGAGCCAGCAGTATTATTCTTGTTTCTCCAGTTTGCTGTCAAAGCAGCTTGTCCACGACCACGACCGGCACCGTGATTGTTACCCCTGCCACTACCAGTACCAAAACCACGACCAAAACCACGACCACGGCCCGGGCCAAATCCACGATAGTTATTTGAGTTGCTTGACATTGGGATGTTAAATATATAATATGCACCAAATAATCAGCGGTATTTATTCTATGCGTACATTAGACACATAGTCAGTAGATGCAATAGAAACGGCGAAACGTTGAAATGATCTTTGTTACCTTTGACTTTTGAGAGAGAGAGAGGGAGGGAGATCTGAGGAAAGGAAGAAATTTGAGTGTAAAAAAAGAAAACAAAAAGTTAGTTTGGTCAAAGCTGCTGTAGGACCGAAACATTGTTCTATCATGATTCTGGGACCGGGATTTGATCAATCATAAGCAAGTATTACCTTGCTTTATGCACTTTGACAACATTCTACTTCACCAAAACCCACTCAATACAATAAGATCAAGGCTGACATCAAGCCGTAGTATCTTAACACAAACCTATAATAATGAATGTTCAATTAGTTGAACGATGGTGATGGTTTAGCCTTGTACGCACAGTTACCATACAAAATGTGTAAATGATGAATATCACACAGCATTCAAGAACACAAACATGTGTCACTGCCAAATGCAGTAAACTCAGATTTCTGGAAGATATTCATGTACATAATCTTTGCATTAAAAATTGAGACTTAGTAGGACGCATTTGCCATTTAATAAATGAACATTGACAAATGTATCATGGTTAACGCATGAATATTAACCAAACAAACCTCATTTACAAGATGTGGATAGATGTAATTTCTTCGAATCGGCGCCGATATGAAAAGATGCCAGTCCAACGAAATCATGACAAGAAGGGAAAATAGCGTTTCCAATCAAACTATTTTGCTGTTTGCAAGAGCCTCGTCAGCTATGATATAGGGAAGCTTCCTCTGGTTGTAAGATATTCAAGCCCACTGAATAACGTGTGGCACTTTGTTCCGTTACAAAGTTTATCGGTGGCTACTAACAGTCGAAAATTTATTATGTTTTGCATACCAAACAAAAACAAAGCTTTGCCACATATTTTCTGACCTGCAACCTTTGTTAACTGTTCACTATGTGAGGCACACAGTGGGTTGCTTATGGAACAACTTTTTCACGTCTAACTATAAAATTGCACAAATATTTAAATCTCTTTCTCGCACGGATGTATAGTTTTAGGTTATTTGATTATTGTACGCCAAGAAAAGCATGATACTATAATATGCTTGATGAATTTATCCTGCTAAAGGTTACTTTGGGCAAGAGACGTCATTTTTTCCTCGTTTCGTGCGTGCGGAGTGCAAATATCAGTCGCGGCGTCATTGCATTCGTAATCTTGGTACGCTTTTTTTTACTTTCTTAAACCTTTCACTATGTTTCTGACGCGCTCCGAGTACGATCGTGGTGTGAATACCTTTTCGCCAGAAGGTCGTCTTTTCCAGGTTGAATATGCAATTGAAGCCATCAAGGTATGTTGTTGAACATTCCAACATAACTTCCCTTTCTTACCATGTGCAACAGTTAGGCACGACAGCCATCGGCATTCAGACCTCCGAGGGTGTTGTGTTAGCGGTCGAAAAACGTGTGTCCTCCCCACTTTTGGAGGCTAGCTCTATTGAAAAGATTATGGAGATCGACGAACACTTGGGCTGTGCCATGAGTGGGATGACAGCTGATGCGAGAACCATGATTGAACACGCCCGAGTAGCTGCTCAGGTACGTTCGCAACCTTCACATCACCAGGAGCAATGAACTGATAAAGCACCTTTACGAAAAAAGAATCACAGATTTACATACGATGAACCATTGAAGGTGGAAAGTGTGACTCAGAGCGTGTGCGACTTGGCATTAAGATTCGGCGAAGGCGCTGACGGCGAGGAATCAATCATGGTAGGGCGCTGTCTATTCCGCAAATCCCTTCCCTCATTCGACACTGATATCATTTTAGAGCCGACCTTTTGGCGTTGCGCTTTTGATTGCTGGTGTAGATGAAAAAGGGCCACAACTGTAAGTATCATGCATGGATTGCTTCGCTCTGTTTGACACTGTCACAGCTATCATGCAGATCCATCAGGAACGTTTATGAGCTATCAAGCGAAAGCAATTGGATCGGGATCAGAAGGTGCACAAACGGAGTTGCAGAATGAATATCACAAGGTAAAATAGTGAGAAATTCGAGGGGAGATAAGCTAAATAACAATTCCCCAGTCTATGACTCTTCAGGAGGCCGAGACCTTGTCTTTAACGGTCTTAAAATCAGTTATGGAAGAAAAATTGAATAAGACCAATATCCAATTAGCATCGGTTACTGAGCAGCACAAGTTTAAGATTTACTCAGAAGCCGAACTACAAGCCGTCATTGATAGGTTGTGAAAACAAGTTTTACTTTTCCATAAATCATAAATGAAAGCCACACTCAAGGAAAGAAAAGAAAACAGAAATATTAAAGGGTTAGAAATGGAAGAGGGAACAGAACAGAAATAGAATGATTACGAGGGATGCTGAGAAAGCAGGCGGATCTACACGAAGTCGGGGAACAGCGTTTGTGAATATGCCAATTTGTCCCAGGCCACCTAAATCTTGCTCGTATGCATTGAAATCAATGTTGGGGTAGCTGGGAGGCTGATTGCCATAGGCATAAACAGTGGAAACCAGGACTGATGGCATTGCGGTTGTTTCTGGAAGTGGAACTAGGGTCATAGTGAATGATGGGTCAGAAGTGATTGCTATAGGGGTGTTGGTAGTACTGCTGCTACTGCTGCTGCTGATAGCAATACTAATGGCTGTATTTACTGCTGGTTTTGTCGAGCTTGTTCGAATTGGGGTGATTGGGTGCGGTTGCCCAGTGGGAGAGGACGCAACATCATTTTCTTTTTCCGTAGCAGTAATATAGCGATATACAGATGTACTAAAAGAACTAGTGTGGTGATGATGTTCTTTAGTACTGTGTTGAGCATGATGGTCCGTGTCGCTACTATGGTGATGGTGATGGTGATGATGATGATCGCTGCTATCTTTCGCTGCTTTTTCGTCGTACTTATGTTGAAGATCGATGCGACCAAAATAATCTGCATTATGATTGGTTAGGTCCACTGCCTGAGCCATATAATCCTGTTCCAGTTCTTCAGAGTTTCCGTGCAAAAGGTCGTCTTTGACTGCATCTTGCAAAATCTCCGTCCATTCATGGTAAGTATCCTAGATTATCAGGGAACAAAACCCGTCCATTGGTTAAAAGAAAGGTAAGAACAGCCGAGGTAGCTTTCTAACTTACATCTACGTAGGAGTCCATACCACTCCAGTAGCTATCAGAATTAAGCTTATTATGATGTTCTCTCCCCATTATTCATAAAATATCGCTCGTAACGGTAATTTAACTGGTGCTTCCATTTATATAGCCGTCTCTTATTTTTATTAATTTATTTGTTTGTTAACTTTATCTTTCCGTCGGTATTTTTCGCTCAGTTTAACATGATAGTATCCAAACAAATGCGAAATAGCAAACATTAGCTGAGACCAATATATCTCTTGGGTCTCATTGGAAGAAACGTGCTGCTATTAAAACTGCACGCATCTCACCAAAGTCGCATTTTATATGACATGCAATTCTCCTGCGATGTGTGCAGCTTTCTTATCCCGTAATGAGTGAGACCTACAGAAAGAATCAATTCTTCTTGATCAGTAGTCTTGAATAATTGTTATATGCATATCATATCCAGTGCCTTGAAAAGACTTCGGGCAGATTGGTCACCCAAAAACGATACAAAGCATGTCCGTTAAATGCATGTCATAAAAAACTTGGTAAGCTAATACAGACTTTAAATTCACAACATGCCTCTGATAATGTCCCTTCATGTGTAAGTTGGAGTGGAAAAGAAGATTGAATGCTACAGAAGGCAAAGCCTTTAGCGGCTAAAAAACGTGAAAGACAACTTAAGTAGGAGGAGATATCGAATTCAAACGAATCTAAAGAACCATGCCTGAGCTGCGGTGGTACCGATCATTCAAAACCTTCTTCCAAGAACTGCCAAAATCATTCCAAATTGAAAAAGGGCATTATCGCCGATAAACTAGATGATAATCAATACGAAGCTTTTACTCGAAACTCGCCAGCTTCATCTGTGGTGCGTCCCCAAATTCGGCATTTTCCAGAGTGATACCGTTCAATTCTCGGCCTTCCTTAGCGAAGTTATATTCCGTGCTCAGCTATTTGTCAACTCCTACATTATTGCTAACAGTGAGAGGCCGGTGCCTTCTTATATTTACAGCCAAAACTTTTGGTATTCGGTGTGCCAGCTCATCGTGGGGATCAATTAGCAACAGCAACCCAATTTTCCTCAAGACCTATACGATCAATGGGAAACGTTCTTGGATAACCATCCAAATGCCCTTTATCCTGTTAGAAAAAATTTTCAGGTTACAGTGATGCCCTTTCCGCGGCCTGCGTCACGTTAGCCATCACATATTCCAACAGTGCCGCTGAAAATTTACAAAGCCGCCTTAAATTCTACCTCACAAGAAGACTTATGGAACTAGTACCCGTAGGGTACGAATATATGTAGGTCATACCTATCGACTAATTACATATGGATAGGGTTTATTTCCAACAAATCCAAAATCATTGCAAGAGACTACATTTACATGATAGGATGAAAATATTTGCGGTCAGACCACCCTTCTTTGCATACAGTCGTGTCATTGCATTATCTACGACCAGATACTAAGCGTTCATTCCGTGGCAATCCAATCTTTTTTGATTGCCTAATAGACAAAATTTAAGATACAATAGAAGAAAAGGAGAACATAACTACATTCAGGGAAAATAAAAGTGGAATATAAGGCAATACAATTGAGCAGAACCGGGAATTGGTTACCATTGCCCAGACAGCTCTGATACCATAACTGACAGAAACGGATATGATAGCATCAATGACGTACATACACAAATGAAGAGGGCTTATTTCCTCTACATATGTTCCATTCTGTTCCAGACTTCTATCAGACTGAGTCCATTTTTACTCTTGGGAGAATTGTTGTCTTATCTCTGAATTGTTGTCATCCATAAGACATCCATCGATTTCTTATCCATGACTGTGATTTTTGGCTTCAGTGACCCGAGCAATATAAACGCGAAGGGACAACACCTTTTCAATTCTTTGGCTCTGTTCTCCAAAACATCCCCGGTATGTACTTCACATTGATTATATGTACAGAATGACTGATATCCCTCTTCTGTAACCTTTAGACTGCATGACCTCTGTCCCGAACCACCTTGGTTGTGTGAGTAAGCTCCCTGCACTCCACTAGGTAAGTGAAAAATAAATCTTGTCTGTTTTATGCACAGTGTCATTCATTATCTTCTGCTTCCAAGTCCTCGCCAGGTGTTCCATCGCTTCAAGTCCTCTGCAGTGCGTTACACACGAACCGGCCACTCCCAGATGCCGTACGCCTCTCTCGCCGCCCCCACCGATACAGGTGCGGGGCCGGCCCCTACCTTTGGGTAGGATTACTCTTCGGGGGTAAGTAAAAAAGATGTCAAGCTATCCTTCCATTTACTAGCCATGAGCATTCTTTTACGCTGCTCGAATGAATTTTGTGTCCACGGAAGGACCAAGTTGAGGTAAGCAAAATATATTTCCCGCATAATCCATTTAGTAATGACGCATATTTCTATCCCTTTTAGCGCAAACTTGATCCTTGCATGGACGCAAAATTTATTTAGAGTACCGTAAAAAATTGTTCAATAAACAGTATGAACTCCTTGCTAGAGGTGATCCTCATTGGCCTTTTCAGGATGGACCTGCTGTTTCGGACTTTTGATTTGGCTGGCAAGTTTGCTAACACTGATACCCCAAATTCCAACAAACATCGAAATAACATCTACTTATCCAGGCAGAGAAATTCCCAGTACTGGCATATATTTTCCCAAGATACAATCAAGAACACAAAGACGTTCAAGAAAAGCAAAAAGCTTGAGAAAAACCAAGAGGCCGAAAAGGTTGAAGACCGTTTCAAGGGTCTAATCCAGTTGTTCTCTCTGTCTTCGTCTCCATCCACTCATTGGAAGACATTGAAACGGTTAACGAAGGTCAGCAATCAAGAAATAGTGATGATCAGCTTCGCCAGTTGTATGATGTTTTCGATTTCCCAACCTAGGATACAACAGGTAATTACTATGATTATCCTTAGCTAAAGGTCTCAGAGCATTTGGTTAGTCTGGAGCAACTTCAGAATTCCGGTACCAAAGAAGGAATCGCTTTTCGAAACATGATTATGACCTACGGCTATAGCGTTGATTTCCGATTCGTCCGAGCTCAGAAAATG
This sequence comes from Apophysomyces variabilis, assembly GCA_002749535.1. Classification (NCBI taxonomy): domain Eukaryota; kingdom Fungi; phylum Mucoromycota; class Mucoromycetes; order Mucorales; family Mucoraceae; genus Apophysomyces; species Apophysomyces variabilis. The sequence continues at coordinate 102,942 of MZZL01000401.1, read as the reverse complement.
TAGTCTGCTGTCACCGACGTCTCGCTTGCTGTTCGGAAGGCGTTGACGATAGCCACATTTATGACTATTTTACAGCATGCGCGATTGATCGAGGTATCAGTGAACTTTTTATCGCTTATTATGGTCATGGTTCCCAAACTTTATGAAACGAGGCGACGCTCGACCAAGGAATAGCATGCACACGCCGGGTCTCCAAATAGACAGAAAAAATTGGAGGAAGAAAGAAGGAGAAATGTATTGGAATCTGGAGAAACAGCGAATATTGAAGCCTACTCAAACGAATATCAAAGCAGCCAAATGTGCGTTCTTTTCTATGAGAAGGTGGCGAGGCCAAAAATAAAAAAGTCAATGACGGGAAGATGAAAACTGCGTCGGTGAATGGAGCTTCTGTGTGCCAAAAGCCTCGTTGTATAGCGGTAAGATGGGACGGGACCACACTACCCAAAGCTGGCATGCAATGGCTGTGGTAGTGATTGGCCTCAGCAGTTTCGATAATGAAAACTGCTTCGCGGCTGCACCCATTCAGTCCATACATCAGCCAATTCAATACTGATTTGAAAAATCTTGAGACGCCCAATCTGTCAGCTGGCTGACATGAAGGAACGGTACCTGGCACAGGCCAAGACCACTTCCTCAGCCGGTAAGTTTCAATTGAGCTTTCGCGCTATTCAATCAACTAATTATTTCTGATGTCATACATTTTGATCTTGTATCCCGTTGTCTGTTGTATCGGTTTCATTTATTTTCTCTGAAATTTGTTTATATACCTTGTTAGTATCTCCAATTAAAGAAAACGAGCAGGCATAACTTGCGCCAGGATACAAGATGACGGTGTTTTAATTAAAATTTTCCACTACAGATATGGTGACTGAGCCCAATACGACCTTTCCTTCATTGGACCTTGATATCTTCCTTTCCTTCCTTTAAAACGTGGCCGACTATTTTACGCAATAGACAAGGGAGGAATCGATAACTTTTTTTTCTGATCTACAAAGGGGAAAAAAGGTCTAATTCCATACTTCACTCATTATATTGCTCTTTGTTTTACAACACGGACAAACCGGTCGATTCTCCTAATCCCTATTCCCCTTCCTTTCCGCCTCATCTGTGAGTCATTTCAACCGTCTGACAGTTATTCTCGATAATATTACTGGAAACTAATCCTCGATCGCCATAGATCCGCTGTGAACGAGAACCTGTTCGTTTTCATTAATAGTCCCATACCAATCATCGTTTTGTCCAAACAAGCACAGGACCCTTACCCGTCAATAAGGTAAACCAATTAATAGAGAAACGATATGTGGCCTTCTGACGAATATAATTAGATTTTATTTCCCTAAACATGACTCCCTCCGAGCAAGGCCATCATCCATCACTTGCCGCAGGCCCGACAGCGGTTCTTCAACATACTGGAGATGCAGATAGCCTCAAGAAGTCTCGATACCCTCAACAGTATAAGTAAGCAAATAACATATTCGAGCGTGTAGTAACAAAATGAGATATTTACTCGAATCTTTATTAGTGATATGTACGGGCCTTATAGTACTTCACCCTCCGTGTCTGGACAAGTAATGATGAACAGCGCCTACTCACCAATTAATGGTGCTGTGATCCCGTTCCAGCAGACTTCGTCCACTGCATTTGGCCAATATGCAGGGAATTCGAACTATAGCGTGAACCAGTACCAGAATGGACAGGCTGGTCCTTCAACACCACAATTTGTTCACAGCGCACTGGGATCGCCATCTCTTCCTCCATATTCAACACCTCAGTTCTCTAATGCAACCGCATACCCTCACATGCCGTCACCCCAATTACAACCGGCACAGCAACAGACGGCGCGCACGATTTACATGGGTAATGTCCCGCCTGATACTCATGTATCCGAGGTTTTGGACCTCATCAAATCAGGTGTCATTGATTCCGTCCGGCCTCTGCCAGAGAAAAAATGCATATTCGTGACCTTTGTGGAGCCTTCTGCCGCTGCTCATTTTTACCATGAAGCGACAACTAAAAGATTAAGTGTGAATGGGGCGGAACTCAAGGTTGGATGGGGTAAGTCGAGCTCTATCCCAAACAATATTCAATTGGCACTGCAGAATGGGGCAACGCGCAATGTCTTTCTGGGATCGCTGGACGAAGCCATGACGGAGCAGGATATACGTGAGAACCTCGCTCGTTTTGGACATATTGAGCATGTGAAAATGATCAAAGACAAAAGCATTGCTTTTGTTCACTTTTTGAGCACATCGAATGCAGTCAAATGCGTCAATACACTCCCGACCGAAAGTGCCTGGGCATCACGACGGGTCAATTATGGGAAGGATCGTTGCGCGCCTTCGACCAAGGTTCATAACCCCAGTGCTCAGCATGTATATACATCTGCTGGTTATCCCGGTCCGGCCTACCAGGTGCGGTATCCATCTATATCCTATGATCCTTATACAGGTGCAGCTGTCGAAGCGTATCCAAATCACCCGGTTGCTTCGCCTGCCAATGGCACTGCTATGTATGCGGCAAACATGTCGCTATCGGGCCTTGCCAATCGAACCATTTATTTAGGCAACATTCACCCAGACACTGCATGCGAGGAGATCTGTAATGTGATTCGTGGTGGCATTTTAAGTCAAATACGGTACATGCCCGACAAGCACATTGCATTTGCTGCGTTTGTCGATCCTGCGCTGGCGCTTCACTTCTACAATCAAGCCATGTACCAAGGCATCGTAATCAAAAACCGTCGATTAAAAGTTGGATGGGGTAAACCGTCAGCTTTGCCGGCAGCGGTGATCGCAGCTGTTCAGAATGGAGGATCGCGTAATGTGTATCTAGGGAATATTGACGAAACGATCACCGAGGAAAAGCTTAAGCAGGATTTCTCTGACTATGGTGAAATTGAGCTCGTGAACACGCTCAAAGAAAAGAATTGCGCATTTGTCAATTTCACCAGTATCGCTGCTGCTGTACGAGCCATTGATGGTATCCGGTCAAAAGAAGAATACAAGAAATTTAGAATAAATTATGGCAAGGATCGATGTGGTAATCCACCTCGTACGCATAAAACCGTCCACCATTCACAGCAAGATGCGGAAGTTAATGTCGCTGCCACAACCTTATCGGACATAAGCCCTCAATCGCAGTCTTCTCCTCGGCCACAATCACCTCAACCATCTAGGACAAGGTTGGTGATGGAGGAAGGGCAAGAAACCGTAAACAGTGTTCTTCTGGATTCAGTCCTTGTGGGAAACGGGTAATGTCAACGAACGATAGCGAGACCAGCGAAACTCATCGAATTCCTATAGCATTTGAAAAAAAAATATCCATGTTTATTCTTTTCTCTCTTTTTTCTCTCTCAATATCTGCATGGCGCCTTATATATAGCGCCTTCGTTTCTCTAATATGGCATCACCTATGGACAACAACAAAAAAAGCATTGTTTGTATACTGCTTTTATGTACTTTTTTTCCTTGCAACTCATCTTACTATTAAACAAAAACACTGCTAATATTTGATTGCCACCTGTTTGTCTGTATTAATAGATTTAAACCGTCCTCTTGTTCACATCCGTTTTCTATTGTTCTATACCCTCATGCCGATTGACGAGAAACATGATGCTGTACTAACGTGAGAGACTCTTGTAGAAAAAAAAGGTAACATTCTTGCAAATCAAAGGAAAATTTCGCATAATTTTTACTTTCTCATCAACAAGTAGAGATTCTCGCCCACCGTGATATTTTGCAAATGCCTGTAATCTCCTTCCAAACTCATCAACAAACCACCATATGAGACGTATACCGTTCTGTGTTTTTAATGTCAGCTAAGCAAAAAGGGTAATGCTCAATCTACTTACACTCGCTGGCCAGCCGTTGCCGTAGACACACCAGTGCCACTTGCATCTTCATAGCGATAAACTTTACCATGCATAACGTACTCGTACTCATCGCTCAAATCGCGCTCGCCAGGAGCACGTTCACGCCAGCTCTCTCTCTTCTTCTCAGCAGCGGCTGCATTGGAACCGCTTCCCGATGTACTGTCTACAGAGAGCGAAGATGCCAGAACGAGGGAAAACTTGTCTGCGACCTCCAGAGGATACAGTTCTGAGTTTATATCGAGTACCAGGTCCATTTCGTAGTTTTCGGAACGGGCAATCAGGCGGGATACTGAATTTTGACGTTAACTTAATTCAATCTTTTGCATGAACGTAATTTCTGACGATTTCTACCTCTGTCAAAGTATCTTCCCTTAGGATCAATATCCTTAATCTCGAAGAGATCGGTAAAAAGAATATTATCCTGTGACATGGAGAGATTCTGTCTGCAAGTCGCTTGCGATGAAGAGGGTGATCAACGAGACAGCAACTTTTTTTCGCGACCGACATTCAAACAGTCACTTACTCAATGAATGCGGGGTTGCAATAGATTAAAGCACGAAAGAAGAAAAACGACGGTCCTCCATCGATTGAACTATGGCAGAGACAGAATGGTATCGACAGGATCCGAAACGACCACGCTTGAACCCTAGAACCGAACATGACGAGGACGATGTTATCATGACGGATAATAGACGACCATTTAGTGCGTTCCTAACAAATTCTATGCGACGTACGAACCGTCACCCTGTCCTGTCAGACAAAAAACTGGTCATATACGACCTGAAAGGTTGGCATTCACAGAAACCAGAAGCATAATCGACAGGGAATCTGAAATTAAAAATGCATAGTTGAACGACCAATGCTGCCTCAAGGTTACGAAGAGGATGCATGGCAGCGGTTGAACAAGGCTATTGACGCGATTCATCACGGTAGTCACATTACTGAAAGTTTGGAAGTACTATATCAGGTTCGTGTACAACAGGCCAAGAAGGCTTAAGGATGGTTAACGTCTCCGTATCAGTTATGCGAAGACTTATGCCAATATGATTTGGCGGAGCAAGTGTTTAATCGATTACGTACTGTATGTCAAAGACATATCGAGGACCAGTTTAGCAAACTTTCTACGTTAGTAAATGGAAACTTTACTGGGAATAACTTACCAAGGCACTGATTTTCCTATAGGGACGCAACGGAAGGAGTAGCCTATCTAGAAGCAGTGGATAGCTTATGGACAAGTCATTGTGATCAAACTGTAAATTCATCTTGCAAGACAAAAAAAAAGCTTATGAATTCATCATCTCATGCTAAGATAGTTGCAAATCCGCAGCATATTCCTGTACCTGGATCGTATATATGTCTCTCCAACAACAAAGACTGGATCTATATGGTAAGAGCTGATCATACTAGTAGGAAATGGGAAAAAAAGTTCACGGATAATTCATACAGGAATATGGCTATGGAACTTCTGCGAGACAATTTCATGCGCAATGACAATGTTCGACATAAGGTCATACGAAATGTATTAAATCTCATTTTATCTGAGCGGTAAAGTAGTCCTTTTTGCCAATTAGGCTATATCAACTAAACAACATCTGTCATAGTAATGGGGAGAATGTGGATACAATGCTGCTTCAGTCGAATCTACGGATGTTGATCGACCTGTCCTTGTATCATACCGAGTTCGAAGAGCAGTTTCTGGAAGAATCACGCAGATTTTATCGTACAGAAGGTGACAAACTGGTAACAGAGCTACATATGTCTGGTTATCTTGAACATGTCTCGACTCGCGTTCATCAAGAGTCTACATTGCGTGTCAAGCGCTATTTTGATAAATCGTCCAAGGCTGCTTTGACTACTATCGTTGAACAAGAACTTCTAACCAATCGGGTGGAATATATATTGGAGAAAAGTACGATCTACTTTTCACAGATAAAGTCATCCTTAACAGCGATATTGTTAGGCTTGCGTTACTTTATGGAAAATTACCGAGCGGATGATCTTTCGTTGTTATACAGATTGTTACGCAAAGTGGGCTGCTTGGAACATTGTCGCAGGCATTTCGTCAACTACATAAAGGTACCTAAAGCACTATGGTTTGAAGAAACAATATTTAACATGGAGACACGTCTTTCATAGTGGAAAGGAACATCCATATTGAGTGAGCATTCAGCTGAAAAGGATACAATATCAGCTCTTGCAACCTTCAAACGGAAGACAGATTTTATAGTGATGCACAGCTTCGAGGAAAATGAGTCCTTTATTAACGGACTTGACGTCGGCTTTGACTACTTTATAAACCTTCGTCAGAATAATGTTATTGAAATTCTTGCCAGTCATATCAATCGATTGTTACAGTCGGATAAGGTAGCGCTGTCAGCATAGAATCCATCACTAAAATATTGGCAGGTGGATGAGAAAGCATTGGATCAGAGTATGGTTATATTTAGGTGAATGAAGACTATTTTACAGTTTTATACTAACAGATCGTTCCATTTGACAGGTTTTTGCAAGGTATTTCAGGCACCATGTATTACTTCAGAGGCACCTGGTAAAAATTTTGTAGGGAAGGATGTTTTTGCAGTGCTGTACAAGCGGGATCTTGCCAAGCGACTGCTTCTTGAGGTCATGAACAGAAATGCTGAAAAGCTAATGCTGGCAAAGATAAAGAAAGACTGTGGACTGGCGTATACAAGCAAGCTGGAAGGAATGTTACGAGATATTAAATATTCCAACGACCTAATGAACGAGTTCAAGGCAAGTAGACTTTTTCAACATCATACAGCCTAACCATGTGATATAGAGCACAGTTGCTTATGGCAACACGTCAAACTTGGATTTCAAAGTCAATGTTTTGACTCACGGATTTTGGCCGTCGTACCTGCCTATTGAGATTACATTGCCACCTGAGGTAAAAAAAAAAGAATATGTCCAATAGGAAGAATGAAGCCATTGCTTATGTATCATATAGTTTGTCCACGTTCAAGACCTTTACAAAAACTTTTACACGACTAAATTTACGGGACGACGTTTAACATGGCAAAATTCGCTCGGTGTATGCGAAGTCCTTGGAAACTTTTCAAATGTGAGAAATCTAAAAGCTACGTTACACGTGCATTAAAACAGGAAAATAGTGTACCAAAGACTTGACGTTGACATTGCTACAAACTGTCGTTTTGTTGCTGTTCAATGACGAAGACAAGCACTTCTTTACATTTTCCGAAATACTCAAAGCGACAAATCTCGGTAAGCAATCGTTAGATATTATACTTTGTAACCATAAGATTTTAGACGAATTGGAACTTCAGCGAACCTTGAAATCCCTAGCATGTGGACCACAAAAACTGTTACTGAAATTTCCAGAAGGCGATGATGTCCAGTCAACAGACCAGTTCGTTTTCAATACGGAATTTACAAGTGATCTACCTCGAGTAATGATGAATACAGATACCTTAAATGAAGTTATCGAAAGCAACACTTCTATCAATGAAACTGTGCTAATCGGGAGGGAAACACAGGTAGAACGATTAATTTGGTTTTTGGGACTTGCCTAACTTGAACATAAATCAAAGGTGGATGCTGCTATTGTCAGGATTATGAAATCGAAACAGACTTTAGGCCATAGCCTCCTTTTAAGCGAAGTCGTGCGGCAAGTACGATTCCCAGTAACGGTAAGACGCTATAACTGGGTGCACATTCTCAAATCTAATATAAAACAAACATTGCCAGGCACAGGATATCAAAAAGCGGATCGAGTTGCTCATAGACAAGTAATGGAGAAAATGACAGTGAAACGGGACTTTTTTTTGTGCTGATGAGTTGTTATACAGGGAATACCTAGCACGGGCCGGCGATGATAGTTACCAGTATCTTAGTTAATTCATTCGACGCATATTTAGGGGCGTTAATCGGAATAAATCCATAATTACTAAAAGAATCTGCCCGGGACAATAGGCAGACTGGCAGACAATCCTCCATCAATCGCAATTGCTTGACCATTAACATACGATGCTTCTTCACTTGCCAAAAAGGCAATTACATTGGCAATCTAGGTTCATGTCAGGTCGTCTTGAATTTAAATATCTCTGATAGATTACCTCTGCAGAAATACCGTATCGCTTGGTTGGATTCAGCTGCCCAATTTTATTTTCGCTTCCTTTTGAACGTGCATAATCAAATGTTGGTTTAGTCATGCCTGTTTCAATAAGGCCCTACAACTCCATGAGACTCTTTATTACTGCTTTGAGGAATACTTACGGGGCAGATAGCGTTCACTCGTACATTTGTTCCAGCATACTGACACGCCGAGGACTGGCATAGGTTAATAACGCTAAGCAGAAAATCTGAGAATCTGGATCAAGCGGAAAACAATGTAGCTTACGCGGCTTTTGAAGCAGAATATTCTGGCGATCCAGCACCTGATCTGATACCAGCCACTAAAAGCACAACTTCAGTTAAGCAACCTCGATCCTCTTGCGCACCGAATGCATACCCGAAGCTGTGGCAATAATTGATCCACCTGACAAATCTTTTCCTCCCTTGCCAGTGATTTGCATGGCTTCACCTGCATATTTGGCGGCCAAGAAGACGCTTTCACTGAGTAAATCATCATGTGTTGAGTCGGGTCTATCCTTCTCACCTCAGAGCATTAATGCGCATGATGTTCATGAATGATTCTGCATCTTCGTCGCGTAAACGAGTGCCGGTTGCAACGCCTGCATTGGCTACAAATACATCAAGTCTCCCAAACTGATTCAGTGCTTCCTGGATGATTCCTTGCACAGCTTCGGCTGACGCGGCATCAACAGCACGTGGAATACATTGCACCTGATATTTCTTTTCAATGTCTTGCGCAAGCTCAGAGAGGTTATTGAGACTCAGGTCAGTAACAAAAATCGCTTTTGGGTGTCGTTTAGCCAGAGCGTAAGCTGTGGCATAGCTAAGGCGAAAAATTTAAGACGTGGACTAGACTAGAAGGTCTCCAAACGGTTACCCTATGCCCAACTTTGAACCGGCACCTGTCACGATGCAGACTTTATCTTGTAAAGATGATCCGACTTTTTCGAGATGAGCAGCAATTTGCGCAATACGTTGATTAGCAGAAGACATTATGAAAGGTGGTCAGGGTATAAAGAAACAAGCTGGTGGGAAAGAAAGAAGAGGGTGCGTCTGAGCGGGAATCAGGCAGTCCATGCAACGTTAAATCAAAGACCGCTGCCAAACAGAGAAAAAGGGACGAATGATCAAATAACCAAGCTTTATGACGAACTCGCTTGTGCGTAAAGGTTAAGAATGTTTACTATAATGCTAATTAGACGTAGCTTTCGATATTGGTAAATCATGCTGTTGTCTCTCCAGAACAGCTATGGCTAACTGCTGCTAGTGGATATACCATCTCGTAAGCACGAATAGATTTCAAACGACGACATTCCGCATGTGCGTCGGGCTCCGAGACCGAGGGAGGGCCGTGCACACGAAAACAGGCTATCTTGTGCGGTCTAACCTAGCGTCTTTACAAACGTACTAGCAGAACAATCTGTTTAAATGCGCTGGAAAAAAATTGAATGTCTACCTCGCAATCTGTCCCCGCCCTGATACTAACTTTGACAGAAGCTCATGACTCATTCGGATCATATGGCTCTTCTTGGCCAGTGTTTGTGTTTCCTTATTCCTCAATGCGAATCCATTGTTTGAGATTTCTTCATCCCTTTTATACTTCCCTCTCAGATGACCTTATATACTCACAGGACTTACCTTGAAGATTATATTGGACAGCAGTTCCTAATTGTTGGTATTAACACAATCGTTTAAATAAGATCGTACGCTCTTTTGCGCATGTCTTAGAGGAATATACCTTTTGTAGTAAGCGCGTTTATCCCTCGAAGCCCGTGTTCCTCTATAACCTGATTGGTCCATGATAAGGGTCGCTTTAACGGGGTTCAACTTGTCTTTTGTCCTTGTATCCCATTTACTTTCCATATGAAATAAGTAATCCTCTTAGTTTGTTAGAGAACAGTGCATGGATACATGCGATATACACTGACAGTTACATGTTTTGGGAGTAATGATCAATTGTGCCGATCATTTTGTAAAAGAGGAAAGCAGGATCCGCGGAATCTCATATCATGGGACACTTTGTTTACATTGATAGCAACGAAATATTACTGTCAGACGAACGATTGTTCTCTTTGTTAAACGGTTTCCCTATTTCCTTCAAGCACACATAATACACGGACACACATATACATATATTTGTACGTACACTGAGAGGGGTAAGTCGAGTTAGCGCATCATTCGTGGTACGTGTAAGCAAGCGTTCATTTTGTTACTGCTTTTTTTTGAACAATCTGAAAGTCATTACCCTTTTATCACGTCTTTCCATACATGGAATTTGCGTTGATTAGTTTATGCTAATCCATCCCTTGTCATCTTACCGCAGTAAAAAAAAAAAGAGAGGAAGCAATGAACTGCGTCAACACATTACTTGGATCATTCCATTTATTAAACGGACAGTAAGAAGAACAAAGTATAGACTGTGTTCTTCATGGTTCTGATGTTGTGTGCTTGTCTTGTTTGATCAGGTGATCTCTTGGAGAGATAGACAAGCAGTCTAGGATAAAGTCCATATAAATAACGCATCAACTGAACGATTGCGCTGTCAACATCTCTTTCACTTTTTTTCTCTTATTCTCTTCCTTTCTTTTCCACAAGAGCGGTTTTTCTGCATCTCTATAGGAAAATTGTTCACTCATATCGTATCTTTCATATACTCTTGCATTTTATTTCATTTTAGTCGCAATCGAACTGTCTACCGTCCATATAATGGGGTCCTGGTTAAATCGTCTTTCTATCCATGAAAATAATGGCTTGCAATGATTTAACCTTTTGGATGACTAGGTCTTCTCTTCTGTGTCCTGTGAACAGCAACTTCCCGAAAGAGGTAGGATACACGCTTTTTTTTTTTCTAATGGTCTGTAACTCGCCCTTGTTTGCAGGGAACGATTAGATTCCCCAATGAGAGGTAAGTTTGACATCTGTCTTTATCAGTCTTATCTCATGGCTCTCATATAGGGAACGACATGCATTAGGAAATAGATTAGAGATACCATAAGAGATAGAAAAGAAATCAGTATATAGTTAGTAGATGTGAGATCAAATAGTTTTAAGTAGCATAGAAAATAATAGGTACCGAGCGCGACACCCATCGTATGGTCCATGGTGTATACTTGCATTACCTTGGTAAGTTAGTGCTCTTCTTTTTCCGTTCGCAGAAGCCGCTCTTGTGTTTCCCCTGCTACTGTTCGCTTTATCTCATCAACTCGAACTGTTGGAATTGGGTGTTCCAAAATCCAGGCCAGTAAGTCATATCCTTAAAAGAGTACTGATTCCATTATTTGCTAGTCAATTGTTATAGTCGTGAGTAGTTTGTCTACATATATTTGTGATTCTACATTGTATTTGTATTCTAGTCCGTTTATATAAAAACTTGCTTCTACAATTTTTTTCATTGGATTAATTTCGTCGGCTACCTTTTTGTGTTGAAGCATGGTTTGGGGGTACTGGATATAACAAAGTTAAAAGCTGTGTGCGCAAATAGAGAAGTTTTCATAATGCAATAACCCATAACTAATTTTTAAAGAGATAAGCACTTTTTTTATTTAGTTTTGTTCTTTTGTCATGGTGAATGCCATGTATTTTGCTCAGGATGCTCAGATTGAACATGTGAACCGTCCCTATGTGTGAATAAGATTCGCTATATGTAGCGTGCTTGTGCGTCTCAAAAGAACAATTTTGTAAAGGTACAGCTCATAATTAATGACAGGATGTAGGTTATCCCTCATTTCGATACAAAATACTATGTTCACGTCAATCTCGTGTCATCATGTCATTAATGCGCTTTCTTACTTTTGTCTGAAGTTTCCGGTACGGAATGACCCTTGATAGGAGAAATTTGACAATCAGGGTAGGCCATACATTGGTGGATGATTTGTTCTTTGCAAACCCAAGCAACGCTAGTCGTTTATACTTTTTATTGATATCATGATTGATTCATGTTGTTGAAGCAAGATTTGGTTGTCTCTCCTCTCTTTCCAATCCAACTGTTTTTCAACTTATTTTTTCTTATTTATTTTTTTAGAAGTTTTTTGGGTTTAACTGGCAAGCAATAGAAAAAGGAGAGAGATCGCTGAATATATTTTGTATTGGATTAAATGCTTGCTAAATACAAGCAAATGCAGTAGTCGTCACTTTCTCATGCAGGGGCGTTAATTCATCGCTTCAGGTCGACATTATGTGATAACACCTGCTGTTGTCTTATTAAGCCCTACTAATATAGGCCCTCCATTCTCGTAAAAAGAGGAGATCGACTACCGTTAGTCTTTTTTTTTTCATTAACGCCAGGCCACTATGGCTTTTGGCTACATTTATCAGGATAAGAAAGTAGATAACGATCGGCGATTTCGCCATATTACAGCCGGCATTGTCTGTTCTTTTCTGCTGTTTTGCTTGGTCTTCGGTCAAAACGCACCATTCTCTATTTTGTTTATCGCTAATAGGCCCCTTCTTCTGGTCTGAGAACGTTTAACCCAGTTCGCATTTCTCCGTCCGGGTATAGCATCTTCCAAATAATGCATCAAATCCTTTCTTGCCCAACACTAAGATCATCTCGCCCCATAAGAGCAGTCATTTAAAGCTGCGTTGTTGAGAAAGGTGTGTAACTGGGTACCTTTCTGTTTCCAACGATTTTGGTAAACAAACCTTTCATTGAACGTTGCTAAACAAAAGCGTTACTTCACGTTGCCAGGACCGGTGGTATTCCATGTCATCGATTGTGATTTTATTTTATCATTTTGACCTCTGTTTTCCTATCATTGCTCTGATAATGGTATGATACTATTTGGCCATATGCGGGTGATACAAATCTCGGTACTTGGCAGTAATTCCGTCTTTATGCGGTGTCTCAAGCATTAAGCAGACGTGAGCACGCATATCTTGGTTGTGTTTTCCTGCTTATTACCATGCTTTCGATTGCTTTCTCTCCTAACTGCAAACAGCATAGTGCCAACAAGTTTATAAATTGAAAACGTGGCCTGTCTCGGAAAGGTGCTGCTTGCGGTATAATGGTTACAAAACGTTAATAGCACATGAAACTTTATTTTTTAGTATAGACAACGCTGAGAAATTCGCAGCTTACTATTACTCCTACATTATTTTTATTAGAACGGTTACAAGATGCAGTGTTATGTTCCGTTGGAATTGGCCAAAACTTCTGTTAACGGTTAGCTTTAGATAAACTGATTGAACACTTGAACAAATGGTTAGTACTACCCGGGATTTCCGCGACGATGCTACATTAACACGCACCCGCTAAATCCGAGCTTGCATCATGTAGCTTCCTGCTTGCAGACAACTTATATTTCCGCTTGGTTATGCATGACATATGTGTGAGATTGTTCTATATATGATATATTTGCTAACTATATTATTGCTATTATTAAAACTTTAACATTAGGGTATATTCATTTATTTATTTCATCGAGGTACAATACGCGCAAGATATCCGGATCGGAGAGTTTTAGAAATTCTTAGGTGCAACACGCTCTATCATCGGCCCATCATCCTAATGAAAAGCCTTTCTCAGGAACCCGCGTAACCCGTTGCCGTGTGTATATAATTACTTAGTTACGGGTAATCGGCGTATGAGTAACAGTATCATATGTACGATTTTTAAAATTTTTGCTAGAAGAGCAGTTGCACTTGTATGCAAAGATTGAAAGGGTCCAACAACTTAATTCTTTCTCACGGTTTCATTATTTTGCCAGGAGTGGCTGAGAAGCTTATGGCTTGATTCACACGATCCTCCAAAAAGGGGCCTTTGCTAATGTATCGCATCGGAGATATAAATTCATTTAAGTGCTACACAAGTCCATCCTCGCTGCTGCCCGACCGATCAGAACAGCTCCTGGAAATTATACCGCTCGTGTAATCATTATTCTAACCTGATAGAAAATGTTGCCTATCTGAGTAAACTTAAGGCTTCAATCCAAATATGGATAACGGCGAGTTGCAGATGCCAGGAGAAAAAGGAGTGATGCTGCAAGTTAGGCCACACAAAATGAATATTAACTTAGAGTAATGCTAAGCCTTTCTGTGGTTATTTTATTTAGTCATGTGAGACTGAGATATTGAGCCAGTTAAACAGGTCAGGATGAATTTCAGAGTACCTAGAGAACCGCAGTAATTCGTGGCACAGATCCTGTTAACCGAGCTAGCCAATGAAGTGGAGAGAAAAGCGATGGCGTATAGATGATAGTTAGCGAAACATATAAGAAATCCCAAGAGCACGGGCCAATTTATCATGTGAATGTATGTGTTGCAATAACCGGGATTCCGTTTAGCAGATAAGCAACCGTTTCCAAAGCAGAAAGCCAATCGATGAAACAGTATCGCTGTTTTAATTGGGAACTTATTAAGAAAAAGATAGCACAAAGTCACCTCTAACAACAGCCTTCATCTCAGAAGATCTGCAGAATCATTCCGAGTATAGTCAAAACTGCCCAAAAAGAAAAAAATGCGTAACCATAGCGATGTCTGCATTTTGTAAATGGTAGACCCGTTGCGTACAAGGGTCATGAGTCGAAAGAAACCAAGGAACACAACACATCGCTGACTTGTCTGCATTAACAAAACGACGTAAAACCAAATGCTACCATCAGCCCATTTTCAACGCGGATATTACTTTCATTCCGTGAAACACATGGGTGTATTACAATTATGGGACATACAAAATGAATGAGTTGAGTTGGGCACGAGATCGCGTCTTCCTTGGTGTAACTTGGGAGATGAACGGGAATCTGTCATGGAGTTGAAAACGGGTCTGAAGAGGGCCTGCGTTGCTCAAATCCCAATATCAGACTATCCTGATAGAGCAATAGTAAAATGGTCGAGCTCTTGGTGAATCCCAGGGTTTGCCATTCGGTCTAAAGCACGCGTATTGCAGCACCGTATCATCCCATAAACTGATTAGAGCAGAGGTGTGTCATCTCTGTTACGAAATATGATTGGCTTCAGATTAGCTTGTTCATATCCCCGATCCGGTATGTTTGTCCATTTTAGTTTGTTACATTGCATAAATGAATGGCGATCGGTTTAAACTTGATATGGATCTTGCTAGACACACACAACGCTGCTGATCTTTCTTTTTCTTTCACCGCCGTGTATGTGGCGGCATAACCATCCGTGCAAATGAGCCTTCGCTGGCGGTAAACCTGTTTTAACCGCGTGCAATACCATGTGGTAAAAACAGAGCTAAAGGGCACGAACCTGCCGAATAGGGCGGGAAAGTCCACGCTTGATTACTGCTTAATTATTAGCGATAAACTATGGTGCCAAAAATAAAGGATTTCTCCCCCACGGAAAAAAGTGAAATTGCCTAAATTGGTTAGTGGAGGTTGCACCTAGCGATATTTCATCGTTTGCCAATATCAAGCTCTATTACGTGTATTTTCCCCGTAAAAAGCCATCATCATCGAAATGAACCAGACCGCAACGTCGAAAAAGCTCTTAGTCCTTTTTCTTTGACTATACTGGCTTATAAAGATTATCTTTAGAGAGCATTGGCTATTTGACTCTTTTTTTTTTCCTTGTTGGTTGCCTTGAAAGTTGATGCTATACTCTATTTGTCCTTAATTTACTAAAAAGCTCTGGTATACTTTTAAGACTCAGCTGTTAGCTTTGTACTTCGCAAACCTAGCAGAAAGTTCGGTAACAAAGATCTGACTGTTTCTGGTGTATCACCACATTACAGACTTGATTATTGCGAAAGGGAAAAATGCACCAGATCAACTGTAACATGTATCCAAAAAAAGCCATTCTTGTTCATTTATGGGTATCATTTCCAAACCAAATAGAATTGAACGTAAACAATAATGACAAATTCATATTAGCGTTTACCGGGAATCAATTGAATCAAGGGCCCTGTGGCGGAAGGGAAAACAGCACGAGCCAAATCCTATATAAACCCTGGACTCTGTTCGTCCTTTCAAGTCCTCATCCCATTCAATCTTCTCTACTATGAAATTGACTGCAAGCATCGCTGCTCTCTTGGCTGTTGCAACATTTGGTGCCGTCGAAGCCGCCCCTGTCAAGGAAAACCAGGGCCAGCTCCACATTCCCCTTTCCGGCAACCCTCACTTCACTCGCAATGCCACTGCTAGTGTTCTCCGTGCTAAGTCCAAGTACGCTAAGTATGTCACCCACGCTTTCTCTGGAACCGGTGTTGTCCCTATGACAGACCATCTTTATGACGTGATGTACTATGGTGAAGTCCAAATTGGTACTCCTCCTCAGACATTGAAGCTTGACTTCGACACTGGTTCTTCCGATCTCTGGATTGGTAAGTCTTAGATTGATTCTTGCAAATCAATGCAATGCTTAACAGATACAACCTTATCTAGCTTCCAGCATCTGTACCAACTGCAGCCCTAAGCAGACCAAGTTCGATCCCAACAAATCCAGCACTTACAAGAAGGACGGCCGGCCCTGGCAGATCGGTTACGGTGACGGCTCCAAGGCCAGCGGTATCCTCGGAACTGACACTGTTAACCTTGGTGGCCTTGCTATTAAGGGCCAGACCATCGAATTGGCCAGAGAAATCTCCGGTAACTTCGAAGATGGAAGCATTGACGGTCTTCTTGGTCTCGGTTTCGACTCCATCACCTCTGTCAGAGGCGTCAAGACACCCGTCGACAACTTGATATCGCAGGGATTGATTAGCAAGCCCATCTTCGGTGTCTACCTTGGCAAGCAGTCTGAAGGCGGAGGAGGTGAATACGTCTTTGGTGGCTACAATGAAGCCCACATTGGTGGCCCACTTACTACTGTCAAGGTCGACAACTCGCAAGGCTGGTACAGCGTGAATGTCGAATCCACCAAGATTGGCGGCCGACAGGTTGGCGGATCCTTCAGCGGTATTCTTGACACTGGTACCACCCTGTTGCTCTTGACCGACTCCTATGCTAAGAAGATCGCCGCTGCTTATGGCGCCCGTGATAACTATGACGGTACCTTCACCATTGACTGTGATACCTCCAAGTTGCCACCTCTTGAATTCACCCTTGGTGGTGCCCAATTCCAGGTTCCCTCCGATTCCCTCATCTACACTCAATACCGCGGTCAATGTATTGCTGGTTTCGGTTATGGTGGCCTTCCTTTCGCCATCATTGGTGACACTTTCCTCAAGAACAACTATGTCATCTTCAACCAGGGCGTCCCTGAAGTCCAGATCGCTCCTGCCAAGCACTAAAGCGGTCAAGTTTAGTTCATCTTCCTTTTACCAAACCCACTTTAGCTTTTTTTTATTCCCTTATTTATTTCAGCCATTATTCTTCGCAGAGCGAACAATAAATTGATCTTTGCTGAGCTTTTCCTTTACTAAAAAAAACTTTAACTTGTCTGTAGCCTGGTTTAAGGTTTTGACAGCCACTTTGAGCGTTACTATCTCCATTTCTAGCCCACTAATAATTGACCATTTTATCAGTGCTTTTTCAGTTATGGAAACTGTTTCGCACGGATGTCCCCCGACATACGTGAACAAAGGTCAATGGCGATAAAGCAGAAATTAAAAACGCGTAAATTTTTTTCTATCTTTGTAGCTCATAGTCCTTTAAGCGAGTGCTCGTTTAATTATATACCAAAGTGCGTTTGCGGTGAATAGAAGGAGCTTGTACATAAAATGTATCTTTGTGGGTAAGGAAAACAGGACATCAGCGGACAAGCATTATGATATACGGAGGAGCCGTTGGATAGGTAATCGAACAAAAAGGCGTTGCATGATGTTTGCACTGACGACGTCTGCCTTTTACGAGGATACGTGGAACGTTATATTCTTTATTACTGTAGGGTAAATTTTGTAGCAGCTACCAGAGGATTAAAACAATGACGGTTTCATTAGCTAAAGGGAAACATACATTTGCAGAAAACATAAGCATGCATTATTGTTACAAACATTTTGTGCATGAGCCATGACATAATGCGTCAAAGAGATATAGACATGAATACACAGAGCAAGCCTACCTCACTAGCATCGAGAATTGAGACTTGCCTTTGATCCTTACGTCTTTGCAGATATCTGTATCAGATAGCTAGGACAACTCATTTCGGGCTATCCACTATTCTAGAGCAGGAAGACTTATACTGCACTCCTACTGTAACATATCTTCATTCCATATCCTGCCACTATAATTAATTTGGTTAGCCTAATGCAATTGGTAACTTTTTATTCAGAAAGTGTAAATTTTCCGCTGCTTTTTCTGCAACAAACCGTCTTATACCTGGGTTAGAGAAGAATCAGTTGTAAATGGCTGTGTCACATTCCTGGATTGACAGAGAAAAAAACTTTTGGCTTTTTATGCTGGAAAAGAAACAGGTGTTCAATATTTGTTTTTCTTTTATTTGCCATACTTTAGGCACAAGGTAATATCAGGTCACATTAACGTTACATTTTAAACTTTTTTCTTTTCCTTCGTTTTCGTCATATATACAGGGAGTAAGGGGAGGGGAAGCTACAGTGATTTCTTCGAAAGTGGGAATCTGAGGGGTATTTAACTTGTGCAGTGCTCTTTCTTGTTACTTTAGTCTTCAATAAGAAAGTCCTCCATAATGGACTGGATAGCATCATGAACTCTCCCGTCAAACTCGACCGACAGAGTCGTCTCAATTTGGCCAAGCCAAGAATGCAACCATGTCGACAGCATTTCGGATGCCTGTCCATCATCGGTGTGATGCACACTGTTGTGGAGTGGTTTCATGTTACGGATGGACTGCTGAACAATCGAGTGTGCCTTGTCATCAACATTCACAATGAGGCCAAGCTGGATGGCCATGTGTTTGTTTAGGGTTAAGAACACTTCTGTCAGTTCTGAAGCAATAACAGGCGCTGAAGGAAGTGCATTATTGTTGTCATTCTGATATTGGTCGGCATCATCGTCGTCATCGTCTTCGTTCAAATGCATGGTACCGACAAGGGATACGGGAAGAAGAGCCGGAATATTCGATTCAACCAAGGGTCTGACGGCAGAGAGTAAATCGGCTCTCATGAAATTGAGATGGCTGTGAAGACTTCGAACGAATGATTGTACAGTATTACCAGTACCTGAAGAAAAGGAGAAGATCGAGTCAGCAAAAAAAAAAAAAGAGATCAAAGCGTGTTTCATGTCCAATGCTTACTTTTCTGTAATATTTGGCTAGCAATGACTTGTTGTGATGCTGATGATATGATGTTCTCGGTGGTGGTTTCCAGTACTTGATCGACAATGTTTTCATAGTATTCGCTCATGCTGTTTGTCACAGTGAATATATCAATGGGAGAGACCGAAGGGGAGGATTGAGTTGCATCTTCAGTCGATGTGATGATGGCTTGTGTTGTGGGATCGGGGTAGACGGGAAGAGCTGATGCCAGATAAACAGTAGAGAAGAGGAGGAGGGATGATAAAGATCGAAAGAGCATGATGTAGCTTTGTGTAAGAAAGGAGAGTAAAAGGGTCGCAAAGGAAAGATGGGTATGAATATAGCAGAAGAAGAGAAAGAGAGGAAAGGAAAAAGGGAAGAAATACTTGTAGAAAATGAGCGGGTCTGTTGTCAGGGAAAGGAAAAAGGGCATGTAACACCAGTTCATTGAGGTGTTTCCAGAGTTTCCGTTGTTCCGTAGTTCATCTTCCGCTGTTGGAAAATCCCAGGCGAACGTATTCCAAACTTATGAGAGAAAAGTGGACTTATTGTTCCATTTAAGGTAAAGTACCATCCGCCAATCTTCCCTATGTTCGAATTGACCGTCCTTCTGACATGATCGCTCTTAGTGCTTCGACTGAATTGACGAATCAGAAGGCAGTGTTGATATTGACCATTTATTAGATCCTCCAGAAACAATCTCCATCCTCATTTTGCATGACATTCAAATGCGCCCTGTTGTTTATCTCCTTTCCTTTTTTCCATGAAAATGGCGCTTACACTCTTTCACAATAATCAATGTCACACCCTGCCAATTTCAAACTAACATGTGCACGGAAACCTTTGCGCTCAATGACAAAGAGAAAGTGGGCCACACAAGGCTTTCGCAGATCTACCATTTATATATGTTCACACCAACTTCGCGAATCGTGAGAACTTCACCTTTAGCTCTGTAGGTTTACCTTGCAAGATACAGACATCCACATAGGAGAAGTGGAATTCAAGGGTGTCTAAAATGAGCCACACAAACCAAGATAAAATAAGATTAATCAAGCCGATGCTTGAGAAAGTTTTGAGTGGATCAGCTGCCACATGGCAGTTACAAATTCATATTTGCTTAATGCAAAAATAAGCCTTACAGCATACTTCAAAAGCGTAAAACGAACGGTTGTCCGCATATTTCAAATGATCAACATGCGAAACTATCTTTCAAATACATCGAGGAAAGTCCATGCATTGTGCTAAAGCAGTTGATGGAACGCCTGTTTCAGGCGTTTGAGGGAATCGAAGCGTTCTAAATGACGCTTCATCAATTTATGAAGGACGACTGCAACTAACTGTTGAGTAAAACTTAATTTCAGCCTATAGACAGGAACAGTGACGCTAAGATCTAAGATCTAAGACCGCCTTGACTGCGTACGCAGATGAGACATGATTGGCGTCAACTTTCGAAAAAAGTATGGGTCTTTCTTAACGAGTTTGCGTTTTATATCAAACAAGAATGCAGATGAGATATTGCAAGGAAAGGATTTGCGCGATGACTACAGCGTTCTTATTTCGTGTTGTTCCTTTCAAACATCTCTTGCACAATAGGTGCAACATCGCTACCTTTCCCAATAGCTGTACTAACTTATTTACTAGCGCGGCCTAAGGCCAACTTCGCTATTTATTTACGAGGAGTGAATATCTAAATAGACAAGGTGTGGGGGAGAAAGCCTACGAATGACATATGTGTCAGTAATGCTGGAGCTCCTTTAAATATAGCAAAAACGCGATGAAGAAAGATGGTTACACCACTATCGGTTAATGTCGTAAATCTCGCATCAGCGAAGATGACGAGACCTGAGAGCGACCTCTACAAAGTATGATGGACCATATGTAAAAGAGGTCTTTTTTGTGGGCAAGGTTTTTTCTCTCCCTTTATTCTGCTGCTGGCGACGAAATTAGCAGGTCTTTCATAATGAGCTCAGCATGTAAAGCTTGGAGAAAGTAGCTGGTACTACAAAAAGTAAATAATAAACTCGTCGTAGGTATTGAATTAAACTGAAGCGGTCTTTCCACTAGACCTGATTTTGTTCCTTGCTATCCACACCCCGAGGTTTGTCTAGTTATCCTGGATTTTGCCGGCTTAATGACAAATATAACAGTTAAGCAATTTACAGGTAAGATGCGATAAAAGTGGCAAAAAAGCAAATGACTGACGCTTATGGTGATCAGGGATGCACCAAATCTAAAGAATAACATAGTCGACCAATTGCCTCAGAATCACAAAATCACTGTAGCAAGCCTTGAGCAGCTGTTAAATTGAGAATAATGTTATAAGCTTGTTCGATTGCAGAACATCTTGTGTACAGTTGGCAAAATAAAAATAAAATTTGTGTCCTGGAAAGGACTAGCAATGATAAATGATCCGTCCAATGCCCCTTAGTGCACAAAGGACCATATGCTACGGTTATCCATTTAGCTTCTAGCTCTTTCAAGAAAACAGCTACTGTTGCCTAAAGTGCCAAAACAACGCGACTGAGAGTGCTGAAAACATGGTACTAATTCGGAAGCATTTGGTGACACTGCAGCTTTATCAATCCTTAAACCTTTTCGAAAGATGGAACAAGTGCCCATATGCAAGGCTTTTATTTGTTCATTGTTTAAATGTGATTTTGAGATTTTGTCATCGTGTGGCTGTCAAAAACATTCACTCTGCATAAACAGTTCATCACAATTTCTTATATCGCTTCTAAGATAAGGCTTCCTCAACAAAAAGAAGGAGGATACCTAGATTGGTGCCTTTTAAAAAAAGATTTTGTACAATAATATGTTCAAAGAGTATATATTTCAGAGATCGGTTTAACGGCCATCTTAATACGTTGTAAAACATTAGACACGCGCTTATGTAGACTTTCATCGTCGCAATCCACTTTCTGTATAGTATAACATCAGTGTAAACAAACCTCTTGCATAATTGCAATAGACTTACAAATTTCAAACAATCCACTTGTGCAGTAGTACCATCAACTTGTATTGTCGCTTTTTTCTGATCTTCATCTACTTCCACTTCGCCAAACTGGTGCTCTAAGAAGTCAATTACATCCAGGAATTCCCTATCGTGTTCTGCTTGAAGATCTGCATGTGATAAGCCATCCATCTTATCGCTGTGATGAGAATGGCTGCATGGATGGGTACTCGCTAATAGAACAAAAACATGATTAGCTATCAAATGCAAATCACTTCTTATGAGATGCACCTTTAACACTAGCAGGAGAACTGTCGATGGATAATATGACTGCCAGCACAGAATCTGCAACCATATCGTTCATGGTGTTGCCTATCCATTCAAGTGTCACTTGATGCGGCTTGTTTCCTAGCTTTTTCACGTCCACAGTATCAAACACACGAAGGACTGTGTCTGCTTGTTTCTGGTCCGAATTGGTGATCTCTGTTTCTTTTACGGTACCAAACATCATTTCCAGATGCCACTTGAGCAATCCGATACCAGCATTGAAAGGGACGATCTGTCGCTGGGTGATTACTGTGGATATTAAACCGCCCAATTCATTGAGGTCTTCGGCTGACATGATATTGAGCTGAAAATCCTTGGAAACCAAAATGCCATTCAGCGGTTGATTCTCCGTAGGATACTTTGCTGCTAGCCGACCAATAGTCTACATTTTGTGTAGAGTAAAGAAATCTGTTGAACATCCAATATCTTGCATTCCTACCTTAGCCATTTTCTCACCCCTGAAATGCAGCTTTACTGTGTCGCAGTTTTTAGGGGTGTAGATTTTTACATTTTCTTCTTTTTCAGAGTATTTGCTTTGAAGAGCAGATTTAAGACGATACATAGCATTGGCTTCGCCATGAACTAGAATCTATACATGCAATTAGTTATCTAGCGGGAAAGAGACCATGCAAGGACATACCACGTGTGGCGCCTTCACATCGTCGATAAATTGGCTGTTTTGCGTAAAATCGACGTGTGCAGAGAATGAAATATAATCCACCGACATTTTCAGAGGAACTTTCCGGCCGTCCATAGCCTTAAAATCAGTGGGCTCGTTCATGGCTTGCTATACATAGACATCAGCACATACATTACTTTTCTTTCCCAAAGCCTCATACCCGAGCAAGCGTGTTTTCAACACAGTATCCAGTAATCACTAGACCATTTTTTTTATCTGGTGCCCAACGTTCAAATAGTTCTCTCGAGAGACCATTCTATTTTACGATTTGGTTGTTAAAAAGCGCAACAGAACAGCTGTTAAGCATACCTGCAACATGCCTGGACTTGCCATCATAACGCAAGGTCCAGAGTCTTCGAATTGTTCCACATTTTTTAAACTGCTGATATGCTTAAACACGAAAGGATTGGATATAGTAAATTGCTTGCGAATTCTTGCGTTCATCATGTTGATGTAAGTTTGATAGACCAATATACATCTTTTAGCCAAGCTAGATGCATAGTAAATTGGAATGCTGTCTAACTCTGGGTGGGCTTCCCAGTATTCATCCAAAATTAGCAACAGTTCTTGTGCACGACCAAGTGCAAAGACTGGCATTAAGCAACGACCACCACGTCCCACAATATCATGAACCAAGGCTATAGCAATCTTTCCATTTCAGCGTGCTGCAAATCAGCTATTGTATTGGATATACTCACAAGTAAATCGGGTTTCCTTTGCCACACGAGGTTCATGGCTTTGCACACCGTATGTACTTTCTGTGATCAAGACGTCCACAGTACCTTCCGGTTTTTCTGCGGCCATCAAGTGACGATCTTCTTCACGAGAATAGTCACCGGTGTATAGTACCTTGACACCTGCGATCTCAATTAAGAACATGGCCGCGCCGAGTACATGTCCAGCATTGAAAGCAGTAAACTTCACGCCTTCTACTTCCACTTGCTGGTGGTAATCTACTGCCTCAATCCGATGAAAGGAATTGATAAGATCTTCTTCGCTGTATAACTGATCCTCATCACCAATGTTACTGCACAAGTTGTGGTAAGTATCACTGCCTAAGATAACTTGGATACTTACCTGACACGAAGGTAATCGCTCAATAGCCATCTGTAAATAGCTTTTGTTGGATGAGTCATGAAGACTCGACCTTGGAATGTTGTCTATTTTGTAGATGCCTTAGGATTAAATGAATTAACTATGTTCTTCTATTACCCTTTCCATTAAGTAAGGCACGGAAGCGGCGTGGTCAACGTGGAAGCTTTTTGTATATGCTAGTTAGACGATCATGGTTGTTGATCTAAAGCGTAAGGCACTTACTGAGTCACCAGTAGAATATCAATACTTGCAGGGTCAATCTCATCAAAGAAAGGTAACGAGGCCAATCCGTTGTATGCAGGGTGAATGCCAGCGTCCAGCTGATTTCATAGGAAGATAGAAAAGAAAAAAAAATTGCACGTAGCAAAATGAGATATATGTTTTTTTATTATAAACGAGTTGCACATAATCTATGGAGATGATCCCGTTGTCTTCTTTTTTTTTTAATCACCATGTTCACCACTAAAACGCCTCATGTTTTCCTTCTGCCGAAACGGAAAGTACCGTTGCCCTCATAATTCAACCCCAAGAGACCAAAACGAAAGTGAGCAACATACCAAGATTGTCTTGCCTTTGTATTCTAACAGAATCGATGATCGCCCTACTTCATTTCCTGCACCAAGTGGAGTAATCTTCAAGAGATCGTTTTCGTCCACTATTGGAACTTCGAATTCAGGCTTTCTTTTGACAGCTCCCATTCTCACAAAAAGAGCGTTATGTGATTGTTTTGGCTCTGGTAAGCTTTTCTGTCCTCCGTCCGTCTTCAAACTCAGAAATCAACGTCATGCTAATCGACGTAAGGCACAAACTTGAAATGGAATGACGAGGAAAACTCCCTGTTTTACAGTATTTCAAACATTATTTTACACCTGTTTCGAATGATTTTGCGTCTATGCATAGGACGAATATACGTTGGCTGAGGACCATTTTTGCGTCAACTGAATAGTCGTGTATGCGTTGGCTGACCGACGTGTGAGTAACACTTATGGTGAATGTACCTCATCCTGGCTTTATTCAATATCTTTGGTTTCATCTCTTTGGTCTTGCACTATAACTATCAATTCAGGCAAACAGAGACAGTTATCCCATCTTTATGACATGAGTACCTTGCAGTGATTGAAAAAAGTTATATGTAGTCAGCATTATGTTGTTAATAGATCATTTTCTTGGTGTGATGTTCCCATATATTCGGATAGCATGTTGTACCTCTTTTCTTTTATGTACTATCTGCACTGTACGGGCAATCGCACTTCCAATTGATAACGAGTCGAACCGATCTTTTTGTTGTCAATTGCGTATTGTTGATAAATGTGATACAGAGCTTCCCATGATGGTGTTGGGTAGGATATCATGATGATGTTTCAGATACGTTCCTTTATCAACGCATGTGAAATTGTTGTCGCTTTCTTTTTCTTCTTTGGACTTCTTCACTCTTTTGCCAAGACTCGTTCCCCTGTCGGTACGTATTCATGCTTTAGAATTGTACTCTTTGACCTAGACTGACTTTATGTTGGACAGTGTTCTCGTGGTCGATGCGGTCGAGGTGCCTTCGCCTCTATGGCCCTCCCGCTCCCACTTTTTTTCTTTCTTTCTTCTTCCCTCGCCCCAGGATGAGCAATTACATATTGACAACGTGTTTCTTTTCCATCTGTAGCTCCTGGTGGCTTTTTTCTTTAGCAAGTTTTTACTTGTTTTCTTAAAAAAATCTGAATACCGTTGGCCATCCTGGACTGGGTGCGCCGTGGTCCCCAACCCATGCGTTGGGATTACCCTTCGGGGATAAGTACAAGATGTCAAGTTATCCTTCCATTTACTAACCATGAATATAATTTTATGCTACTCGAATGAATTTTGTGTCCTACTGGAAGACCAAGTTGATGTAAGTAAAATATAGTTGCCGCATAATTGATTTTACTAATAACGCATACTTTATATTAATTTTAGCGCAAACTTGACCCTTCCATGAACGCAAAATTCGTTTAGAGTATCGTAAAATAATATTCAATAAACAGCAATTAATAGGGGACAAGAAAAAATGTCCAGCAACGCACATTAAAGCGATGAATAAATATGAGCCATGTTAAAATTTGAACGCTGCTTTCAAGATCAGATAAGGAAGAGTACTAATGGATATGTACCAACTGTGACGGGCCACAAGTCAAGAAAACAGAAGAAGAAAGAAGCAAGAAAGAGGGAAAATTAAGGAACAATGATCAGTATGCCAATTGTGTCCCCACGAAGACATACAAGGTGGTAGACAAGGTCGGAAATGTTATTGAAGGGACTCTAAGGAAGTCGCTGCAAAAAGTCAGCTTTGGTGAACTCTAGCAAAAGTTTGCTTAGCACGACTCTGGTACCGTGGATGACTCAGTCGAACAGCAAAAATAGTGAATATATTGCACCGCAGCATCCCATTGCGCGTAGTCAAAAGGACATCTCTTGGTCAAGAAACAAATGATCTATTCAGGTCCAGGATATCCACGGCAGCAGTTAAGGTGGTAAGAAGACGCACTAACGCCACATCGTAATGCAGCAAAGCAAAGTGAAAAGCGCTCATTTCCTTGAGCATTGATTATTGCTTTTTGAATGTATGGAAACTTTATGAATTCGAATAAATAACTGTTAAGTTTTATTTGTCAATAACCTATAAATGATGCTCAAACACAAAGGGGAAGCCGACGAGGTTAATGCAATGGTAAATCGTAGAAGCAAGTTTCTATATAAACGGACTAGAATACAAATAAAATGTAGAATCGCAAATATATGTAGACAAACTACTCACGACTATAACAATTGACTAGCAAATAATGGAATCAGTACTCTTTTAAGGATATGACTAACTGGCCTGGACTTTGGAACACCCAATTCCAACAGTTCGAGTTGATGAGATAAAGCGAACAGTAGCAGGGGAAACACAAGAGCGGCTTCTGCGAACGGAAAAAGAAGAGCACTAACTTACCAAGGTAATGCAAGTATACACCATGGACCATACGATGGGTGTCGCGCTCGGTACATATTATTTCCTATGCTACTTAAAACTATTTAATCTCACATCTACTAACTATATACTGATTTCTTTTCTATCTCTTATGGTATCTCTAATCTATTTCCTAATGCATGCCGTTCCCTATATGAGAGCCATGAGATAAGACTGATAAAGACAGATGTCAAACTTACCTCTCATTGGGGAATCTAATCGTTCCCTGCAAACAAGGGCGAGTTACAGACCATTAGAAAAAAAAAAGGCTTGTATCCTACCTCTTTCGGGAAGTTGTTGTTCACAGGACATAGAAGAGAAGACCTAGTCATCCAAAAGGTTAAATCATTGCAAGCCATTATTTTCATGGATAGAAAGACGATTTAACCAGGACCCCATTATATGGACGGTAGACAGTTCGATTGCGACT
Organism: Apophysomyces variabilis; assembly: GCA_002749535.1. Taxonomy (NCBI): domain Eukaryota; kingdom Fungi; phylum Mucoromycota; class Mucoromycetes; order Mucorales; family Mucoraceae; genus Apophysomyces; species Apophysomyces variabilis. Next base: position 75,391 of record MZZL01000401.1, on the reverse strand, counting down.
AAAATGAAATAAAATGCAAGAGTATATGAAAGATACGATATGAGTGAACAATTTTCCTATAGAGATGCAGAAAAACCGCTCTTGTGGAAAAGAAAGGAAGAGAATAAAAGAAAAAAAGTGAAAGAGATGTTGACAGCACAATCGTTCAGTTGATGCGTTATTTATATGGACTTTATCCTAGACTGCTTGTCTATCTCTCCAAGAGATCACCTGATCAAACAAGACAAGCACACAACATCAGAACCATGAAGAACACAGTCTATACTTTGTTCTTCTTACTGTCCGTTTAATAAATGGAATGATCCAAGTAATGTGTTGACGCAGTTCATTGCTTCCTCTCTTTTTTTTTTTACTGCGGTAAGATGACAAGAGATGGATTAGCATAAACTAATCAACGCAAATTCCATGTATGGAAAGACGTGATAAAAGGGTAATGACTTTCAGATTGTTCAAAAGAAAGCAGTAACAAAATGAACGCTTGCTTACACGTACCACGAATGATGCGCTAACTCGACTTACCCCTCTCAGTGTACGTAAAAATATATGTATACGTGTGTCCGTGTATTATGTGTGCTTGAAGGAAATAGGGAAATCGTTTAACAAAGAGAACAATCGTTCGTCTGACAGTAATATTTCATTGCTATCAATGTAAACAAAGTGTCCCATGATATGAGATTCCGCGGATCCTGCTTTCCTCTTTTACAAAATGATCGGCACAATTGATCATTACTCCCAAAACATGTAACTGTCAGTGTATATCGCATGTATCCATGCACTGTTCTCTAACAAACTAAGAGGATTAATTATTTCATATGGAAAGTAAATGGGATACAAGGACAAAAGACAAGTTGAACCCCGTTAAAGCGACCCTTATCATGGACCAATCAGGTTATAGAGGAACACGGGCTTCGAGGGATAAACGCGCTTACTACAAAAGGTATATTCCTCTAAGACATGCGCAAAAGAGCGTACCATCTTATTTAAATGATTGTGTTAATACCAACAATTAGGAACTGCTGTCCAATATAATCTTCAAGGTAAGTCCTGTGAGTATATAAGGTAATCTGAGAGGGAAGTATAAAAGGGATGAAGAAATCTCAAACAATGGATTCGCATTGAGGAATAAGGAAACACAAACACTGGCCAAGAAGAGCCATATGATCCGAATGAGTCATGAGCTTCTGTCAAAGTTAGTATCAGGCTTGTTCGTTAGTACATGTTGCCATATGTGCTATACATGATTTCTAGTTAAGGCTCCATGCTTTCAAGCGTAGTTCAGCGTACTGGTTCATGTAGTTAAATGTATCATAATCTTCTCCATGTTTATCGATCTGAGACTTTCAGAATTATGTTACCCTATGTCATATGGATAAATGGATCAATGAGACCATTGACGATCGATGAGGTACAGCGATGCACCTTATCATTAAAGTACCTTGACACATGGTTTGACCTATTTACTGTGTTTTTCCTATTTGTCTGGTTGTTTCTATTTTTTTATTTGCGGACTGGGATTCAAGTTCTTGTGGAATCCAAAAAATGCTTTTGCATGATTAGATGAAAATATTTGCGGTCAGACTACCCTTCTTTGCGTAAAGCCGTGTCGCATGTCCACAATCACTGAGATAATTTGTTTCAAACCACAGCAAGACGCATTTATTTAAAGAAGTGGTTCTTTATTTTTGCCTCTAACGAAAAAGCTCTCAGCGTGTCTGATCCATCCTTATAGTCTGAGCGCTTTACTTTTCGCGCTGCTTGAACAATACGTTCTTGACGGCTATCGTGAACTAGTAAGGGCTCCCTTCTTACCCAGTCTTCATTTTAGCCCAAAACTTTTCTACTGGGTTGAGAAAGGGAGTAGGGAGGAAGATAGAGACATTTGTATCGTCTTTCTTCGACCAACTGCTTAACCTTGACTGGTGTATGGATGGGTGCATTATCCATGACAAGATAATAACCGTTCATTCCGCGGCAATCCAATCTATTGTGATTGCTTAATGGACAAAGTTTCTCGGCAGGCAGAAGTTCGTACACAACATGGTTTGACACACACAGAAAGCCTGCCCTTTTCCCCTGTGCCACTTAAAGGTTTCCATGTGAATCCATTTGATGACCCAATTCTTTTCCCCTCTTTTTCTTCTACTTTCTTCTTTTGACGTCAACCACGTTTCTGTATTTGCAATAACGGACAACAATGACTCTAATTCTCTCTCCAATGACATAACCAATGCAGTCCAAGTGAACTCCCCAAAATACCCAAAACAGAGCTCTGATTTATAAAACAAGGTGCAGTAGTCGGTATTCCAAGATAACGAAAGTCACTGTTAATGGAAACACGTTATTTTTGATGGAACACATGTTATCAAAATATTCCATCAACGCTCGTTATATTGATAATATGCATATATTATACCTTTGGTAACCATTGATCTTCTATGCATATGACAAAGAAAAGTAATATTTTTTATCCCTTGACAGAATCCATTCCTTGTCTATATCGTTTGTGTAAGAGTTATGCTTAACATGAAGCAATAATCCCGTCCAAAATTTCAACCTTATTTCAGATGATTTTTTATTATCTATTAGATCCCCTTTTCATCAATCTCTTGTGTAACGCTTTTAGAGAAGTCTGAAGGTTATATGGGGTACACAACTTTTTAGTGCATTTCTGTTCTTTGTTTTCCTTATTGTATACTAGACTTGTTATTGATAAATAAACAAGGGGACTTCATGTCTTATTTTAGATCCGAAATGCTTGACGACAAATTCTTGCTCTAAGCCTGAAGAGATCCATGTCTTCTGGTAAGGTCCTATCTAAAAAAAAAAGCAGAGTTCAGATTGTTGTTAGTTCAGTAACTGTCTTCTTACTTTCATCTCTTCTGATATTCTGGCTTGCTTCTAGTTTTTAGCTCATTTTCGGATGCATGAGAGTCTTTGTTACAAACTATAGTCTAAACCCGTTAATTGTTTCCTATTATGATATAGCTAGATCCAACGAAAACAGTATTTAAAGGAAAATCTCTATCTTTTTTTTCAGTTATCCTCTCTTTCAAACATCGCATCCCAAATTTTCTTTTCTCGGTTTTAAGTTTTTTTATCTTCTTTCGGTAAAAAGATACCTAATATAAGTATATCAAATTACTTATATTTGTTGTTTATATATTTAGCCTGCACGACCTCTCTTCCGAACCGTCACTGGCTTTTCAGTGCTCCCTACTTTTGTAGAAGTACTTTTTAATGTGTATACTTACAGAACTAAGTTTATTCTTTGTTGTGTCTCACTGTAAGGCCCGCCATACGCTGTATCTCCTCAAGTCCTCTGCAGTGCTAAATATACCATGGCCAATTCTACGCCATCACCATTTTTCTTCCACCACGACCCACCTGGCCAAGGTGCGGCGTAGGTCCCCGTCCCCACGGGAATACCCTTCGGGGGTAAGTAAAAAAGATGTCAAGCTATCCTTCCATTTACTAACCATGAACGTATTTTTTACGCTGCTCGAATGAATTGTGTGTCCACTGGAGGACCAAGTTGAGGTAAGCAAAATATATTTCCCGCATAATCCATTTACTAATGAAGCTTATTTATATCCCTTTTAGCGCAAACTTGATACCTTGCATGGATGCAAAATTTATTTAGAGTAGCGTAAAAAATTGTTCAAAAACAGTATGAAGATGGGAAATTGCTTGTCACGACTTGATCCCCCCTAAAAAATTTCAGGTATCCTGTTTTAGCCTTTACATGAACTACGAAAATCTACGTGTTTTACTTGCTGTCCATCTATGATCAAGCGCAGATCTGTGACCTACCATGAGTTCAAAGTATTAAATAACTGCCAATCCCCTATGGAGAGCAATTGAGCATAAAGCCGATTGCGATCCTAAAATATTCCTGGCATGTTTTATTGCTCTTTCCATTTTCTATTTTCTAAGGTTTCAAATAAACCAAATTTAATTAATCTGACAACACATTAAGTTATTGCGAATTAAATACGGGGTAAGTTAGAGAGGAATTTATACAGACAATGTACTGCTGAAATGTTCGGGAAGAGCAACTGTTTTCTAATCCCTGGTATCACATTTGCATCTGTCAGACTCTTTCAAAGTTCAATTGCTTAGATAAAATATCTCGCCACAGGAAGTTAGGTGGTTGCACAGCACATGAGCGAAAGTAACACGAAGTATAGCGAGACCAATTCTTCAACAATGACAACAGCACGTTGTTCCTCCCAGAGCTACTATGAACAGAAATTGCTAAGTATCTGGATAATATCAGATGCTTAAGGTTTACTATGCACGTTGACCATGTGGAATTTGTGTCTCGGCCAGCTATCTGACATTGTTATCGTAAAGCATCAAGATATCGGAGATTTTCCTCTTTCTTGTGCAAACGCATCCTAGTATGTTCAAGCTCAAGGTCCCAAATGTAGTATATTAAAGTGGTATCCTCTGTAAAATGACGTGAATTTCAGCAAGGGTCTTAGCTGTTGTCTAACTTTACCTAAACGAACATCTTCAGCATGATTGCAATTGCAGTCTCAATTGACAAACCATACTTGTTAGATTTCAACGTTTGATATTCACTCTTATTGATATCAGTTCGATAAGTCTCAGAAGTAAAGTTAATCAACGAAAAAAGGGTTTTATTCATCGCACCGCGAAATAAAGACCACGTTTTGTCAGGCAAAAGTGCCAATAAATAAATAAATAAAATAAATAGCTAACAGCAGGCAGATCGAAGCGCATCAAACCGGATTAGTATCTGGCAGGAGCAATCTGGACTTCAGGGACTGCCTGGTTGAAGATGACATAGTTGTTCTTTAGGAAAGTGTCACCGAGGATAGAGAACGGAAGGCCACCGTAGCCAAAACCAGCAATACAACCACTACCGGAGTCTGAGTAGACCAACGAATCGGAGGAGACCTCAAACTGAGCACCAGAAATATCGAAGACAAGTGGTGGGAATTGCGAAGTATCGCAGCTGATGGTGAAAGTACCGTCGCCATTGTCCGTAGCGCCATAGGCCGAAGCGACTTGCTGAGCAAGGCTGTTTTCCAAGAGCAACAGGCTGGTACCAGTGTCGAGAATACCGCTGAAGGATCCGGTCACCTGCTGACCACCAGCACTGGTTCCATCAATGTTGATGCTATACCAACCTAGAGCCAATAATGAGCTGTCATATTGCTCTTTTCTCTCCAAATCTCTGTCTGCCTACATACCCTGCGAGTTATCAACAGGAACTGTGGTCAATTGGCCGCCAATGTGGTTAGAGTCATAACCACCGAACACATATTCTACAATTGGAAGAGAAAAAGCAAATGTTCATCAACTAATACATGCTTTGGCTCAGGCTGCTTACCACCACCTCCGCCTTCAGACTCCTTGCCAAGGAAGACGCCGAAAATAGGCTCGCTAATCAGACCTTGAGAAATCAAGTTATCGACAGGTGTTTTGATGCCTTGAACACTGGTGATAGTATCAAAAGCAAGGCCAAGAAGGCCAGAGATAGGTCCACTTTGGAATTGGGAAGATTCCTGCTCAGCGACATCAATGGTCTGACCCTGAATAGCAAGGCCGCCCAAGACGACTGTGTCGGTGCCGAGAACACCGTTGGCGGTGGAACCATCACCATAACTAATTTGCCAGGTTTGAGAACTTTCTTGGAAGCTGCTAGAGCTGCTAGGATCAAACAGCGTCTGTCCGGAACCACAGTTTTGGCAAAGCGTGGAGGCTATTTTTTGTTTTTGCACATTTATATCTGCGTATTGAAAAATAACTAGATCAACTTACCAACCCAAAGATCGGAGGAGCCAGTGTCAAAGTCCAAGTAAAACTTCTGGGGAGGTGTACCAATTTCAACTTCGCCATAATACATGATATCGTTCTGATAATCTGTCATAGGAACAACACCACCAGAGAAAGCATGGGTCACATAAGGTCCATATTTGGCCTGAGCGCGAAGAACACTAGCGGTAGCATTGCGCTTGAAGTGAGGGTTGGGAACAAGAGGAACGTGATGCTGTTGTTTGCCCTTGACAGGAGCAGCTGTGGCAAAAGTGGCAATAGCCAAGAAAGCTGTGATAGTTGCAGTCAATCGCATGTTTTGTTGGTGAAGATCAGAAAACGACTAGATGGCTAGACCTTTATATATCAAAGACCTTTAACCGTCACTCCCCCCAAAAAAAAGGACAACATAAAAGATAAGTTGGTTGTTACCTTCCCGTTCCTCGGAATACCCAGCCCGATGTACCAAATGAAATGGATGAGTCCATTATTGTGTTCATGTCTTTGAAAGCAGTTGCATAAAGAAAACCTTGTTTTCATCTTGTGGAAAATGACCATATTTGATTCAAATGCCTTTATTTGGTGTATTTTACATTATTTTGTCCATACGATCGGTAATGAAAAATTATCGTCGTCGTGGCGATAACAAATATCAGGTACAATGGGGTGGACTTGCCCTGCATGGGCGGTGTTTCAAAAAAGTTTAACCTTTAATTTTTCATAATGAGAGTTTAATTGAAACGTCCCGTCATCGTCAAAGATCCCAAAGTAAAAAAAGAAAAAAAAAAGCATGCGATGGTAATAGAGTTAACTTTGTATCTCTTAATTTATCTATTTTCAGTATTATCCGACAGATTTGTATTGTAAAACTACTGTAATGCAAACTGACTTGTTAGACAAAATTCTCGCTAGAGTTGTCACATCATGTTATATCTGTGTCTGTGTGCGTGCGTCAAACTGGCTTCTTTTACTATTTCAGCGCCCTTTGGACCCATCGGCGGGTACCGAAGCCTAGCGGGTAATTTAGTTTACTAGAGCAGATGATAAAGGTTTTTCTTTTGAGGCAAGGTTGACCCTTGAAAGAGAGACAAAAGCAAAGACTTACAGTAGCCCTCTATAAATGACACAAAAACAGAGAAATATTCCCGATTAAGCTATGTTGCAACTAAAAGAAAAAGACAACATACTATGTATGCTTTTGGCTACATTCTTTTGTTTTTAGTAAATGACAAACCTTGGCAGCATTTAGTATAAACTGTAAATAAAAATTAGACGAACTAAATGATGCTAGACTGGCAAGACCCTTCTTTACCAAATGTCCCTTTAGACCCTTAATTTCATATTATAGCTCTCTTTATTGTTTGCTTCGAGTTTGCTAATCAAAAGACTTAACTACAGAAATCTTGAAAGGGTCACATGCCCTGTTTTCTTCTCTTTGCCTTATTTAAAATGTGACGCAATTTCTTTTGCTGTTATCAAGTTGTGTTCCCTTGCCGTTTCATAATGGCTGGCGCGTGTGACGCTCTTGTGCTCCCTCAATCTCTTCTTATCTCTCGCTTCCTACATATTCATGAGCGCTTGTCTATACTCTATGGCTTTATTGGGAAGTTTTGAACAAAAACAAACTTTGCATCTTATCAATCCTTTTTTCTTTCGCAGCATCGGTCTTCCTTCTGTTCGTAAAATTAAATTTATCGTGTCTTGAATTTTATTTTTCATTTGAAAAACTCTTCCTGGTTCGGACAACATACTGTGCTTTCGTCAACTTATCTTTGTTGAGTCTGATCAAGCATTTTAGGAAGCCTGAAGAAAGTGTTAACAAACAGAGCAAGCAACAGAGTGCATTAAATTTTCGCACGCATCGACCTCCTCATTTCACGCGTTGGGCCCATGCTCGCCTCCCTACTGGATTATATTTTTACTTACTAGCATGGGATTAGAGAGTGTCACATGGAGGATGTGCCGCGGACTACATCACATAATCATTGACAGATCATTCGTTCTGCGTAAAGAATGAAACGCATACACCAATGTTACACGATCGATGCAGGTGATTAACTTCCATTTCATATGCGAAGGTTTGGTCTGATATGTGGCACACGTATACAGCTTCCTTAAAATTTCATGATCACAAATTCATACATTATTCCTAAAACAAGGCTTTTTCGATCTCTTTCCGTGATTTGGTAAGCACAGAAGACCGGCACTTTCTATTTCTAAACTGTTTAACAAATATTCATGTGCAGATTCCATGTTCTTTTTAAGAACGGTCTGTAAACATGTCCAATATTAGCTTGCTATATCCATTCGCTTGGTAGTAACGAAAAGGAAGAGCGACAGAATAAGAATGATAATGGGATTATCGGCAGCACGATGGTACAGCTGTTCAACGATTCACATAGCGTTTGAAACAACATGTAATACGAGGTCGGAGAAACGTGGATCATCTTTATCTCGAAGATTCTTTATGTGAAATACAAAATATATGGCTACAAAGAAAACAAAAACATGCAAAAGGAAGGAATGATCAAATGGAAGGGGACTTTACATTGGTTTCGTCAAACAAAGCCAGTAATGAAGGTAACATCGAATCCACATTCTCGTATGCAACACTACAGCATGTGGATATAAGGCGTTTGTAGTCTTGATATTGCTTAGGTGGAACCTGCGAACGTAACTTTATAATATCTTCTACCATTGTTCGCCGTGACCTTTGTAAATCGCGAAGCTGCATGCTTAATTCGGCGACTGTGCGAGACAATGTATCATCACTGCCAGTCGATGGAGATGTAGATGATGAAACCGTTAAGAAATCCTTTTCACCCTCCTTGATCAAGTGAGCTAACTTTACTTTTTGACTGTAGTGCAACAGCTTTCGAAACTGTTGTTCTAATTGGTTGCCGTCTGTTTCTACTTTGGAAAGCGCCTCTGCATCAAATGAATTGCTGTTCAACATCGTCATCGTTTCTGATAGTCGGTTTCGCTTGGTCTGTAATTCTAACTTTTTTTCTCGGACAGCCTGTTCCTTCTGTATGAGGCTGTTTTCGTAGCTTTCGGCAAAGTCATCAAATAAATGGGATATAGTTGGCGTTGGCGATGTCCGCTGATTGGACAAGATCATATTGGACAAATCTTCCACCTTTTGTCGTAGTCGATCCCGCATCTCATTCTCATCGCGCGGCTTTCTATGATCGAGATAGTCTTGGGATGTCATACCCTCTTCATTTGCGACCTCCGTACTAGCGCCCGCATCCACAAGCAGATTAACCATTTTTTTATTTCCTATCCGTGCGGATATGGTGAGCGCCGTATCGCCATAGACATCTTGTACGTTTAGAATCGATATCAACTCGGAACGATGACGGAGTTTCTCTATCAGACACTCCATGTAATAGCGTGATGCCTGCACTTTTGCCTTAGAGCTAGCCGTCAAGGCCACATGATGAAATACAGTTTGATCTTTTTTGTCAATGTTGAACATTGTCTTCTGTAACATGTGTAGGAGTTCTGGGAAGGTTTTGTCGTCAAAATTGTTGGTGAATAATACACTACGCATCAATGCTGTTTGTCCTTTGTAATTGACACGATATATATCGGCATTCTTCTGGATCAATAGCTTGACAATTTTCAGTCGCCCCATTGCAGATGCCCAGTGCAGACTTGTATGACCTTCATCATCAATGATCAAGTTAATATCTAGGTTGCGAGGGGGATGTAGCAACAGATCAGGAATGCCTTCGTCTCCAGATACGAAATGATCCAGCAAGGTTTGTGCATAGTCTTCTTCATCGCCCTCTTCTTCATCATGCGCTCGTCGTCTGATACCTTTATGGTATGAAGCAGGCAATACATATTCTTCCAGTTTCTTCGGTTCAGTTATTGCACGAAATTTTGGCGATGGGGTAGCATTGGACGTATCACTTAAATGAGAGATCTCTTCTGGTTCATCCTGCGGTTTCGCCCGTTTCCGACCGCGTGGTTCGCGTACCTTGGGTGCTCGTGCAGACGACGCTGCATTATGCTTAGGTGCTAAAGGAGGACTTTCACCCCCTTTAACAAAGTCAAATATAGGCTTCAGTACGCCATCCACGTTATACTGTTTGGCTAATGCGAGGGCTCGATCGTATGGAATCCATGTACCTAAAGAAACCCGAACAATGTCGAAGATCAGTTCATCACATATGCGCAAACAAGCCCCAATTGCTTGCCTTGGTATTTTCCGTAACCACCCTGCACCTTTTCATGCTCGCCAGTTTGAACCTCTCGCTCCAGAATGCGGGTTCGATGTGGTTTGTCAAAATTAGCTACTTTAAGAATTTGCGTCGCATTAAGGTAGGAATCAACTTGTCGTCTCATAACAGCTACACCATTGCAAAGCATTTCATATACAGGCACACCAGAATAGGTTGCCTTAAATATCTGAGCCTGTGCCATCAGTCAGAAACTGTTAAAAAGAAACGAAAAAAGGATCACTCTGCATAAAACTAAAGGGAAAAAATTCTTTTGTTCCGCTCCAATTTCAATAGTACATTTGCCTACGGGCACAACTAAAAAGGCCTACGATTCTATTACCGTACTGCATTTCCCTGTATTCAGATGTTGACCTAGAGAATGCACTACATGAAAGAAATCGACAGCTTGGATCTGTCATATCGTAGACAACGCAACTTAACCGTTGAAGCTCCGTATTAAAAGACAGCTAAACCGAGAGAAGGGGTATGCAGGCATCCCGGGCAAGATGATATATTGCATAATCAGCGCAAAACGAAATAACGGTCGTCATAATACTGATTGGGTACTACAGAACGTCTTCTGTAACATTAAGCATTTTGTGAATAACCATACATATATACATTCGATTCAGATACAGTTTTCCGATGGGATCTGTAAACGACCATAGCATGGTCGGAATAAAAGGGTCTTTCGCAGTAATTACAGTTTAGAATAGGAACAAGGACGATCAAGATTTTAGGGGCCATCTCTGCATTCGGTCTGGTTAAGCGCAGCTTGAGACCGCCATAGGCACCATTTAAGGAAAAGCAAGCGGTCCGATCGTTCCGATGCAGCTGTAACTGGTCATACACCATAACATCCTTAATGCTACAAGGGATGGAATGGACAAATATAAGCAGATGAATGGTCAACATTTAGTCGAGGATCATGTATCTATACGTACCCCTGACGATAAGGATTATCGAGAACATCGATGGGCCCATCTTTCATACCATTCGCCTGAATTCGGTCATATTAAGACGTTTTCGTCGCTTGCTTGCAGCAAGCTTAGCGTAGCAAATGCTTGAAAAACAACAAGTTACTGGTACGTCTCACTTAAGGATCCATTGGGGTTTGAGACTGAATTCTTGCTGATTCAAATGCGTCTGTTTCCCTTTTGGCTTGGTCGTTTTAGAGGTTCTTGCAAGGTAATTTGCGTCAGCCAAAAAGTACTTTAACGTTCGTTCCTACGCTAAGTCTGGTTGCCTCCGCTCCAACTCCAGATGTGGTACAATCCCCCAAAACTGCGCTTTATTCGTAGAAAAAAAATATAAAATGAAAAACTCCTTCATCCATCTTAACTCATATCTTGAAAGACGCACTACAATCGACTTTTTTTGGGGGGGGAGGGGAGATGTCAGAAGAAACAATGGAAGAAGCAGGGTTGGGTGTGTACCCCATCTTTCGTCTTCTCTTCGGCAACCTTCGCCTTTGCGCCAACTAGAAAGAAGAATCCCCCAATGTAAGTAGTCCAAATATTGCCAAGTTCCAAGATAAACATGAGAATAAACTGGTATGCTCTTATTAAGTTATGGTGCATTCAAGTAAGCGGCACTATAAGAACAGAAAGGTGGTTGGGTGATAAAGCAAAACCAGTCATGTCTACCAACTCGTGTATGAAATTTATATGCTTGCTTGGAGAATTTTCTACTTCCTTTGAACTTCCGAACCTACTTTTTTCCTGACTCATATGCTTTAAGATATTATCTCCAACATTTTGTTTTAATAGCGGTAGGTCTTGCTGATCACTCCAGACTCTTCAGTGAATGTATTGACTGTAATTATCATTCAGATTTGGTTAACACATTAACATTCTATTCTATCTATGTGCTACTGTGACAGGGTTGGACACAGAATAGTAAAGTGAGGAGAATAACTTATCATCATAAATCCTTCAGATTTTACAAAAATATGTTAGAAACCATCCCAATAGGCACATTATCCGCGCCCTATCATAGATATCCAAGTAGAACAATTGTTAATCACATAAAAGAATTAATCAGAGTTTCGCTTATTCCTTGGCGTTTCTTATTTTTTATACACAGAAGGCGCTTTTTCCCTTTCCTTCGCATCGCCCGTTTCTTTTACAGTCCTCTTCCTCTTTATGCTCCCAAAAATTTCAATAGCAAAACTGTGGCAATATGCCACAGCCTGTCGAAATATGTGGAATGGCGCCACGGTTCCCTACATTACCCAACAACTCATACTGTTGCTATTACGATTCGCTCTGGCTCTCGAAAGGGAAAGACAAAACTAAGACTTGTGGAAGCGGGATCAGGAAAGAAAAGACAAACATGAAAAGTATGTATACTTCGCCGCCTAAGAAAGCTCGAAAACCGGGTATCTACGGACGATCCACATGTACAGAAGCTGTCCGCCATTATCGCTACCCTAAAATCAACCAGATCAAATTTACTTGCACAAAAGAGCAAGCAGAAGGAACCAGCAAGTAACCCACCTAGGGAAAGAAAAGATGACGAAATGGAGAAGGTCCAGTTGAGCGATGAAGATGCAGAATGGGAAAGGAACGGAGAAGAAGACAAAGAATATAAGAAAGGTACGAAAAATGACGAAAAGGAAACAGAGGAGGAAGAGGAAGTGCCAACATCACAGAGCCATCAAGCAGGTGAAAAGTGCCCTATTCTAGCATCGACATCTTCAGAGCCGAATTCAAAAAAGAGAAATATAACCCAAGAAACGAGCCGCTCCAGACTTCAAAGGTTAACAACTCTAACAAAGCAGCTATTAGCATTGTAAGACGTCTCGGTAGACAACATTACAGTGAGGAAGTTACAAAAGGAATTTAGCACTACCGAGTTGAACCTGAAAGAAGCCGAGGCAGTCATAGACGTGTATAGCTTCATCAAGCCTTTTGTTCTTTGTCCTACTGGCGAGCTTGCTGTTGATCGACACCCATTGCTGAATGCCCCTTTGATGCTGCTCGCAAATACAGTGTTTACGATAACTGATAACAAAGAATTTACGCGTTCTATTTGCCCCGCTGTTCAACCGTCGGCCATATATTCCCTTGCTTTAAATCCTTCCACAACCTTCGAAATATTATGCTGTACCAGAGACGACATGGACGGTTTGACGTCGTTGGCCCAAATGGCAAAACAATGACAAGCTGCCGCGATGCCATGCATAATCCTAAATACATTCTCGGTGCCTTTTTTGACCTCGAGCGAATAGATCGCGTATGCCACAAACATGGTCTGAAATTTGACAATGTCCTAAAAATTTCATCATATGGTTCTACGAGCATACAAGGGACTGTGTTGGAAAGCAGATAAGTTGCAAGATCCCGATACGAAAAACACAAAAAGAAGCATGCACGGCCTTCAGCAACGATTTTGTGAAAGGGTCAAGAAAGCGATACTGTTACAGTCATCGGCAAGGATATCGTTAAAACCACAGCAAAAGTCAAGCAATTAGAAAATAGCTTCAGAGATAGGACGGAAACTATATGTTTATTGACGGAAGAAATCAACGCTATCAAAGACGGTGGATCCAACATGTCGAATGCAGAAGATCTCATAGATACTATTGCCGTCAGGAATGGTTTGAAAAACGAAAGAAAACAAGAAAACAAAAAACTGCAGAATTTCCGACACGACAAGTATCTCGCAGTCCAGGTAAAAATGCCTACTGGTACAAATTTTGATAAGCAAAGCGTCTCCCTCTTACAGGCCATCGTTCACGAAGAGATCGAAAAGAGCAATCAAAATTTAAGCAAAGGACGCAAAAGAAAACGGAAAACGAAGGACAAAGACCTGAGGAAAATTACAGCGAATAGTTTCAAATGTGAAGATGACGTTTTAAAAATGGATATCAGAGGAATGACCGAAGATCCAAGTACAGGAATCACGTTTTGCGGCACCGATTACGGTGTTGTCACAATGTCGGAATCGGCTTCTTTGCCAATTGAACGTTTTGCCTACCATCTGAAGCTTCATAACCGATTCAGTGCACTTGAGACTCAGGATGACGAGACCGAAGATGACTTGGCGTCAGATTTCCAAAAGATAACAAAGACCTTCAAAATCACTGCAAAACAAATTGATGACCTTTCCTTTACAAGACGCGTCAGAAGACAAAGGGAGTATAGAAAAAGGGTAAGAACAGTACTTCATGTGGAGCTACGCTGCAATGACAATTCTTTCTGCATCGCAGGCGACCGAAGAGGGAAAGAAGGTAAAAGCTATCGAAAAGAAATTTGTCAAAAAACAATGTCGGAAATGCAGTTGACATCGACAGTTTGCACAATTATCGCAAGGTAGTATTTTACGGTTCTACTGAACTAAACAACTAACTTAGATCTGATTATAGATTGCGATAGATAACAGAGATATATTGAGGAGTTTTATTCGGAGAAGAAATCAGTGAAAAAGTCAAAACGCACTCAAGATATATACACGCAGAAAGCATACGCTACCGTTGCTTCGAATGAACGCAATTTCCTGAATCGTTCGGGAAAGAAAACCAATGTCTTACTTATGATGACTGGCTCGGCCGGAACAGGAGTGTGCTCCTCTATTCGAGGACATTACCGGCGTGGTGGGAAGAAATTGAGAGAGCAACATTTACAACAAACATCGGTGGGGATGACAAACGAATTCCGTTCTTCACAACTCTGTCCTTACGGCTACCAACTTCTCTCCCACCCCGAACAAGAAAAAAGATGGCAATATCAAGAAAAACTTTGGCACAGTCATTTGCACAAATTCCGAATGCATTAGTGTGAAGAAAGGGCATGGTTCACGTGGCCGGGACCAAAATGCTGCCCTGAACATTGCTCTCGCCAGGACGAGTGCCCTTTTCTCAAAACACCACGAGCCATTCCCGGAGTTCAACCGAAAGAAAGCCAGCAAATACTTGGTCGATCATAATCTGTTAGCTTCGCTTATGTCCATCCCGGAGGGGTGCGGCGTGGGTGCCCGCGCTTAGCAGCGGGATACCTTCGGGGTAAGCAAAAAGACAGCAATGTACCCTTCCGGTTTGCTAACCATGAATTATATTTCTCGCTACTCGAATGAATTCTGTGTCCCACTGAAGTACCAGATTCATGTAAGCAAAGTATACTTCCCGCATAACTGATTTGGTTAATGACATAAAATTAGTTTACTTTTAGCGTAAATTTGGTGCTTTCATGGGAGCAGAATTTGTTTTGCAGTAGCGCAAAATATGATTCAATAATCAGTATAGTCCGAGACTAGTCCTTCTGCACTCGCTTCGCTCCTTCCGTTACAGCCGCGTGCGGCTGCAGTAAATGAATTTGTGGCCGTTTTTAGCATACGTTTACGGTAACAGAACATATTGCTGAAAATGAAGTCCTCATTTCAGTGTAAGATATTCAAGAGGTGTACGTAAGTGACTGATATGATATGGTGTTGGGAAATAAAGATACATCAACTAAGATAAATAGTCTAAAACGCGAAAGACGATCTGGAGACATAAGAACGTAAATAAGCCAGTATCGCTTGTGGGCAACAATTTCAGGTATGCAAAAGAAGAGTAGAATGAGTGTTTGAAGCCTAGGTACCTGTCTCGTATAACATAGCTTCTGGACCATGATCTTACGTTGAAAGAATACAAAGCGAATGACAAAGTTAACATAGGAATGGTTACTTCTGTTGGCAATAGAATATGGAAAAGCAGAGATAAATTGACAGTGTTCACTGAAGGTACATGTCTCTAGGAACAAAGCAATAGTCCTCCACATAAGGATCTTATCATTGAGCATTCTTATCGTATATGAAAGGGATGGAAGTCAATTAAACAATATATTCAACTAATCATTGCACTTTTGCAAAGCACTTGACCCTTCTCATTACTGCTGAAGTTTTACACAATGTCTATTCAACTGTCCTTCGTAATATCTTGTACCCTCTTATTGCAGCTCAGCTCTCTTGACCCACACATCAAGTTTGCATACACATACCAAATTGCTACTGAGAACAACAGGACCCTTTGGCCTTCTTGGAAAGCGTCAGACAATATCTCTAACGAATCTGTTCCTCTACTTCATTGCTGGACGTATTCTTTTTCTCCTAAATAAAGACTTCTATATATCAACTGAAGAGTACGACGGTCGAACCAGCTTGCAGGAAACTGGTGGTACTACCGGCAAAATGTTTTTGCGCGCAAAAATTACTCAAAAATACAGTATACTAATAGAGAGAGAGACGGTTCGTGACTTTTCGACGGCGTACAGTAGAGGGCCTCCGCATTCATCCATGCGGTTATGCCATGTTTCAACACTTTAAGAGTATTCTCCCAAATACATCTCTTAATATCAAATCTTTAACAAAATCAGTAAAGTACGCTTTCTACATTGATTTGGACATGGAGTTATTCACTCGTCTTATAGTTGGAATGAGGAGGAATGGCATGTCCGTGGTTTAGAACGGTAATATCTACAGCGATGTTTCACGGCAACTCATTACGTTTTTCGTCACAGTTTAGAAACGCTGAAATCTGAATTCAAAAATTGGAATGATATAATACTGAATCGACGTGAAGACATGTATGCTGCGTTTGCAAGCTGACCTAAGCACTGAGATTCACTGGCAGATCAGCGCCAGCCGCGCAGGAGAATGCTAGTCATATCACATCTGTTCTCGACTTGGAAGCTACTGGACGTCTCATTGAAAAGTAAACTTTTGTGATAGCACATTCAACCATAACTTGTCTAAACGTTTTGTATCGGTAAAGATTTCAGCAAGACTGGAGAGTTATTCACGACAAAAACCACGAGAATTTCAAACACGCTGATGTACGTCCTTTTGTGAAATTGTATGTATGTTTTCTGATATGGCTATTCATAAAACAATGCAGAGGGCAGATCTTCTCATGGTTCAAGTGCTCAATCATTGTCAAATGCATATTGATGTATGCGACACTATGCAAAAATCGTCAGAGGAACTGGATTCAGTGAAAAAGGACTTGGCAAATGTATCTCATCTAGCAGGTACAGTATCAGTGTGTTTTATTTAGTTCGAACTAACGCAATTCTCCTCTTCTTTGTGTATCGCAGGAAATCTAATGGATACTCTTCAATCTTTGGAACGCTTAATAGAGGAATCTGCAATTGATATTGAGCAGCAAGAGTTCGAGGATTGGAAACGGCGAGAAGAAGAACGGCTAAGCAAAGAAATCGATCAAAAGAAGCAAGTTCCCGTAAAAGACAACCTCTTTGCGCTAACAAACCGTCATTTAGCGATATGTTAAGAGCAAGAGAAACGGCGTTGAAAAAAGCTTACGAAGAACATAATCAAATGGAGACTAAAAAAAGAGTAGAATTATACAATGTAACCTTTCAAGCAGAACTAGAAGACTATCGACGGCGTAGGGAAAATGAAGTCTCCTCATTATATGCAAGTGAGTAGGGTAGATAGTCTCCACGAGTGTTTCCACTTATATGCGATTTAGTAAGCAAAACGAAGTCTAAACCGTCCGTGGTGTCCACGTTGGAGTCATTGCAGTTGGACGATGACTCACAGGATCTGGATAATTTTTTGGGGGATTGTCAAGAGAATGTAAGGATCAGATTATACATGATGAGTAGTTGATGTCTTATATTAATATCGTTAAAAGCCGTCTACATCCCAAGATACTCGTTCGCGAAAGATAGCAAAACCCGAATCAGACAAATTTTACTCTTCCGATGAAGAAGATACCAAACACTTGGAGCGCTTAGATGTAGTACGCAGATCTTCCATAAGTGATGAGGGGGACAACATAGAGATATTAGGGGACGAAGATTATGAAGATATCTAATAGGAAGGTCCTCATTTTTACATAATACACGATGATGAAAACGTAAACATACAAGGGGGGGTTGGCTACACTTCGATTGCTTCTTTTACATCTACATGTCCACTTGGGACAATTTGAGCATCTTCCGCAGACATTGTTGATTCGGCTGGAGAATGTCTGTGGACTTTGGAAGAAACTAATCGCTTTCTATGGAGCCATAAAGCACCCAGAGTAGCCGCAATGGCAAGGAGTGGTAGAACGACCGAGAGAGCAATACCCCACTTGGGAAACTGTTTTTGATCTGGTATTTCGGTACGGCTGGGCACATTGACCGTATCAGGTGTTGTATACATGATCTGGTGTGCAATCACATTTTGATACGGCCCGTTATAGTCCAAGGCCACCTCGTTTTCTTTCCAATTATCCATTCGGTCCGAGAAACTGTCATTTTTACCAGGCCCGCCAACGACAGCTGTAAGATTATGTTTATTTTTGCAGTCTGTTAGATCATAAACCAGCTTTGTGTAGCTTACCTCCATACAGGACATGTGCTGGTAAGACGGATTGCCTCATTTCCTGTAAACCGGTGACACCACTAGCACCAGCGTGGTGTGGATACTTTGGTGAATTTGGTGACTCGCCTACAACGTAGTTTTGATGTATTGGGTTTTCACCAAAGATGTACCGTAATTGGCTTTCAGCTGCCTCTAAGCGTTGTGAAAGTCATAATAAGGTTAGTTGTTTTATATTGACACTGGTATTTCTTTCTCTACACTTACGTTTGTAGCT
Source organism: Apophysomyces variabilis (assembly GCA_002749535.1). NCBI lineage: Eukaryota > Fungi > Mucoromycota > Mucoromycetes > Mucorales > Mucoraceae > Apophysomyces > Apophysomyces variabilis. The sequence goes on along the minus strand of MZZL01000401.1, from coordinate 56,788 downwards.
GTTTGCCTTTGTCTGCAAGGAATTATCTTGATTTGCTGGATTCTGCGACAGTGGCATAAGGATGGTGGAAGCATAAAGAAGTAGTAAGTCGCTGGCACCCATGGCGCATGATATGCTGGCATCAGGACTAAAGAATCCGACCGTTAAATAAGTACCTATGTTTCTCACACTTTTCCATGAAGTCATTCCTTTACCTGGCGTCATTCCACCACATCAATCCACCCATTGTGCGTTCCCCTGTAACTAACCAGTCCAGGTAGCTCTCTGCATCTTGTCTTCGCAGATGAAAATTCGGGTCGGTAGGCTTGGTAACTCGGGCAAACAGTACGTATACAGCACCATACTAGGAAAACAATATCTGGTTATAAAATAGGAGGTTAGCAGTTTTTGTCTCTTACCTTATCGTCCCAGTTAATCGGCACATGGTGATTAGCTATGCCTAACTCTTGATAAAACTTGGTCGCATCGTTGAGAAAGGCCTGATCCTTCGTGGCATAATACATCCATAAGGCTGCCAAGGTTAGCTCATCCCTGTAATCTGGTGGTGGCAACAAGATTACATGTTATTGCATATCGATAAAATGGAGTATTCCAACCTGAGCTGGAGTAAAAGTCGCCGCCAAGATGCACTGACTCTTGATATTTCCGATACGGAAGTATGTGTGTTGAAGCATTGTACAATTGATGCGCATGACTTAGCAATAGCTGTGCATAGGCTTCATCGTCTTTGTTTCCGCCATCCTGACTTAGTTTACTAAAGAACATGGAAGCAGAGGCGAATGCGCAAGCTACGCATGTTAAACATTGTATGAGGTGCCATGAAAGTAATGGTATTGGCTATTTCTTTTTTACCAGCTTGTGCTGCTGCGTCGGTTCCAAAAGAGGTCGCATTAATTTGGGACGAAGGTCGAGGAAGCGGAATATTTGTATCTGGTCCTGAACCAATGCGTAAATAAAAAGGAAAGGATGCTTAAAAAGACTTTACCCCAATATCGATTATCAACATCTCCATTTCCAACCTAGTACAAAAGCGGAGGCAAGACAGGGTAAGTACATATAGAACATAATTCAAGAGATGTCTGTTTACCTGTACAAACAAGACGTCTGGACTTGGATGAGCTTTAATCAACCAATCTGTTCCCTGCAACGTCAAGATTAAAACTTCAACACCGAAGAGACAAACTTATTACCCATTTCAGCATGGATTTCAGGTAATCCAGTTGACCTGCTTTTTTGTACCCTTCGAAGTATTCGATCCCTTTTAGCAGTTTAGCTAACGTATAAAAAAGGCAATTGAAAGCTATAGACAATACCTCCCCAGCTCACTGTAGTTAAGGTGTGACATAACGGAAAAGTAAACTGAAACCATGTGAACCAAGATTGAAACAAACAAATTGTGTTTGTTTACCTTCATATAATCCCCAGCATCGTAGTAGCCCTGCGTATTTGTTATGTCAGACCAAAACAAAGTAATAATAAACAACAAGCGCTTACTCCTGTTAGATCAAGATTCACATCCGAGCCATCCGAAAGAGCAGAATCATTACGCCTTCAGGAGCGTTACTGTGAGTAATGAACAATTGAAGATGGATTTTCTGTTACCATGGAACCCGGTTATTGGGTGGCAGTTTTCCAGAACGCTGCGCTTCATAGAATAGCAGAGAGTCACTGAGCAACCGTGTGTACTCCGGTCTGACCTGAACAATAAACAGACAAAGGACAGACACGAAGAACGTTCGCATGACTTTCGAATCCTGGGAAATTGAAACATTGCTAGTCTTTTCATTATATATCTGCGTAGATGCGTACACGTGGTATCCACATCGCTTGTCATCCTTTGTAATGGTATCCAAAGTCAAATTAAAAAGCAACCCCCCACAAATATAGCCCAGACAATTTTTTATATGTTTATCTTAACGCACATTGAATTTCGAAGCCAGGTCAAAATAATAGACAAGATATAAAGATCGGGGAATAGGAGGTAAAAAGCGCATTAGTATGCGGCCTGCATGGATTCGTCACGGACGCAGCTGCTGATATATTTTTCAGCGTCAAGGCCACGTAGTCTCTCCAGTGAATGATTCCATAATGCATGCAAGATGCCTGGGTCATCACTAAATGGTAAAGGAAAAGGTACCATGTCCATCCATATATGGTCAGGGACTTCTTCCACATCGTGCCATAAACTGAGAAAAATGGGTGTCTTGCTACCTTCCTTAGGTGACAACATGATGTAATCCAGAATACGAGAGAATATACGCCAAGTGAACATCGCTGTATGGTCAAACAGCTGGGTGCGGACAACTCCCGGATGGTAGGCTGACAAAAGAAATTATCAACTGACTGTCTTGTTATCCATGAATCAATACTTACTGAGCACTTTGATTTCGCTTCCCTGTTTCTTTAGTAGTTGGCTTAATTGGCAGGCTAACAGAGCAATGGAAAGTTTGCTGTGACTATAGTGCGTTAGTCCATTTTGTTTGTATCGTCGGTCTTGCAATTCAAAGTCATATTTGCTGATCGCATATAGTGTCGAACTGGAGGCGAAGAGCACTCGACCTTTAGGATGCATCCATGGAAGGAGCTTGACAGTCAATAACATTGGTGATAGGCAGTTCTAAAATGCGCATGGAATTTAGTTTCCGTACTCTTGTGATCATATTGGACTAACCACTTGATATTGACTCTCAAACTTATCTTCAGTCAGAATGTATGGCGTGTTCATGATACCAGCGTTGTCTAATTACTCGAAACATCAGATTTTTTTTTTGGTTCAGCTTGCCTAAATTCCCCCGAGAGACGCTTACTTATCAGCAGATCCAGCTGCCCGCACGGTACCATGGTCATGATTTCCTCGCAGAAACTCACAACGCTGTCATGAGACAAAAGATTGACTTTGACGTATTGCACATTTTGGTTGCCCGTGATACTTTGTAACTTGGTCTGTGCGGCGGCGCCATTTTCCGGAGTTTGTGATGCTTTATAGGTGACCGAATTTGTTTTTCAATATCCGTCATAATCAACAGCGTGTTATTTACCAATTATCACATGGAAGCCTGCTTCCAAAAGACCACGCGCGATTTCAAAGCCAATGCCCCTATCACCGCCTGCAAAAAAAAAAAAAAAAAAACAGAGATCAGCTATCTTTGGCATTGCTTTGCGTAGTTCGTCCTACCTGTCACGACAGCATTGAAACGTTTGTCAGGATTAGCCTTGCGGAATTCCTCTATATAGAAATCCACTGCTTTTTCAAAAGCGGCTCGTGGCGGAAAGCCGAATAGTGCACGCTTGAAGATCACGTTGAGCAATGCTTCCAACATGCCGATGAGATATGTACGAGCATATGTTGAGAGCCAACTTGAGAAATTCAGGACCAAGCAGAGGGCAAGCATCCATTTACTAGCACGACGATTCGGCCATCGAGCTCTCTTTTCAGGGTTGACAATGGGCAGGCAGAATGCGAAATAGAGGAAGACAACAAGCGCAATGAGATCAATAGTGGCGTGTGTTGAAAGCATAGTGACCAGACAACCAGTATCTTCTTCCGCCAAATTTTTTAAATTAAAAAGAACTCAAGAGAATGTGACGGTCGAAGCATACTATTCATGAAAAGAATTTTTGAATGGAATTTCTCGTGTATGGAAGAATCAAAGTCTTCCATTAAAGACGGGATCAAATACGTGATATGGCAGGAAACTTATAGTGCAGTTGCACTGGGACCTGCTCTTGCATTATAATGGATACAATCAGTAGCTTGTTTACGTAACGAATAAACCATACTAAACAATGATTAAAACCTCTGTATATGCAACCTTGTATATCGCTTACCAAAGAAAAATTCCTCATGGACCAATCACTTCACAAATGAGTTATACTCAAGCTTGATCGACCAGTATGAGAAGCAATGGGTGTCGGTATCCGAAAATAAGAGACATGAGTGCGCCAATATCGCCTACAGCAAGCGTACGTGGAGTAACACATTTCATTGTCTCCGCTTGTTCCTTTCCTTTACCGCAAAATATCTAGAAAGAAACCGTGCATACTGCAAGTGCCTTCCCACTTTAGGTTACATGAAGAACACTTCACATAGCTTTTCTTTGCATCATTCTACGTGTGCATAACAACCACGGGTCTACTTTCTATAAAACTCTTTTTCATTGATCCCATTGCCATACTCTCGGACGAAACAGTAATTTCTAACAAAACTAAAAGCCCGAATAACAATTTAAGCATAGTAGTTCTTCTTATTCACGCTTGCATATGCACGCCACATGTCAGTTGAATGACATTCGCTCCGGCTCTATTTGGAAGTTTTCTTATGCATTCTTTTGTATTCTTTGCTCGAGTCGACGCAGGATTGTCCTACGGTATTATGAAAGACTTGTTACATCGCATTTAGACATGTCTGTTAAACGCGTCTGACGATTTTGTATTAGGAAGCATGTATGAGGATATGTTAAATGCAAGCCAGACACCTCCAAATGCCGAAAGAGGGCATTAAAACAATAACGTCGGCGATCTTTCCGTGACAAGTCCTAAGAGCGGTTATAGTGGATACAAACTTGGCCTGGTGTACCTTGCACGAGGTAAAGAAAAAATGGATGAGACCAGTGCTAGCAATAGAAGACCTCGGAGACAGCTTGCATTCATAGCAGCCGTCTTTGTACCTTTCTACCGGCATTAACAATAACGTACGCTGTCTTGATAGATCCTCTGTTCACCTGCAAAGCGCCAAGGCATGTCAGTGACGAGCATTGCGGATGTGTGTTGTGCATTCCCTGGCATACTACTGCTTAGAGTTATCACTTAGTTTACACAAACACCAATTGATATTCCACCGACAGAATGCTTAAGGATACGTGAGGATATAGCCTTCGGAAGGGCTACCGCTTTTCACAGAGACTACTAAAGCAGTTTTGGTTTGTAGACGAAGAACTGCTTTATACAGGTCAGACCAGGAGAACGAGAAGACAGATCAAACACATCAGCGTTCTTTAAAACATGATATTGTGCATTATTTATAACGGTAGAAGTCACTAATATAGTTGCGGTAGACCACGCTCTGCATCTGAAGCACCATCAATCAGAGGCATTAAAAATACAGTAGTGATTGCTTGTGGACCACTCGTTCAATTGGTTGTTACCATGGGGGAAAAGATTGATGAATTGGCGACTTTTTCCAGGTTATCCGGACGTAACTAATAAGATAACAATGATGGGGTAGCGAAGTGCCCAAGCTCTAACTAAGCTAGCTAGCACTCATTAAATGCTTTCAACGCAAATGAAGATTAGCATTTGCTTACAAAGCTAGACAAACAGGTGTGTTTCGAAATAATATCAACTATTATACGTGGGTGCAACGAATACGACTATTTAGTAACATTGTGCGAATGAACAAGAATAGTAGAACTTAGCTCACGAAAAAATGCGATATATCTCCAGGCACATCCAAACATCAAACCAACAGTCGTCTTTTCGCTTGTAATTTTTTTTATTCTGCCGATCTCTGGGTGATAAATATCCTTATATTCTTCGCTGCATAAACGGAAGATGCGGTAGTACTTTGAAATGAAGGAGCAAACTCCGCCATCCCCGTAGTGTTCCCGTGTTTTTACTTGGGCTTCATTTCGGCCGTTCTCATTTCACAAACATGGCTTCAAACTTTTACTGGAAGGCAGGAAGCTTGTTAGGTAAACAAATAAGCGTGACAAGAGGTTGAACATTTTGTGATAACCTTTGGATGATTAGGCATCACGGCTTTAGGTCTGGGAGCATTCGGGTCTCACGGATTAGTCAAGTATGTTGGCAATGACCCCACTAAGCTCAGAGTACGTCAAAGTCCCAACTAGGCCCCAGTATTTAACATATTAAACAGAATTGGACACTTGCTTCCGAGTTCCAGTTGATGCATGCCGTCGCTCTACTGGTGCTTTCCTCTGTTCCTCCGAGCGTACGTCGTATTCATCCTGCAGCTGCTCCTCTCATGCTAGGTGGTACGTTAGCCTTCAGTGGCACCATCTATCTGCTAACGTTGAAACGTGAAATTTTCCGCCCTCTTGGACCCGTTACCCCTCTCGGTGGCATGGCTCTTATGGCTGGATGGGCTACCCTATTGCTCTAGGCTAAAATAAACCACCATTTCGTTCCTCTAATGGACAATTTCAATCCCTGTTACATACCTTAATATCCATGCTCGTCATTTACAGAAAGAAATACAGTATTTTCCAAGATAGCTCGCACCACTCCAGGACTAGTTTTGTACAAGAGAATAGGATAACTCTGCGCTGAGTGAGAAATAATTTCGCGCTAGCGTTTTTACCGTAACAAAATGCTCAAGGGTGAAACAATCCCTTGGTCAAGTCCAAGAATAATGATAGGATAATATAGGATTATTGCTTTACTGACGATATTTATTGGATGGAACAGAGCGATAAGAAAAATGGGGTTAATCACTGTTACTGTATTCTCGCAACATACGTTGGCTGAGAATGATGCTGTCGTCTGTTAAGAACGATATTTAAGCTGGTCATTGATACGGAACACTCAGCGATAATAACCATTTTTCATTCTATTCCTTATTTCTGTTTTATGGGTGCATTCTTGGGCAAGAAACTGTCAATGCATGTAGATTGGATGTTTGTATAATAGGTACCTTGCTGATGACTCATCAATAAAAGCTACAAGTGCATGCGTATGCGTTTCCCTTTACAGATGGTCTCTTCCATACAAGTGATCCAAGTTTGGGTTGATGTTATATCTTTCTATTCTTCCCTGTTTTTACCTGCTCTTACACTGTATGAGCGCTATCGCTTCCAATGCCTATTAGGCAAACAAATACCTTTGTTGCCATTATCTGTTGCTAAAAAGCGTGGTACAGACTATCCCAGGATGGCGTTGGGTAAGACATCATGACGATGTTTAGATAACGTTCCTTTACAAATGCATGTGAAATTGTCGTTGCTTTCTTTGCTTCTTTGGACTTCTTTCCTCTTTTACCAGAACTCTTTCCCCTGCTGGTAAGCATACGCGCTTGAGAATTGCACTCTTTGACCTAGACTTACTTCACGTTGGACAGCGTTCTCATGATCGGTGCTGTCGAGGTGCCTTCGCTCTCATGGTCCTCCCACTGCCGTTTTTCTTTCTTCCTTTTACCAAGTCTTTAGTTGTATTTTTGTAAAAGAGAATCTGAGTTACAGTTGGTCACCCTGGCCTAGGTGTGCCCACGGTCCCCAACTTATGTGTTGGGGTTATCTTTCGGGGGTTAAGTAAAAAGACTTCCAGCATATCCTTCCATTTACTAACCATGAATTATAGTTCACGCTACTCGAATGAATTTCCTGTCCACTGGATGACCAAGTCGATGTGAGTAAAATGTACTTTCGCATAATATATTTACTGACAACGGATATCTACTTTACTTTTAGCGCAGACTTGACATTTATATGGATGCAAAATATATTTCAGTATAGCACGAAATACATTTCAATAATAGTAAATCGGAGTAGAATATAAGCTTCCAGTGACCATGAACACGACAAGATTTTAATTCATGCAATCATTATCAATAGTAAAGGGGAAGCTAAATATCCATACGATGATCCTAAGAAATGAATATCTTTATCGCACCTGGGACATGTTCATCAGGACAGCTCTAACTTGTCATATAGACACTGTGGTTATCTAATTTGTCAGAATTTAATCAATATTTGCTGTCCTAATAAACTATCTTAGTAGCCTATCTCCAACACATTGTTACCTGGTTTCTAATCATAAGCGATATGAAAAGTACACAAAACTGGCTTTGCTGTTAGAAATCAGAGCCTTTTGATCGTCTACTGCTCTTTTTCTGTGAAAGTCGCTGTTTCCGTTCTTTGCGTCTACTGTCTTCCTTCTGTCGACTTGTTTGGAAGTTTCAGCCAATGGAAGCCAAAAAACGCACCAGGGCAACTTACAGTTTTTCCACTCTTTGCAACGTTGCTTCATCCGGTTCTTTTGGTACCATCACAGCAGCTTTGATTGTCTCGGCTAACTTTTCAAAACAATCGTCTATATTCTTTGACTGCGACCGTGTGCGGTCGGAGGTCGTGACAAGCTCACCTGCCTTTGTGAGACGGTGGGATGACTATCATTAGGTGGTATCTGTCAATAGCGTGTTCTTAGCAGATCAATGTTTCGTCTTTCATCACTTTTAGTTTTTCTCGTGCGTAGTCAGGAATCCAAGTGGCCTCATCAAGGCGCAAACGCATGTCTACCTTGCTATTAACTGCAGCAGGTCAGCCCAAATATTCATATCAGTTGAATAGTGGATTACCTTTGTTCACATTTTGACCTCCTGGTCCACTGCTACGACTAAAGGTGATCTGGACCTGATCCCGAGGAATTCTATCCGCGTTGAACTTGTCTAGCCATCGCGTTGCCTCGCTCAAGGACCATGTCTTTACGGTATAAAAACGGGATTGCAGTGGTAATGCAATTTGTTTCAAGGATCGTAACATGGGAAGCAATGCGAAAGTGCTGTCATGAAGAACAAAGCCAAAATTTTCTGTGCTGGTCTTTTTTTTTTACCTCAGAAAATTGGCAAGACTTTCTTGCCAGACTGACTACTTTCTATTCGTACTGGTTGGTACATTATGTTGGTTCGGGAGAAGGAATTACTCCAGCTCAATCTCCTGATTATACCGCGAATGTCGAAGCGCATTTTTCACTAGATAGGTGTTTAATAAAGCTGTCTTTGTGTTAAGTTGACTATCACTTGTTCATACTGTATTGCCTCTTACCTACATCTACCAATGTACCAACACATAACATAGGGCATAATTAAATAATCATTTTATTGGTCTTTTTTACAATGGGCAATACAAGCATAGGTTCATTTATACATTACACCTCCTCTTTACAAAAACACGTGGTGATATTTCTCCCAGCTGTCGTGCTTGACAGGACTACTGGGTATTTTACTATTCTCCGCAGGTCGTTCCGATTCCTCTCGCCGCCGTTTATTACTCGTTTGGAACTGGACATTTGCCCCATCAATGTTTGAATGCACCGATTGCTTCATAAACTCAGGCAGAGGACTCTTATACTGTCGACGAGTGGTATTCAAGATGGTATCCAGTTCACGGAAATTATTAGAATCACGTATAAATGTCTGATGTGATTCTTCTTTGATATGCTGCCATTAAAAAACAAAAAGAATCCTGGGTGAGCAAGATGTCCAAACCGACATAGCCCCGGCCTTTTTTTTTTTTTTTACCTCTGCCATGGATTTAAATCTAACTTTACAGTTTTCACAGTATCCCAGTTCATAATCCCGCGCCACTCGATGCAATGTTCGTTTCTGCATAGCACGAATCTTTTGTTCAGGTTGTTGTCCATTTTTACCCGCTGGTGTTGGCTGGATCTGCTTGTTCTGGATGTTTTGAAGGGTATTGTCGAACATACGTCGCTGTAGTCGTGTGACGTTGTCACCAAGAGGAGTTCGTCGACCATCTGCATGAATCATGACCGACCCCGATGTGAATCTGGACATTTGTGTCTGTGTTTGCGTGGATTGCTGATAGCCAGAGGCCTGCAAGTTGATGGATGCGGAATCCTGTCTTTGTAACGGTTGTATTGGCATATTTTCTTTATCAGCGCATGGTTGTTCTGGTATGTGGTTTACGTTGGCGGGAGGAACCGCAGCATTTGCCTGTGGAACCTCTTTTGTTGGTTGAGCCGGTTTTTGCCCCTGGGTAGACAAGCCAAAGGGGGATCTTCCTGGTGGGGTGTCCTTCAGGTACGGCCACGGATGTTCATTACCAGCAAACGATGGGTCGATAGCAGTCCGCCCGTAGTCTCGCACGACCACAGGACGATGCACACCCGTCATATCCTCTACCATCACATACGGCCCTTCAAAATTCACATAGTGCGGCCGCTGAACAGCACGACCAGTGCTCACTCCGTATTTTTTTTCGTCCTGAAGCAATCGATCAAGATCTTTCTGCTTTGCAGCTGGTTCCAGTCGCCGTCCTCCGCTAGGTTTTTCAACAAGGTGCTGCACGATATTCACAAGCTCTATCAAAGAAACCCTGTAAGATTCATACATTTTGTTAATCGACGCAATCATACGTACTCTCCAAGCTCCATGTCTTCAGGCCCATGGTTTGAGCTTTGCTCACGATGTCATCGGCGGGTGCATTTTCTTGCAGTGGTTGCAAAGGACGAGTAGTAACCAGATGAGTGCATTTGGCTGAGAAGAATGGTTCGATTTTCTATCATACATTAAGTCGGTTTAAATTTCCAAGTCCCTTTTCTTGTTGTTTCGTATTTACAGCTCCCAGAAGCGTCAATCGTCCCTCAAGTCGTTTTTTCCTAGCGTCATCCACATTGTCCAGGTAGAACTTGTACGTAGGAAATAGCTTGCGGTAATACTTAGCCCATTCCTCAACTGATTTTGGACGATTCTGTTCCGGCGCATCGTGAGGCTTTACCGCTTGCATACTGAGGATGTAAGCTTTTTCCTTTAATGTGCATCGCGTACCCATTTTGCCTTTCTCAAACCAAAATTTCCGCGTGACTGCTATAATCGTTTGCAAGAAAAAGGTCCGTGACACAAGAACCTTGCATTGCAAACGACAGCTCTCCCTTTGAAAAAAGTGATCGTGTAAAATTATTTCCTTGAATACAAAACACTGATATCACGTCTTACAGGATTATTATAGAAACGGTAACAACTTAAAGCCGGGTTAAGCTAACCAACAGTATAGCATAAATATGCCGAGTCATCACCGCTAATTCATTATCCCTTCAGGCATGGGATATCTACCCTTCAATGAGTTGGAGACAGCTGGCTTGAGAAATTTCCTTATTATGTTGATTATATTTTTGGTTTGAAGATACTCTAGCACCAGGTAAATGTGTGCTTGTAAAATGAAGGAAGGATCAATCATTCTTTGAATTCGAAAGGTCAGCTACATTTACTTTCATGGCATACGTCTATCAATGCTACAGTCAGCGAAGTATGTTGGCAGGGCCTTCATGTCGCTGGTTAACCCATCTAACCTTGATAACTTAAAATTGGTATCACAAGATTGACTTCAGGCTTTTGTGCAGGTCCAGTCTTCGGAGATAGAAGTAGTTGTCATTTTGGAGACGCACTGCACAAAAGAGAGCCGGAGTGATCTGACTGATCGGACTTGGGTCTCTAAGCGAGATGAAAGCATGCAATTACCCATCAGTGGATTCCCATTGGACAGTGTTCGCCAGCAGGATCTTGTGTCACTTCTTAACTAACAAATACTTCTGAGTCATTCTTACCTCAGTTTCTTCATTCTTTTACCTTTTTTTACTACTATGATCGGGGTCCCTGAGCCTCCTAAAGAAGTTGGTGCTTCCATTCCAGCGCACACACCTCATGCTGTCTCGGTCATGTTTCCGACATGGCAAGACAATATTGGTTACGAAGAAGGCGATCCCAAGGTTACTTCTAAAATGCAGAGTGGGTACCCTCGCTTCTTTATCCACCCCGTGGTACAAAAGGTACAGCTTCGTTTCCAGTCAGCTTACGGTTCAATACAACACTGACTTTTCTGCTAAGCTCAGTACCCGCTTATTAGGCAAATTCGGCAAACCAACAGAGTCATGCATGCTTTTCCCGTCAAGGAAAGTAGCCAACCAATGTCGTGAATTCATGCGACGTTATTACCAACCTGCCAGTGAGCAAAGCAGCGGATTAATTCGCATTGCCGATTTTGAGATTGCGCCTCCGACACATGCTGCCAACGAGCTACAGCGCGTATTTGTATTCATTGTCCTCTTCCCAAAAGACGCTTTCGGCGTTGCGAAACAGTTTTGGCAACATGCTGGTGATATTTTCTCTTCACGTGCAGCAGAATACTGTTTACGCCTTCTGGACGAAACACCGAAAGCGGATGCAGATACAATGGAAATCAAACCTAAACATAGAGGACGCTATTCGCGCCCCTCAACGACAGCAACAAAACAAACATCAGAAGAAGAAGGCGATCATTTCACTTATTTAGAAGAACGATATGGTCGCAATCTTCCTGTAACCTTTGCGGATCAGGCAAAGCGGGCTCTTCGGCGACGCATCGCTGGTGTCATATCTGAAGCTGGCAGTGAAGAGACCATACAACAACAACGCCAACAGGAAGGTGACCGTGGAATTACCGGACTTTCCGAGAGAGAGGTTTATCTGTATCCATGTGGTATGAGCGCTATTTATCATGCCCATCAATGTGCAATGAAAATAGGAGATGCTTCACGAAAGAGCGTATGCTTCGGGTAATGTGTTATGAGCATTGTGAATTGAACCCAAATGTTTATAATCTGCCAACTTTCAGATTTCCCTATACGGACACTCTCAAAATCCTCCAAAAGTTTGGCGCTGGCTGCCATTTCTTTGGGTTGGGAGAGGATGGTGATATCGACAAACTTGAACACTTGTTGCACTCGGGCGAAAGAATACTAAGCTTGTTTTGTGAGCTACCTTCCAATCCCCTTCTTAAATCTCCAAATCTTCGGCGTCTCCGTGAGTTAGCAGATCAGTATGGCTTTTTAATTGTTGTGGACGAAACAATCGGTAATTTCTGCAACGTGAGCGTACTACAGCATGCAGATATCGTTGTCAGCAGTCTGACAAAGATCTTCTCCGGAGATAGCAATGTCATGGGTGGAAGGTAAGAGAAAAATAGCGAATAAGAATAGCAGCTGACATATGTTATTACACTTAGTATGGTGTTGAACCCACATCGTCAGTATCATGACCTTCTCGAGGAAATCTTGAAAGAGGAATATGAAGACCTTTTGTGGCCGGAGGATGCTATATTTTTGGAGCGTAACTCGAGAACATTTAAAGATCGATCCAAACTTATCAATGAAAATGCAGAAGCTCTCTGCGATTATTTGATATCTCACCCAAAAGGTACCAGGACAAGAATGGGAAGCCAATGGACAAGATTAACCGAGTTTCTGTTGAAAATAGTGAAGAAAGTGTTTTATCCCAAATATACATGCCGAGAGAATTACGATGCGGTAAAAACGCCCAACGGCGGCTACGGTGGATTATTTTCTATGGTACTTTCAAGCGAGAAGCACGCTGCACAATTTTATGATCATCTCGAAAGCGCAAAAGGACCTTCTCTGGGAACTAATTTTACGTTGGTATCACCCTACGCTCTTCTAGCGCATTTCACGGAGTTAGACTGGGTAGAGCAGTTTGGCGTAACAAGACATTTAGTGCGTGTTAGTGTAGGACTTGAGGATAGGGAACGTTTATTGAACATGTTTGCCAAGGCATTGGACGCGGTGGATCCGTCCGAATAAAACTGTTCGTAATTTTTTTGGAACAGTGATAAGAGAAATGTACGGATGATAATGAAGCTTAGTACATTGGAGGGTCAGTTTTTATTCTGTATCTAATCCTTTTGTTTCTTTGGCAGATTTTACATTATAAACTATTCATTCAAAAGGAATTAATTCAAAGATAATGACAAATACGGATTTGATTAGTAGTGAAGAAATGAATAATCCTTGTCTTTTGGGATACACAAAATCTTCGAAAAAGGCAACCACGGTGAGGCACCTGGACTAATTCAATGAGAAGTGACAGGATGCAGAGGATATGGTAACATGATTAAGTGTAAGTGTGTACAGAAGTTGTATTACCTTGTAACCGATAACCATAGCAATGGAGGGAACCGGTTATCTCTGGACTCGAAAAAGGAAACAATCAGGTCCCAAACTCAAATACAGTATTGATAGGTTCAACGAACCTTTGTGCATGTCTCGGACAGTTGAACTAGCTTCTATCACTGAATTTTGGCGTTATGTATATTTCTCTAATGAAGTTAATGTCTTGCAGTTATGGGTGATTGCACTATGACGATTACCAAACTGATATGAATGACCCATGGGTAGAATTGCGCTTTATTTATTATTTAACCTAATTAGGCAAATAAAGGGGATACAAAGATAGGATTTTCATGTAGGATGACATCTATTTCATTGGCAAAGATAGTAAAAAATACTCCACTGATTTATGTATGGAAGAATTGCAATGGTAGCTTTTAACTAGGTACCTTCACGATGTAAAATTAGTAAATAAGATACAAAGTATTGACTATAATAGTACGAACTAATACTCAAAAACTATTCTATAATGAAAAGGACATTGTTCACTTCCGGAAGTGCAATGTTCAGTAACGATTTTGAAGGGAGATAAGCTGGATTTCCAATTATTAAAAGAAAGTCTAAAGGAAATGAAGCCAAATGAAGATGCAAGGTCGTGGAGCTGACACGTCTAAGACGTCGAAAGTCTGTCCTAAGCTTGGAGCATAGAGAAACCGTGAAACTTGAAAAATCCGTGGAGTCAGGTATTGCATGCCTTCGTGTAGTGTGAGTAACATAGAGGTTCTGGAGATCGCGACTGTAAGGCCACCAGGAATGTCAGACACGTTACAGAGCCTATAGCCAATGAGCAGCGAGAGACGGCCTTTACCTTTTCAAAAAGAAAACTACTTGGACGGAAACCAAAGCAAGATATGTAACTGAGTGCACAATCCACATGGTTTTGCACTATTACTGATCGATTATGATGTTCTACTTTGTCGAAAAGGCCTGTTAGCCAAAAGAGACTGGATGGGAAAAACTAATAGGAATTGTGTAACGAAACAAAAAAGGAACAGTGAACGTGCGCTTGACCGATGATTGTTGGACGTCGAAAAAGCAATTGATACTCGACGAGTGTGATCCCTGTGTGTATTTTACACAAAGGAAAAAGAAAACTTGTTAAATTAATTATTACAACATAAATCCTTCCCGGATGATTATCTTTGCTTTCAAACCAAGTATATTCATAGTTCTATAGTTAAGTATGAAGTTAATGAAAAAAAAAACTATTCTAATTGCCTAGAAAGAAGAAAGAAAAATATGCATTGTACAGTTTGTTCTTATGTCTATAGAACGATATAGACTTCTTTCTACTTCCAAAGTTGACTTTGTTAGATTTAAGTCTAAAAAGCATAATATACTTTATTTCAGGCGGGAATGAAGACTGAAATTATGTACATGAACCTAAAGTTTAAGAACAAGGAGATGTATTAAAATGCGTGTCTCTTCTTTACTATACTAATATACCAAGGTTTACATAAGAGCTACTGTGATGCTAAAATAGAGTGGATAAGATAGTTTCATTTCGTTGCCACGCTAAGGTGGTGCTAGTTCCAGTTTAGTATGTCGAGGAAATTCATAAGATGAAACTTTATTTTTTTTACCAATAGCGCAGCACAGAATATGCTGGGCGCTCAAGTGAACACTGGGAACATGATTTTCTTTACAGGTAGCACCTATGTACAACAATAAACATTAACATGCACTTCTAAAGAGTGATATTGTGTGTATGTATATATGTCTTTCTGCCTTTTGCATGTTGAATGCCAGGTGTTCTTATTGTCCATTTGTTTTAGCAAGATTCGGTAGTACAATTCTCCAAGTCACATCCATGAAACTGGTTTTTTGGCTTTCTGTTTCGGGGTCCTGTGGGTTCTTTCCAAGTCAGGGCCATGCAACGGTTGATTCTTGTTGTGATCAGCTCATTGGCATTATGTACACTATGCGTAGCATTTGACTTTAAAAATATAGTGTTTGGAAATAAACGAGATGAGGCCGACACGTCATTTGGAGAACCAGAAGTGCGGTCATCCATGAGAGCAAACCTAGGTATATTACCCATTATCGGTCTTTTTGTCCAAACTCTCCTTTGCTCAATTCTCATATGCTCCTTATTAAACTAGGCCCATGTGATAAATATGTGTGTTCTCATACATCTGCCTGTGTGGACGAACCGTCTGAGTGCCCTTGTCCCCTTCCAATGGATATCAAGTGCCGTATGGGCGACTGGTACCTTTGTCTGCGAGGTGATCAACAATGCGGCGAATTTCAGTAGCACATACATATAACTTGATCTTTTCTTTTTTCTATTGTTGTCATTTTCTTTGTCCTCACCCCCCAAAAACAAAATTTTACCTGTAACAAGGTTGAATGAAACAAGAGTAATAGACCACTTGACTTTATTTCATGATAAAATACTTCAGAATTTCCTACAGACACACACATCTTTCCTTTTCTTCTTCATTTACCCTATTTAATCCACTTCTCTCTTCATTTCTTTTTTCTTTCTATTTGCTCTGTAACTTACTGTTTCGATATCTTTCCTTTGTTTATTTTGTTCTTGCTTTTTCGTTATTGTGACCAATGGATTTCGACGATGTATATTTGCTGCCTTGGGCTAGTGATCTCGGTTTAACGAAGGAAAAGTCAAAATCCTCTTCCATGTCGAATGTTAAGCAGATCATGTTGTATAAAACCGAGTATTGCCGGAACTGGACCGAATTGGGTCAATGCAGGTAAAAATATAATGCGCATTTTTCTTTGTCCTGTTCGACACCAGATCTCAACTCTTTTATACATCAACAGATACGGGAAGAAATGTCGATACGCCCATGGAGACGCCGAGCTGCGTGCCATTCCTAGACATAGTCGATATAAAACTCGCATCTGCCGCGCCTATCATTTTGACGGTGCCTGCCCGTATGGTGCGCGATGTACATTTATTCACGATGTTGGATCGTTATGGAAACCTTCCCGAAGCGAATCCAGATTCTTCAGCAAACCTGACTATCAGACATCAGCCGTTTGGAACACCAAACTCGGTCTTATGGTGGACAATGGACGAAGATCGAGTCTAGGTAGTGCTAGTGAAAGCAGCAGTACTAGCAGTAATGAAGATATCGAATCACCTATACTGGCCCCGCATTGGGCCATACCTTTGTAGATAAGAACTTATCAATCATCTGGATGTTTGAAATATATATGTGAATCCCTCTCCGCTTATGTCCGATGCTTTATTTCATTAGGTTGTACAACCGTTGATAAATAGTGCAGAAGGAACCGTAATCAGAATGGTAGAAAGATCAGATATCAAGTTGCTGGCCCATTGTCACACCTGCAAGTCATCAGGGACACACTTAAATCACTACCAGCCTAAAGTTCTTGGGAAAATACTAAAATGCTGCTTGCTCAATACAATTCCCAGTTTTGCTGTCCGATGCACAGCCTTTAGTAGCAAACAAAGGAAGAAAAAATAATCAGTAATAAGCAGTGGAAGAATATTCTTTAGTTAAGAAGCTCACAATAAGAAACAAGGAAAGGAAAAATTGAAAATAAGACACAAGGACAACTGATCCCGGTGGCGGTCATTTGGGTCAACAGAACGGTAAGAAGAGGGAGCCGTCAGACCACTAGGCAATGAGATTCCGGTTAAGGTAATAAAATAAAGCATCCCATATCCCCTTAGCGTTTATTAGCAAATCAGTACGGGAAGGGCACGGATTATGATTCTCCACGGATAATTTTACCCATTCATCCAGTTTTAGGTTAGGCTGTAGAAAACGTGAAAGATGTTGACCCATCTGGTATATCAGTTGTAGATGGTCGTAAATCTATCCTTCATCTGCATCACTCAATGTATTGACTTTGTTTCTTCGACGTTGATACTTGGGAAAGGAAAAAGAGTCGGGTGGGTTAGTGACGTTATGTACACAGCAACCCGAATTTCCAACAATTTGCGTGTTGCCATTAGGAACGGTATGTTTTGGCCTTATTGTTACCTGCCTTGTAAACGCAACAAGACGATGTTCAATTTGAAAGCTCGTTGGTTCGTAAAATAAGCAGACTTGACGATGGCTATTATGCGTGCATTAATGAGAGATTTATAGTATCTGGCATTGCTATTCACGCTCGTCCATAGATTTGCTTAATTTGGACAAGTGACGGTGACTTTCTCGCTCATCATTTTTTCCTTTTTTCTTAACAAGAACAACTTCAACATGGGAGCTCAAACTTCTAAGCATGCTGCAAGGCAATTACCACGAAAGGCCAGACCAGAGACACTTGCCAGTGTACCCCGTGAATCGCCTTCCCAGCTTCGATCGCAGGAACCAACAGCGGCAGGTAAACCGCGAAAATAAACTCACCGCACCCCCGTTATTAAAGTCACCATTACCATTCAACAATAGAAATCAAGACGGACTTTATCATTGAAGACAGTCGCGATCCTCAACTACACAGAAAGTTAACCGAGCTAGGGCCTGTCAAGGTGGAGCCAACGCGAACAAAAATGCGTCCAAACGACGCCATGCTCCGCATTCTCCATGAACGTCAGCGTATCGAGGAGGCAGAATCACTTGATCAGACGGCCAACTTGTCGATTGACGAGCTATTTTCCATTCTGGAGATGCGGAAACGAATTGAATCTGGCAAACACAACGATACCATTCAAGCAATTGCTAAAAAACATCATGTGGATACTAAAGATATAGATACGCTATTTAAATACTATAATACGATGGCTGTCATGCCTGCTGCCGCTATTGAAAACGGCGAGCGGTTAGATGCTGTATGGGTTAATGATAAGCAAGACTGGTTAAGAGCGGTGCAAGATGCTGAGAAAAGAAACGAGCGATTACGGAAAGAGAAAGAAGAGGCTATGAAAGACCATCATCAAGGAGAACCTGCTGGCGGTAAACGGGAAACGTTAGAGGAAAGGAGGCAGCGACAGTTACAAGAACTATTTGAAGAATAATAAAAATAGAATTAAAAAAGGAAATAAGAGGCCCACCAGAAGTGTTGTTAAACTGGATAACAGGGGACGTAAAATGCAACCTACTATTTATTTTATGGAATGAACGTGGCTTCAGTCATTTTAATTGGGCCGTACCTGATATTTATGCGTCCTGAGAACATGGGGAAAGATCATAAACACAGTTTACAGTATGCGAAAACTGATTATTTAATTCTTGCTTCATTAAAGTCCGGTTTGTCTTGGAATATATTGTACCACTTATAAGGCATGAATGTCAGATGTTTACCGAACCCATGACACTAAACGATGTCTGCTAGT
Source organism: Apophysomyces variabilis (assembly GCA_002749535.1). Lineage (NCBI taxonomy): Eukaryota > Fungi > Mucoromycota > Mucoromycetes > Mucorales > Mucoraceae > Apophysomyces > Apophysomyces variabilis. The sequence goes on along the minus strand of MZZL01000401.1, from coordinate 37,827 downwards.
TTTTGCTCCTTAAACGACTTTTCTCATCCCAAGGACGCAACGATTAGCTCCCCGCTTCAATTGATATTCCTTGGCTTTTCGTTCCTCTTCTTATACAGCGATTTTCATCGGTTACGAAATTATTTTTGGGAAAAAAAGGTTGCAGTCGATTGGCATTAAAAATGTCTGCTTTGTTAGTGTCAAAGCTCAGTTTTCAAAATCCGGCTAGTGAATTTGCTACATGTGATTTTTAACTTTTTGAAATAAAATACTGAGGTTCCATTTTTACTAGCTGAAAGTATTTATGAAGTGGATCTCGTCACGGTTCAAGAGTTATCAGTGAGAATCCATGAAAGAAACGGACTGGTTGTTAATTAAATGTCGTCGCGTTGTCGCAGTTTAAAACAACTTTGAAACCGGGGATGAAGAAGCGATTGTGGCACGAGCATTCCTTTTTTGGCAGAAGAAGATCAACCACACCTCATCCAAAATCGCTGCATGTTATTCAAGCAATCATCGAACTTAGTAATACAATATTTGAAAAAATCGTCGAAGGTTGCCAATGAAAATCTAATTGCAAGCCATTTGAATCCCGGATGTCAGGGTCGCTTCTTTCAAAAGCTTCTCCCTCTTGAGCTTGCTTTTGCAAATGGACCAAAACTGCTCAATGTCATTCGGCTCTGGGGAATAGGATGAGAGGTTTACGCAGTGATATCCACGGTTTTCTACATGCTTACGGATATCATCGTGTTGGTGGATAGGCGCGTTATCCATCACAGTATAATGGTCACTTGAGTATTTCGTGTCTGTCCAGAATGTCAGAGATATTTTAACATAAAATCCTAACTATAAGTCAAAAATCCCATAAGTCGATGAATCTCTTTCGGATCTCTTTATTAGATTTAACACCAAGAAAAAACGAACTAAAAAACGAACTACGTATATTTACATTGGAGGAGAACTTCTAAGAGATGGAAGTGAATCAATATCAATTCGAATTGAGCTGTAGATTATTTCTAATTATGGCTTATAACCGCTATAGAATAAGGAAAACTAGCTACATCGAGCTTCGTTCTCTTGGCGGCACAGCCACAAAGTGAATTAACAAATGTGGATATTAGATATGTCTCGAGCAGAAATCGGGAAAAAGATAAAGCAAACTAAAAGAGATATAAAAAAGATTTTGTCCTCTTTTTCACTCCGCTCTCGTCAAATTGTACCAGGAGGCTCCTGACCAACTCCGATGGCAGTGGATTTATATAGTTTTTTTACCTGTCTCAGGTTAGTTGGTTACAAAATGATGTAACCAAAACTATACTCGGAAAAATAGTAACGTTATTTGTCAAGGTAAATTGGAATTACCGCCAGTATATAACGGAAGAAAGTCACAAGATAAACTATCCCTAATCCATACTAGAAAATGAACAAGCGTTTCGTATCAAAGAACAAGAGGAGAACCAGACCCTCCAAAAGCTTTCCGCTTGCTTCATGCTGTTGCAGTGTGTTCTCTCATTAGCCCCTGTTGACGTTTTCCAGTTGTTTAAGCATTCTAACATTAACTGAAGGCATTGTATAGTCAAGTTCGTGGCATGGTAAGTTAAATCGAATCCTTTGCTGTGTACTATGCTAGATATCTATCCTCACATAATCAGTATCAAGTTCCTAATAATTTTCTAGATTCGAAAACGAAGAACCCTTAGTTATCGCATGTTAGCATAGCCAAAATGGACGAACATTTCTGATGAGAATCCATGCTAATTAAAGAACATATTAGAGTGTGTTAGTGCTGAACCTCGCTACTTTCTGTTTATCCTCTCGTTTTTCGAAATTACCACAGTCTTCTATACTCGGTTCAGTCGGTTTCATAGTCAGAAGCACCTTACCGGACCAGAAAATTTAGCCAGCCATAACAAACACATGAATGTAAAATAATTCTTCCATTTTCTCTGTGCATACAATCGATGTGTATTTTACCATCTTCCCAAGCTACGATTACTAACTCTAAAAGTAGAAAAGTAGAGAAAGCTAAGATGAGGCAAGAAACAGCATGCTAATGCTCAATTGCACGCCTGTGCACGTACATACATATATATATGTCAGACTGCATACGATCCATCGCATCAAGCGCCTACAATCTTCTGCGGCACATTTGACACAAAGATTAAGCTTTTTAACTCAGACTATTGACGTGCTATGCATAGTTCCAGGAAATGTCTACTTATTGTTTGTGAAACGCGTTTGTATAGTAGTAGCGATTAATGAAGGCAAAAAGTGCGATCGTGGCGTTATGCAGGGAACCGTATATCATGTGAATACGCTTTAGAAGGTTTTTCTAGTCATTGCATATCTTTGCCATTTTCTTGGAGGATTATTCTAACTGCATAGAAGGTTGAAAGGAAAATCGGGGACAAGAAGGAAAACGTAGTATGTTTATAAAACGCAGCTTGCTTTTTCTTTTTCTGAACGTGATAAGACTCTACAGAGAGAGAGAGAGAGAGAGAGGAGTATTGTCGTCCAACAGAAAATAATCTAGCTATATCGTATGTTTAGAGCGGGAATTGGAGTGGGATCGACCAGAGTAGGCCGATGCTATGTAGTGCAGCAATTTTCACATGCGATCGGTGCATGGATCTATCTGTACTACAGAGGGACAACATTGACAGAACAAACGTGCTTACTTTCCAAAATTCGGAGCGGAGCGGGTTAAGCTTTAGTTTGTTAAGCTGCACATTTGCAGGCAATAGTTCTGTTTTGAGTGATTTTACCATGACAAAAGGGAGTCGGCAAATTTGTCTTCCCTTTTCCCCGGAGCGATCGGAGAATCGATCTTCCATGAGTTGAGTGGTTATCTCAGTTTCTGATGTTTTGACATATGAAAATAGCGGATTATAGCTGAATGGGTTACACCAACCTAAAGATCTGGTATCATGTTGTTTATACGGCTTATCATACGATAGCCTCGCATGTCAAGAGAAAAGAAGGTTGGCGTGCCTGTCATCGTTCGGAATAAACGGTCTAATCGGCTGTCGGTGAAACTCGGTCCATTCAAGGTGCTCCGTGACTGTGTCTTGACTGATGAGTCCATTATTAATTCCTTTTGGATTTACTGACCATTTTCCCGGCTTTCCCGCTTTGTTTCTCTTTTTATTTTTATTTCTTCTTCTTTATACTTCATGCTACGAAGAAGAAACAATAAGGATAATGGGAAGATACTTCCCGAAGACTTGGTGATCACAACTCATCAAGAGTCCTTGTCAAAGGTTGAAGAATACACCTTGTCTCCCGACGATGATTCTATCCCGACCCCCACTCACAGTCCACACCCAAAGAAGTGTCTGCAACATCTTCACCAATTGTTACATACGCGCGACACTCCCAAGTCTCGAAAATCAGTCTTATCTTGGCATGGCCCGCCTACAGAAGATCAATGGCTGAAACGCTCCAACACCGATAGCACCTACAGCAGTAACGAATCAGCCCCCACCTTACTTTCTTCTTCGCGCTCCAGCAGTTTCATATCCAGTGAAGCAAAGTCAGATACAGAATCCAAGCCATCGATATTTCGCAGAAAATGGCCTCAATTGCCACATATGCATCTCAAGCGCCACACTTCAACACCCCCATCAAGCAAAAACACTTTTGTGGATGGCACGGTTAACCCACCAGAGCCACCACCGCCACTTGTCACTTCTGGCATGGATTTAAATCGTCCGGGTTCACCATCATGTTGGGATGCATTGATTTTAAACCATGAGGAAGAACAAGAAGAAGAGATAGATCAAGGATGTCAGTCCGATCCAGAAGTCAATGTGTTTAAAAAAGCAAACTTGAAGCATTCCAGTTTGCCGTCTTCATCCTCCTCCTCATCGTCCTTTTCCACGTCTTCCTCTCCAGAACAAGACGCCCTGGTGGCTGTCTTGGAGCCTAACAGGATATTGCGTCGTCGATCGAGCTGTCCGTCTTATGACTCCTTTTTATGTAAAATCGAACCGGTTCGACAGGATACATTAACTTTGGCTGATATCGACAAACGAAGTCAAATGCCAGCCAGAAATATTTTCACAGTCGAATGCCGGCCAAAACGAGGCAAAAAGTCTCTTTGTCCAACTTTGTCAACGGCCAAGCTATCTGAAGATAAAAAGGCCATTCCCGACCTAATTGATCCTATTTCCAAGAAAACTCTCTTACGATTTCGGGCAATGAAACCAAGGTCAGTTCAACTCAGCAGACGAACCAGCTCCAAGCGAGAAACAAAAGCCTTGAACGTATGGAGAGAGGCAGTCGAAAATGCATTGAAGGAGCATGAAATATCAGCCCCGATAACACAGCCCATGGTGAGTTGAAAATAGAAAAGAACAAAGCAAAAAAAAAAAAAAA